>CM018692.1:90706961-91201624 GCA_009363875.1 Mikania micrantha
AACGCTTGCCTGGTGTGGTGATGAGCTGATAGAATCCGGTCGGATACGCTTTTGTCGTTTGCCCTTACTGATTTGAACCCGGTTAGTCAGTTACGTCCACCTTCCACCGTCGAGGGTCAGCAATAAAGCCACCAACCACCAACCACCGTTGATATTCAATCTGGCACCAACAAAACAAAAGAGACTTGAATGATAGAGATCGTTGAATCTTTGTAGTGTATATCAAAACCCTTAATAAAACCCATGGGTGAGAAATCTGGTGAATAATCTCTCCCCTTCATCACTCTACAGATGAAATATGTTGAAGATGCCCTTCCTTTTTCCTTTTATCTCGAAGCTTGACGGACGCAGAAGACGCCGACGAATCAGTATCGGTGGCAGTTATGGCCAAAGAAGTAAGAAAAGAGGGCTATTTTTTAGCAGTCAGTGGCAGTGGTGGGCAAATAAGGTATAAAAGAGGGCAAAGGGTATGCAAAACCGGAAACATCAAAACCATTCTGTTCATTAGACATTGGTTTTTAATATATAGGTAATTATTTACTTACTACTATTAGTTATTAATAGTAACTAGGTTTATTCAACCCCACGCGTTGCGACGGGTATCACACTACACTCCCGAGAATATGTATTATATATCATTTATAGAAACATAAGTTACATAGCAAAAACAAATTTCTCATACAAACTCTATACAAATTGTAACATCAGTGCCGGAAACATTTCCGGAACAGTGATCTGAACAGTAACTCAGGTACAAACTATGTGAACTATTTGTATGCTATTATCATGTAATGCTTGACACTAAACTATTATGCAACTGTTTCAGCAAATTGATTAAATCTCTCGGTTTATCAGTCAGAAACATATCAGACAACATTGAATTGAGACACGAATGCTTGTTAATATGCTATTTTGTATAAACGTATGCGAGGTTGAACAGAACAAAACAATAACGGACGTCGTTACAAAATGCTAAACGGACGGATTATTCGTATAGGTGACGATCTGTACGAATACATCTGAAAGTTTAACGTTCTGAATGATGTCCAATAATTAGAAAACCACATTGAAAAGTGTAGTTATCGTCGTATTCGTACGGGTGACGATTCGAACGAATACGCGCAACGACAGTACGTTTTGATTTAAACTATAATTTAAACGTTTTCAGAAAATTTTAAATAAACGAAAGATAATTAGTTAATTTACTAGGAATAACCACCTTTCAAAAGTTAAAAATAAATTATTTTATCTAAATTCGTAAACTACGCGTGTTACGTTCCGGAAACGCAACGAAAACGAGAACCGAGCAAACGAAATGAACCCGAACACCCTCAGGGTATAAATACCCTAAATGAATCAACTACCACATTTAATTCTCTCATTCTCTCTCTCTAAAACCGTTTTTCTGGAACTTTCTCTCTCTAGAAGTTTCAAACTTCAAATCCAAAGATCTCTTCCATTTCTTGATGAAATCGCGTGATTCTTGAGCGAAATCGAAGCTGTAAACCTCCTATATTTGAAAGTACAGCCGATCTAGAGCCAAATCCACTAAAAATTGAGGTATTGAGCTGTGAATGTCACGATTTTTAGGGTTTTCTAACCCAAGTTCGAACCCCTCTATGAAACCGGTTCAATACACTCTAAAACCTTAGGGGAACCTTGTTAAAACACATTAGGAGATGTAGGGTTAAGTGGGAAACCATGAGGGAGTCTTGGATCTTGATTTGGATGGGCAACACCATGGAGATTTCGGTAGGCCGAATGGCTGCACACAGGTGGCCAAAAGGCTGCCCAGCCGAGAGAACCACCCATTCGCCCGAATGGCTGGAACCCTCATTCGATCAGCCTATGTCTGGGTCGGTCAAGGTTCATTCGCAGCACCCCTCCCCTATTCGACCTAAGCCCATTCGGCCATGATAGTTCAGATTAGCTTCATTCGGTTGGCCAACATTCTATTCGCCCGAATCAAGTTCTCTTTCGGCTCCCTCCCATGCGGCCAAGTTCATTCGATCGGCACCCTTATGGTGACCTACCCATTCGGCCCAAGCTGTTGCCTTTCAGACATATACTTCGGTCGGGTCTTGGTCCATTCGGCTAAAGACATGGGGTGAGGATTAAGTAAACCTAATTGGGGCTTGAGGTGTGTGTACATGCATGGAGTGTGTGCATGCATGGAGTGTGTGTACATGGAGAATTATTAGGATTTTTCCTAAACAAGAAACCAACTTAGTTTTAACCAAAGATGATGAACTTGTAAGCTTCTCATGCTAGGTGTTAAGACACCAATACCCCGCTAAACAAATGCTAGACATATAGCTTGTCTATCATTTGGGATTGTGGGTAAACAAAGATGTATGCAACAACAATAAGAGTATTTAATATTCTAGTGTAAAACATGAGATGCAAAGAAACAAGGAACTAACTAAGCTAGATAGTCCCAACGGACTTCTAAGCTAAGTTGTATGCACGAATGATCTAAGAAACAAAGGAAGTTAAGACTTAATCTTAAACTTAGAGTTAATCAAATTGGATTAATTTAAGGCTAACAAACTAATCTGTGATTTTCTTAAAATAAATTATGGTTTTAATAAATGAAATTGATGATGAACTTTCTTGAATGAAATAAATGATTTTAACTTAATTAGCTAAGGTTTAATAGCCACTACTTACGGGACCAGGGTTGCAAACGGGTAATGTATTAGACTAACTAGAAAGATTGTTAGAAAACCCATTAATAACATAGGACACGTAGTTGCACACCGAGACCAAAACCTTTGTTTGCGTCTATTACAAAGACTTATACCATTCAAATCTCTTAAAACAACTCAGGTGTTGAAGATACTTAAGCTACAACTAACAAGCGCGCATTATCTGTGGTAATTCATACTTAGCAACACAGGTGAGTTCATTTGTCCCTTTTCAACTATTTTGAATTTTACTTCGGGACTGAGAAGCATGTTATACCTTTTAAACAAATGTTTAAATGTTGCATAAATGTTTTTATACTTATTCACAATGCTAATATTAATGCTTATGCTTATTCTAAAAACTAAAAGCTAAGGCTTTAACCTAAATGCTAATGCTACATGCTAATGCGAAATGCTAATGCTACATGCTAATGTGAAATGCTAATGCTACATGCTAGTGCTACATGCTAATGCTAGGTGCTAATGCTACATGCTAATGCTACATGCTAAGGCTACATACTTTGATACTAGTTTGCTTAAAACACTGGATGCTTTTCATATGCAAAGAATGCAAAGACTACAGGTTGAAATGCTTTTATAAACTAACTTTGAAAGCTTGAATGCTCAAAATCTAAAAGGCTTAAGTGCTTGATGTGCTTGCTATGCTCGAATGCTCGAAATGCTTGAAATGCTCAGGATGCTTTAAACTCTTGTATGCTTTATATGCTTGAAATGCTAAGAAAAATGGATTGGCCTCTCAGTGCTTGCCATGCCGGTTGTGAAGCTAGTACTTGTGCACAGGATACGTAAATGCTATGCTATATGAATGCTATAAACTTGTATGCTAAAGCTATCGGCTATGGTAGAACATACTGATTTGGCCTCTCAGTGCTTGCCAAAGGGTGTTCTTCATAGTCGGGACTTGAAAGAACGGACTGATGGCCTATCAGTGCTTGCCATAGGGTGTCCTTCATAGTCAGGACTTGGAGGAACAGACTGTTGGCCTCTTAGTGCTTGCCATACAGTGATTCCTCATTGTCCACCCATGATTGTGATATGTGACTAGGATGATTCTGGTTTTCTTTAGTTGACTTTGTGTCATCTTAGAAATCCTTTATCAAAACACCGATGTTACTAATCACATTTAGTTTCAATATGGATTGATACTGGATTCCTTAGGGAGTTCAGTTGTCCATAAAGGTAACTCTCAAAGCTAGACTTGCAGATGCTATTGTGTGCATGTTGAAAACTTACAAACGGAATGCTAAAGTTATGATGGGAATGGGATTGGATGGAGGTAAAATGCTTAACTGTCATTAACAACAATGTCATATGCGGTTTAGTATGTGGTGGGATGGCGTCTGGGGCGGGTTGTAGGCTCGACCATTTCGTATGCCCTATATATAAGCATACCGAATTGGATATTATAGGTGATGTTAATGAGGTTAAGGTTGTTACCGAAAAGGTTTGCAAAAGCTATTTTACTAATACTAAACTACATGAACTCACCAACCATTGTGTTTACTTTGTTTTCTTACATGCTTTCTCAGGTGACGTACATGAATAAGCTAAGGCTAAGGAATGCATGCTAGGATGCCCAGTTAGAGGACCTAGTAGTTTTTGGAAAGCACGTATTTTGTTCATTGTTATGAATCACTTTTGATATCTTGTATAGTTACAAGATAGTAAACATTTGATTCTTTTGATAGGTTTACTTAGTTAAATTATCAAACATTGACGATTGTAATTTAACTTTGTAATCCTAGCTTAATGCTATTGTGCTTTAGTTATTCTCAATGTTGATGCTATGTAAACAATCTGATCATTCACGATTATCACATCTTGATATCGCGCCCCGGGAACCTTCCGCCCAGCGGGACACACGATCCGGCCCGCCAGCCTGGGGTGTGACACAAATATTTAATAAAAACATAAAATCATACAAAATTCTCACAATGTTACAAAAATAATAGATAAAATTACTCACAAAATCTTTCTTACCGGCAACCAATCGTTTGTATTAAAACAAAAACCCAGATCTCCAAGCAAATCTCTGAATTTTTAATAAAAACCCAAATCTTTAAGCAAATTTCACAAATTTAATACCTTAATCTCTGTTTACCACTTTTCAAAGTTAAAAAAAGAACGTCTAGTGGTCCAAGTCTAAATTACCAAAACGTTACTACATGGATCACTATGCATTCATTTTACTATATATATATATATATATATATATATATATATATAATATTCAATTTAATATATATACACACACACTTGCTATACAATTTTACTATTTAATATATATATATTTGCTATATATATATTTACTATATATATATATATAAGTGTTTACTATTTGTTTTTTCTATTTAATAAAAAAATATATATATTTACTATTCATTTTAATATATATAATAATAAACCTTTAATCTAAAATACATTAGCTTTAGCCACTTTATTTAACATATGGACATTAGTGAAATTTGCTTTAAAGTGTCTATATCTAACTGAAAAAGAAGGCTATGGACGCGAATCGAACACGGACTCCTTGCACTAAGTGTATATATCACATGTCCTTTAACCACTCTAACATAAGCGAAACTTTTTGTAAAAAATATATATTTATTTAATAACATAATGCCACTGAAAATGCACCGCTACAATTGAAGCAAGGGTCTTGCCGTTGCATCAAGCGCCGTTCTAAAAAAATTTAATAACAGTTTTTATTTATTTTTTATTAACACGTATTGATTGACTTTCTTTTTATTTAATTTGTTTTATCATGCTAACACGTAAAGACTGCCTTTTTTTATTCAACAAGTGGCTTACCTACGCGTTGCTGCGGTAGTCCCGTAGTGAACAGAAAATAACACTATATCTACTCAATTAAAATTCTACAAAAAAATTGAATCATACCACTTTGTTGATATGAATATCTGATCACGATGGTGGTAACAATATCATAGACATCAAACACACACACAAACAAAAAAAAATTGGTCATAACGGGTGCTAGCTCGTCCAAAAACAGTAAGTTGAGCCGTTGCAAAATCAAGTGTTAATCGTAAGAAATATGAACCTGAATTTAAGCGCAAAACATAAAATAAAAAAATATTTAATTATTATTATTTTTAAGGGAAAACTTCATAAAAAGGTAACCAACTTTTCGTTTTTTTCCAAGCAAGTCATTCAAACTTTTTTTTTGTCACAATTAAGTCATTCAAGTTATTTTTGGGTTTGAATTCTATGTTTTTAACCTGAATTGTAGGTAATACGTGTTGTTATAAGTTTGAGTGAATATTTTTTTTTTTAAAAAAAATGGCTGACTTGAAAAAGTAATTGTTAATTATTAAATTTTTGTTCTGTTTCAGATATTAGTTAAAATTAATTATTTATTCAAATCAATCATTTTTTTTTAAAAAAATTATTCACTCAAACTTATATCAACATATATTACCTACTATTCAAGTTAAAAACATAAAATTCAAACACAAAAAGAACTTGAATGACTTAATTAGGAACAAAAAAAGTTTGAGTGACATGATTGGAACAAAATGAAAAGTTGGTTACATTTTTACAAAGTTATCCCTATTTTTAATTAGTATCATTAAATTAGAATTGGTAATATTTAATATTTTTAATACCAGATGATCTTTGGGTGCTAACTATAGCGAACCAGGCAGCGTAAACTTGTAACATTTTGGGAATTTATATAATATTCAACTTATTTAAGTAAATTCGCAAATTTTGTTCTTCTTAGAATTCGAAATTTATGTATAATTATAAGGTATAAAAAGTATATAAAGGAAAAAAAAACTTATAAATAATGATAATAACAATATATAACAACAATAATAGTAATAACAAGTTCAAGTTTTAAAGATTTATATAGTAAAGTTATTAATAAGAATAACAAATTAACTATGTTAAAACATCCTCCACACACACACACATATTGATAGACTAGATAAAACAATTAATTTCTTTTACATCTTAGAAATTATATATATATATATATATATATATATATACATATTTTAGAAAGCCTTGAAAATTATGTGTAACAAACTTTTATTAAGTTGATAATTGAAGTATATGTAAAAAAACATAGAAATCTTATTGGGACAAACATTAAAGAAATGAAACTTGTAATTGGGAGAAAGAAAGAGAAGGACTAAAAGTGGCAAACACACAAACCTCTTTCTTCTTCCACCCATATCCAGAGCCATGGGTACCCGAAACCACACCCATTGAAACCCAGCTTTAACCGATCGTTTCTAACTCAAATTAAAGAATAAAGATCGACAAAGCTTGAAGATTTATCAACTACGAAACTTTAGGAATCGATATCAATCACCAATTCGAAGTTTAAAAATCAAATATACAAAAAAATTATCCCAAAACGTCCGTAGTCCACGGGGTTATTCACATTCTATATAAACGAGCATAAACATCAAATTAAATCAACCTACCCAATCCTTTAACTCTTGTGAACCTTTCTGAGAGATCTAAACTCATTCACAATCACTCCAAATTGCAAATCAAGCCATTAGCCTATTCGAGTTTCGTGATTCTAAACCAGCAGTCAAAATCAAATAAAATCGCAACAAAGGTTAGTGTTTTATACCTCTTTAGATTCTTATTTTTATCACGAGCAATAGCCCTATGGTTATGAATCCAATCGCTGTGTTAATCGAACGAATTTTTGATTCAAAGGTTTAGGGTTTCGGTTAGGGAAGAACTGATTTGGGGAAATAAACGAACGCTATGTGAAGTTTAATTAAAACAAATCATCTTACGCCGGCATGTCCCTAGATCAACCAGTAAGGCTTGTGTGTTCGGGATGTTTGGTCGTGGGTAGGCCTGTAAACGAACCGAACGAACACGAACACGAACACGAACATATTAACGAACATGAAATTTGTGTTCGTGTTCATTTGTGTTATTTCATTAATTAATTAGATGAACTGTTCATGAACATAAATGAACACAAACGAACTAAAACAAATGAACGAATATAAACGAACACAATTGAACAAGTACAAACGAAAACAAATGACAAGTCTCTTAAATGTAAATATATATTATCCATAAACTATACAGTTAACCGAACAAAAACTAACATTACATGGTTAACGAACATTAACGAACACAAATAAACGAACATAAATAAACGAACATAACTGAACTGTTCATGAACATAAATAAACGAACACTAGGTGTGTTAATGTTCGATAATTTAATTAAACGAACAGAATTTTTTTTGTTCGTGTTCGTTCATGTATTAAATAAACGAACATAAACTAACTTCTTGCCGAACATTTCACGAACATTTCATGAACTGTTCGGTTCGTTTACAGGCCTAGTCGCGGGTTCGATCCGGGTCAGCGCCGGGTTGTACCTTTTTTTCATTTTATTTAATAATTATTTTTAAATTCTGATTTCACCAAAAATATTTATAAAACTAAAACTATTATTTTTAAAACAGAAAACTCCAAAATAGAAATAAAATAAATAAATAAATATATAAATAAATAAATATCATAAATATTATAAATAACGAAGACAAAACATGTATTATTATTACCATTATTAATGTTATTATTATTGTTATTATCATTATTATTATTATCATCTTGTTATTACTATGATTATCATAGTTAATATTATTATTGTTATTATTATTAATTATTATTACCATTATCAAAGGTATTAATATTACAATTATCACTATTACTATTACTAATATTATTAATAGTATTATTGTTATTATGATCGTTATTATTTTTATTATTGTTATCATAGTTATTATCAAAATTATTATTATTCTTATTATTATTATTATTATTATTAAAATTACAATTACTATTGGTATTATTAATAAAAGTATCCTTGTTATTATTATTACTACAAATACTACTACTATTATTATTATTATTATTATTATTATCATTATTCTTATCACTATTATCATTATTAATAGGGTTATTATTATTATTATTATTATTATTATTATTATTATTATTATTAATAGTCATATTACATTATGATTTCCTTAGCATTAATAATTATTTTAAACTCTAAACAACAACTCGACTTGTATTATAAAACCTTATACAATTCTTATGAAACCATACTCATAAATTTGGTTGTAAACATATGGAATACATATACATTATGGTAATTCCATGCAAATTCCTAGTTACCTTAGTTATGTGGGATTGAATTATAGGATAAACTAGATCGTGTTAGATATTATTTGGACTATATACTTATCATTTATTAGCAAAGACTATCTCATCAAACAAGGTGATTCTTCATAGCCCCTTTTTTAAGTTTTTATTTTTGGGGTGAAACATGTAAACTTGTTTTAAACATTTTTCATGTGAAACTAGTTTGATGACACTATACATGTTATATTTAGTTAACAATGAGCATTGATCACCCTTAGTGACTATGATAGATCTATTGGACCAACCATCCTACTGTTGGTTGAGTTGACTTCGGTCGTCCGCAGTGATAGTTTCTAATTCTAGCATTGTTATGCTAACTTGGTCAAACATTATCTGTTAACATTAGTTGATATGCTTTAGTTAATAGTTCACTTATGTTATGTTCATTATGCTTTCACATGTTGCATATAACATTTGTTATACATTTTATTCAACTATTTTTGGTGTGTGTGCTTAAACCTGTGAAGCTCACCAACTTTATAGTTAACCTTTTATTTAAACATGTTTTAGGTGGAAATGCTACATAAGGCTTGCTAGAAGTTGGATTTAGTTTTATTTTATTTATTATTTAATTATGTTTAGTTTTGAATTTAAGATTGTTTATGGTTTTATTAATGTAATAGATTATGGATGATTGAGGTTTGAATTGAATATTAAGTTTGAATTTCTTTTAATGCAATTGGTTTGATTATATACATTATGAACCTTGTGCTTTTGAACAATCTACACTTCGTGAATGTCACACCCCGAGCCGGCGGGTCGGATCAGTTTCCCCGTCAGGCGGAAGGTTCCCGAGGCGCGATATCGTGAGTGATAATCGTGATGATCAGATTGTTTACATTGCACATGATATAAATGAGAAATGCTAAATAGAATATAATTACAAAGTTAAATTACATCAGTATCGTTCATAATTTAACAATATAAATTTATCAACATCATAAATTTTCTATCTTGTATCTGCACAAGATATACAAAATATATTGTATAATGATGTTCCAAAAGTATGCAGGTCCAAAAATACTAGGTCTTCTATCAGAAATCCTAGCCCAAAAGCATTAGCTTCTTAATTGACCTGTTCGTCACCTGAGAAATCATGTAAAAATAAAATAAACACATGGTTGGTGAGTTCATATAGTTTAGTATTTGAAAATAGCTTTATAAACCCTTTTTCGGTAAAAACCCTAACCTCATTAACTTCACCTGTAATATCCAGTTCGGTATGCTTATATATATGGCATACGAAAGGGTCGAGCCGCCCAGACGCCATCCCACCACATACTAAACCACATATGACATTCTTGTTAATGATAATTAAGCATTTTTACCCACCATTCACTTCCTTTCAACCATAGTTCTAATGTAAACACAAAACATTTGTTAAACCCTCAGGTAACAATCTTAATCTCATTAACACCACCTGCAATATCCAATTCGGTATGCTTATATATAGGGCATATGTAGGGTCGAACTTACCGCCCGCCCAGCCAACATCCCACCACATACTAAATCACATATGGCATTGTTGTTAATGACAATTAAGCATTTTACTTCCATCCTTAACTCACTAGTTCTTCAGTTCTTTGTTCCTGTAATTACAACAAGTTGGGAATCTCTATTGATTCCTTAAGTTCATCACACAATTATGATCAACCACAACATTTGTAGAAACAATTAAATAAATGCTTAATTAAATAAATAAATAAACATTTAATAAAATCTAAGACCTAATGATTGGGCCTTGGTCAACTCGAGTAGACTAGTCTAGCAATCAGGGTTCTTAGTAGTACAGGAGATCTGTAAACCTCATCAAACATGTGACCTATAATCAATCAGTCTAGCTAGGACATCTTTTGATATATAGGCTTTTATACTTCTTTAGACCGTCCATAGTTCGTATAGTTCTTTGACACATATTATCTTTGAGCATTTCCCAGATGTTCCTCAAAATAGTTAGGGAATACTGTAAATATCATCAAACATACGTCTCATATTCGATTAGTCTAGCTAGGACATCTTTCAAACCTGAGAATCGCACATGCTATCTTTGATATTTCCCAGTTAGACCCATTGAAATAGTTCTTTGTACTTAGTTCTTTGAAATAGATCGTTAGTTCTTTGACATCACACCCCAAGGTTGGTTTTGACAAAGGGAAGTTGAGATGCCACAAGTGTCACAGGCTTGGTCATTTTGCTAGAGAGTGCAAATCTACTGGACCTAGTTCTTCTGCACCTTTTGTGACCTTTCCAAACAACAACACACCAAACAAAGGACAACAATCTTCTGGAACCAGTCAACAACAATTTTATCCAGCCCATTTTGTTCCACAAAGTCCTATGCCGTATCCATATCCCTGCTTTTACATGCCTCAACCTACTCACACTCCAGCCTTAATTCGTTCACAATCACCTGCTCTTCCTGATCTCAGCAAATCTCAAACAAATCAATAGCCTCAACAACAACAACATCAGAGCTTCTTCACCCCTGGAGTAGCTGATTGGAGTAGTTTACCTGATGACTTATCTGATTTCAATATGCAGCTGTACTCTGAAGCTGGTCCACATGGTGGAGATAACCCATTTGGGAATCTTGCCTTGATGGCTATTGATTCAACTGACACCTCAAGTTCAACTTCTTCAACATCTCAGGTATCATCTGAATCAAAAGCCAAGTTGTGTTCAGAATCATGTATTTCAGCATTTGCTTCTATCAGAGAAACAAATGTTGAATTAATCAATGAGAAGTTGGATTTAGAAAGGGTCATGACTAAGAATAAAAATGAATTTGAGAAAGTTTTGAATGAAAAAGAGTCTGAAATTTATAAACTCAAGTGTCAGTTGTCTGATGAAAAGGCTAGGGTGGAAGTCATGCTTGTAAAACACAATGATATGAAACAAACACTTGCAGCAACCCAAGTAGAGTGTGAAAAATGGGTTGAATCTTGCAAGGGGTTTGAGTTGTTGTTAAACAAGCAAACATCATCAAATGTGAGGTTTGGTATTGGATACAATCACACCGCCCCTCCAGTTGATTATTCACCAAAAAATCTTAACTGTGAGTCTGAAGGGGACAGTGCATACCAATCCACCAAATCTTCAGAACAGTCTGATGCTGAAGATTCATTTGGAAGTGAGTCAAGTGCATGCAAATCTGAGTATGAAACTGTGGAAATTGAAACTTATTCTTATTCTATTGGATGTACAAATGTTATCCAGGGTGAAACATGTCAGGATAGTGTTTTAATTGAGATTGATTCTGATGAAAATGTTTCAAATGAATTAAATTTAAAACTGATTGAGTCAGATGGGCATGGCACTGGAGAGAAAGATGCACGGCTTCTGATAAGTCAGAGTCACTCATCAGCAGTTGTAGAAAAAGCTGATAATGCTACAACTGCTAATGAGAAATATGTTGATAGACAAGTGCTGAAGAATAACTCTTCAGGGGTTGTCAACACATCAGCTGTTGTTAACTTGTCTACAAAAACTGATGTCCCAAATGTCCTGAAGAACAACAATTCAGTATCTAAGTCATCAGTACTTGTAGATACTTACAAGGGAAAGCAAAAGAGGGTGCCTTGTGAAATTTGTAGGCTGTTTAATCATTCCTCTGATGAATGCTGGTACAGAAAAGGTTCTAAATTCAACAAAATAAAGCATAAAAACAAGAACCTACTCAAAATGAAAAATGAATTTAGTTCCAAGTTTGTACCAGAATCATCAGTAGTTTCAAAATCTGGAAAAACCTCACAAGGAAATAAATCCAGTAACTCCAAGAAAGGTAAAGGAGTTGTTCCAGATTCAAAGAAACAACACTTGAAAGATTCTTCATCAATTAAAGAAACTAAGGTGATAAAACCCAAAAATCAAAAGTCAGGTCATAATGTGTCTAATGAAATCAAAATCTTGACACAAAACCATAATCAACTGATGTTAATGATGCAACAACTGCTAGGAAGAGTTAATCTAGCAGAGGCATCTGTTGTCTCATTTCAGAAGAAGAAACCAAAATCAAAAGTCAAGACTAAATCATCTGATAAGAATGATTCAAGTGTTGCTTCAACTGAAACTGCTAATTTTGTTTCTTCATGTGTTAACAGACCCAATACCAAAATGGTTTGGGTCCCAAAGTCTAACTGAGTGTGTTGGTGTATGCAGGGTCCTTCAGCATGCCAAAATAGCATCTGGTATGTTGACAGTGGAGGATCCATGCATATGACTGGGAGCAGATCTCTTCTTAATGACTATTTTACAGGAAGGAAGGGATTTGTATCTTTTGGAAATGATGCTAAGGGTTACATTATAGGAAAAGGTTTTGTGACAAATGGTGAGATAAGGTTTGATGATGTAAATCATGTAGAAAATCTTAAGTATAATCTTCTGAGTGTCAGTCAGATGTGTGATAAGGGTCACATTTCTCTTTTCACCAAGCAAGACTGTAGGATATTGTCTTCTGAAGTGCTGCCTCTTATTGGCAAAGTCTTAGATGAGTATACTCTCCTTAAGGCTAACAGAGTGGGAAAGGTTTATGCCTTTGATTTGTCAAAGAAAATCTCTGTTAAAGGTCATCCTTGTTTATTTTCAAAGGCCTCTCTCCAGGAATCTAATCTATGGCACAGAAGGTTGGGTCATGTCAATCTCAAAAACATGAATCAACTGGTGAAACATGGGTTGGTTAGAGGTCTTCCAATGAAGGATTTTAGTTGTGATGAGAATTGCACTGCTTGCCTGAAAGGGAAGCAACACAAAGTTTCATTTCCTCCTTCCTCCAATTGGTGATCCCAAATCCACTGGTTGTTTGCAAATGTTACACATGGATTTGTTTGGGCCAGTGAAGGTTATGAGTATGGCAAAGAAGAAGTATTGCTTAGTACTTGTTGATGATTACTCAAGGTTTGTCTGGACCTTCTTCTTGCACTCAAAAGATGAGGTTGCCAAGTCCATTATAAACTTTGTGTTGTATGTTGAGAAGTAATATTCTCTTCCTGTCAAGTGTGTACGGAGTGATAATGGCACAAAGTTCAGAAATCATATTCTGGATGAATTTTATCTGTCTAAGGGAAACAAGAGACAGTACAGCATCCCTAGAACTCCTGAACAAAATGGAGTAGTTGAAAGGAAAAATAGAACCTTGATTGAAGCTGCTAGAACAATGCTGGCTGATTCTGGCTTGCCATTGACTTTCTGGGCAGAAGCTGTCAATACTTCTTGTTATGTGCACAACAGGGTTTTGGTGAATCAAAGATGGTTGAAAACTCCTTATGAACTGCTTCATAATTTAACCCCTTTGATTTCCTTCTTCAGAGCTTTTGGGTGTCCTTGCTATATCCTCAATACCAAAGATCAACTTAAAAAGTTTGACTCCAAAGTTGATGCAGGATATTTTGTTGGCTATTCTTCAACTTGCAAGGCTTACAGAGTGTTCAATTGCAGAACAAAGATGGTTGAAGAAACTCTTCAGGTCAAATTCAATGAATGTCCAAAAGATTCTATTCCACAAAATCCTGTTGAGCTGTTTAATCTAGACATCTTGCAACATGAATTCTATCAATCACCAGTTGAGCCTATTGTTGTGACAGATGATGCATTTAAAGCAGTTCCATCAACAGTTTCTACAGGAAACATTCAAGGAAGTCATGATGATGAAGATGAAAGTACTCATCTGTTCAGATTTAGTGATCATCTGCCATTGTCTGCTAAATCTGATGCTCCTCCTGCTCCAGTTGTTCCTCCAAATACAAATGCTGATGAAATTCTGGATTCTTCTACATCATTTGAAGTTCCTGCTGAACTGTTCCCTGGTTCTTCATCAACATCCGCAGCAGCTGAACCCCCAGCAAACACTTGCACTGATCTTATTCCATATCAAGAACTGAAGGATCATCCATTATCTCAAGTTCTGGGTGACATTTCTGCTGGTGTTTCCACAAGAAGTCAATTGTCAAATTTTTTTCTTCATGCTTTATTTGTGAGTCAGCAAGAGCCAAAGAACTATCACACAACACTCAAAGACAATGGCTGGGTGGAAGCTATGCAGTTGGAGTTGTTGCAGTTCAAGAAACAACAAGTCTGGGAGCTGGTTCCTTTACCCCAAGGTAAGTGTGCAATAGGCACTAAATGGGTGTTTAGGAATAAAACTGATGAAAATGGTCAAATAGTTAAGAACAAGGCCAGACTGGTTGTACAGGGGTTCTCTCAGGAAGAAGGTATTGATTATGATGAGACTTTTGCCCCTGTAGCTAGACTGGAAGCAATTAGATTGTTTTTAGCATATGCTGCCTTACATAAACTAAAAGTTTTTCAAATGGATGTCAAAAGTGCTTTCTTATATGGTACAATAAAAGAGGAAGTGTATGTGTGCCAACCACCAGGTTTTGAGGACAATAAACATCCTGATTGGGTGTACAAGCTTGATAAAGCTCTTTATGGGCTGAAACAAGCACCTAGAGCCTGGTATGACACTCTATCCACTTTTCTTCTTAAAAATAATTTCACTAGAGGCTCCATTGATAAAACTTTGTTCATACAGGAAGTAGGACAGCATAAGCTTCTTGTTCAAATTTATGTTGATGACATAATTTTTGCTTCCTCTGATCCAAAGTTGTGTGCTGAGTTTACTGAGTTAATGACCAAACATTTTGAAATGAGTGCCATGGGGGAATTACAGTTTTTCTTGGGTCTTCAAATCAAAAAAAGTACTGATGGCATTTTCATTCATCAAGCCAAGTACACAAAAGAGTTGTTAAAGAAATTTGATTTGCAAAACTGTAAACAATGTTCTAACCCCATGAGCAGCACCACACAATTTGATGCAGATTTGAAAGGTAAATCAGTTGATGAAACTCTTTATAGATGTATGATTGGGTCCTTAATGTATCTCACTGCATCTAGGCCAGATATTATGTTTGCTACATGTGTTTGTGCCAGATTTCAGGCTGCACCTAAAGAATCACATTTAATTGCTGTTAAAAGAATTTTCAGATACTTGCAGGGCACTCAATCTCTGGGAATTTGGTACTCCACTGGGCATTCCTGCAAGCTGGTTGCTTTCTCTGATAGTGACTATGCAGGATGCAAACTTACCAGAAAATCAACCTGTGGTGGTTGTCAGTTTCTGGGAAACTGTCTGGTTTCTTGGCAAAGTAAGAAACAAACATCTGTGGCCACTTCAACAGCTGAAGCCGAGTACATTGCTGCTGCAAGCTGTACTTCACAAATTCTCTGGCTTCAGACTCAACTTTTGGATTATGGCATCAAAGTGTCTAAGACACCATTGTTAATGGATAGTGCCTCAGCTCTTTGTATTGTCAAGAATCCAGTTCAGCACTCTAGGACCAAACATATTGAAATCAGACATCATTTTATAAGGGATTGTTTTGAAAAGGGTCTGATTGATCCAAAGTTTGTTCCTAGTGCTGATGAGCTTGCAGATATCTTTACTAAGCCTTTAGACACTTCAACTTTTCAAAATTTAGTTCTAAGGCTTGGTATGCTGCAACTTGAATAAATTGGTTTTCACACTAATAAAATTCCATCTACCAGATAAAATTTTCAAAAATACAAAAATATTCCCTTTGTCCACAACTCAAATTTTTGTATAACCTTGCAACTTTTGATATTTTCAGTAAATACTGATAAATATCACAAGTACTGATTCAAGGAAATATATGACCTTTACCAATATTCTCAGTTAAAAGTACTGATGGGTTTTGGTTGACAAAGTACTGAAGGTCAAAAATATTTCACAACGCCTGATGAACAACTTTTGTTCACAAGGTCTGATGACAAATTTTTCCAAAATCTGATGAGAAAATCTGATGTTTCACAAAGTCTGATGAGTACATGATGAAAACAGCTGATGAACAAAAACTGTCACCAACACCTGATGAGTAACTTTACTCTTCAGCTGTTTCAACCTCTGCTGTTTTCTTTTTATAACATCTGAAGAACATATTCCAATTCTCTATTTATATCAAACCTTCTTCAGTTGTTTCATTACCACTTCATCAGAACTTTCTATCTTTTTCAAAAACCTATCTTCCCTCTCAAGTATCTGCTTCCATGGCGACCATGAACCTTAAACCTCGTCATAACTCTGTTGCCTACCTCACCAAATCCTCATTCTGGTCCAAATTTGATGAAGCCGTTGATCTCATGAATGCATCGCAATTCCAAACTGCGTTTCTTATCAATCCCACACTTCATGTTGAATCCATTCATCAATTCTGGATGAATGTCGAGCTCATCAACATCGGCACTGGTGTTCTCTCTCTTCGATCTACAGTCAATGGACACACTGTCCACATCAGTCCCGCCGAACTGAGGGAGGTTCTTCAACTTGATGATGCAAACTTAGTCACCCAATTCCCAAAGAACCTACTTGACCTCTGTTTCACAAGTCATGAATACCAAGGTGATTTAAGCGATTCAACTCTGTACAAGAAGAATTTCAATGATCCGGAGCGTCTTATCTTCCACATGATCAACATCTGTCTAGCTCCAAAATCATCATCATGGGACCAGATGTCCTCCAGGTGGCAGCAGGTATTATTCTCCATTCTCGAATCTCAAAAATTAAATTTTTCACAAATTTTATTTTCAGAATTAACTGAACATGCTTCTAAACCTGTTTCTTCTAGATGGCTTCTTTACCCACGATTTATCATGGCCATCATAGACAAACAGTTAAATCAAAATGGCCTTGTTGGTCAGGGGATCTCTGCTCCAGCAGTTCTACTGGAGGTATATTCCCGACACAACACCAACCCCACTCTCAAAGAGGCTGCCCGAAAGCTCAAACCCAAGCTTCGGGAACCCACAGTCTCCACTTCAAAATCAAAATCCAAAGTCCCCACCAAACCACAATCCCAAAAGCCCAAAAAGGCTGCTCAGGGAAATGAGTCCCCTGAGTTGCCCATGCCTCACCAAGGCATGATATGGCCACTGGAAGTAGTCAGCCAGTGGTCCATCAGACTCCACCAGCTGAAACCGCCCAGGTTTCCTCTCAACAGGAACTTGGTGCAACCATGGAAGGGGTAGCCACACTTCTAGAGCCTATTTCACTTGAAAAGGTTTCTATTGAAAAGCACCATTCTCCCCGGGTGCAATCTGTTTCACAGCTTATTCCTATTGAAACCACCCCACAAAGCCCAACTTTTGTCATTGACCAAATCCTGGATCAGTTAAACACTCCTATCCCTACCCAGACACCTATTACAACTGGGATTAGATCCAACATTGAGGGGGAGGATCAAAGTGTTTCTGATAACCCACAGGATTCTGACTACCACATCAGATCTCCTAGTGTGGACAGAGAGATTCTGACATCTGACAGGGCTGCTACTTCTTCACCTCCATCATTTGGAGTGATTGCTGGTAGTAACATAGCTAAGACCCTGTCAGAGGCAACAACTGATGAAGGGCTTAACCCTGAGGTTGGAAGTCCCCAGTACCAAGACAAAGGGGCACCTGAACATGTTGAGCCACACTCAACTCAGGTATATTCTGATACTATCAGGAGGTCAGATGATTTAGCCAAGGCTAATGATGACCAACGGACCCTAGTTGATGTTCTACATCAAAACAAACTCCTTGAGGCTGAGGTCTGCAGACTCAATGAGCTGCTCACCAAGATGTCCAAGGACAAAAGTCCATCTTCCCCTATTAACCCAAAGATGGCACCTTCAACTTCTGGAGGTCACCAAAACACTTCATCATCCACACCAAAACAACAACAACCACCAGCCTCTGCTTCAGGCACAAATCCTCTGGGCTCAAACCCCCCAGAAGCATTTGTTGCTGCTTTCATTGCTGCTCTTCCTCTCCTCACTCCCATACTTCAAACTCTTATTTCTAATTCTCTTGACAAACTACTTCCCTCACCAACACAAATCCAAACACTGATAGATGGTGCAGTTCAAACAATTCTCTCTAGCCTTAAACCTCCTACACCAACTGCAGCCAAAAAGGGGGAGTCTAGTCCTGTCATAGAGACAAAAAGAAAAGACTCTGGTGATGTACAAGAAGTGAGTGTGCAAGTTGAAACTATCGATTCTGAAAAGCCTGCCTCTCCTATAGATTCTGAAAAGCCTGCATCTCCTCTGAAATTTACCTACAAAAGGCAGAAGAAATCTTCCAAGGCTGATGTGATTGAAAAGATTGTAGAGAAAGAGATTTCAAGTGAAAAAGCTGAAAAGAATGTAGTTGAAAAGGCTGCTGATGTGATAGAGCCTGAAATGTCTGAGCTTCAGAAGCTAGTACAACAGGCTGATCAAGTTCACTTTCAAGCCATGGATGAGATTATAAGTCAACTTTTCAAGGAAAATGTTGTACCTGAAGATCTGAATAAGAAGATCAGGGAATTGGAAATAAATCACATAGACAATATTTGGAAGCAATATGACAAGGAAGAAAGTGAGAGACTTCATGTCATGTCTAGATTTGTAGCCAAATTCTTAGGGAGATCAGTTGCTGAGATCAGGGCTTGGGATAGGAATAATCTTATCAAAGTTACAACAAAGATCTGCAGCTCTGAGACTCCTAACAAAGAACTGATTGTTGAAGCAATGGATGTGGTAGGTCTGAAGAAAAAGAAGGAGCTGCTTAAAAAATCTCAACAGGAACTCACTTCCAGCATGCTTAACTTTCAGAAACCTGCTCCAAAATCAGCCACTTCCATCTCAAAATCAAAAGCTGTCAAAACAATTGATGCACCTCTCAAGAAGAGGAGAAAGTTGTTGATTCAGGAGGAAGATGATGAAGATAGGCAACCTTTGTCAACTGTTCTAAAACTGAAAAAGCCTGAGTCTTCCATTATTCCTGTAATGACTCCTGAATCTCAGATGCAAGCTATAAAAGTGAAGATAGAAGAAGAAGAAAGTCAGAGATTATATGATGACAAAATTCTGAGATTGGTAGACAAAGACTACCCTCAGACTTCCTCACTAACAGTCATGAGAAAGGAAGCACAAAGATTGTTTGCACTAAGGCATACCTTCCAGTACAGGAAAGAAGTAATCCGGATATGGCCTGACCCAAGGGTGCAACACAGGATACACAAAAGAAACATTCCACAAGACTACAGAGGAAGAATCAAAAAGGTGATAAGTGCTGACATTATGGCTGGGTTTGTGATGGACCCTTGGGAAATCATTGAAGATTTTAAAAAGGTCTACAATGCTAAGATGCCAGTATCCAAGCTATTGGAAAACAAAATGATCAAGAAGGGGCTGGTATACAAAAGAATGGAAGGGGTAAAGAAGAATGAGCTTCAATTGTTCCTGGAAGGAAAACATCCAGATGAATTTGTATACAGAGAAATCACAAGGATTGAATTGCACAATGGGTCCACATGCAGGTACCTCTCTGAATACTATGGACCTGAATTCTTCTTTGAAGGTGAGCCAGAGCTACTAACCATTGAAGATCAAGTAGTTCTTCTGGAAGCCTATGTCAGAGAATCTTTTAAACTTGTGCATGGGCAGTAGCTTCAATGAGAGAGGCAACAACTCTTAGTCCATTCCCCAATTGGAGTTCTCTCTCATTCTTCAACTGTTAGATCTTCTGTAGCTGCTGTCATCCGGGCCTACACTTAATTGGTCATCTTAGAAGCTGATCTCTAAGGAAAAAGACACATCTTTCTGCCTGGAAAATCAACAATAAGTGGGACAACTAATAATTAGAGGTTTTGGCTGCATTGGTTCAGGGGGAGTTTGTTGGACCAAAAGAACCAATGAGCCTGATCAGAAAATCCTCTAAGTCCCACAGGCTCACAACAACTGAAAAAGAGCACAACGGCTGAAGACAAACAACTGTTGAAGAGAAGATCTGAAGAGTTACAAGCTCTGAAGAGCAAGTCTTCAGATGTTGTTCACAACAGCTGAAGTGTTAGCTTTCAGCTGTTGTAGTTAGCCTTCAGTAGTTGTAGTACTATTTCAGTTGTTTTATCTTTTCAGTAGTTGTAAGAGGATGTCTTCAGATGTTGAAGACATTCTCAGTAGTTTAGTTATTTTCAGTAGTTATCTTTTGTCTGTTAGATGTCAACATCTTGTGACATCATCAGACGTCACTGCTTCTATATTAGGGCAGTTGACACATTGTATCTTTAACGAAGTTAGTACGAATTGAATGAATAATTCCTTTTACAGAATTCTCTTTCTATAACCACTTGTGCTTTACTGTTCTATTAGATTAACTTTGTTCTTGCTAATTTTGAGCTAATTCATCGTTGAATTCCGCTGCTATTGATCAAATGAGAACATCTGATCCTACATCCTCTCACTTATCCTTTCTCGTTTAATCAAACCATAACCCTAGTATTCTCTTACAACTTGTACCTATGTACACATGAGGTGGTTAGAAGAAAATGAGAATAAAAACCATAAATTTACCTCGAATTTGATGGATGAAAACCTAGATCCTTTGTACTTCCGTGATCTACGTGATGAGGTGGTTGTTTTGACTCCAAGAACACTTGAATTCGATGAGATATGATAAAGAAATTGTAGAGAGAAGTTGGGTAAATTTCTAGAGAGAGGGGAGGAAAACGAAAATGGGGGGGGGGGATGAGGTGGGTGGTGGTGGTTGTGTCATTTATGACACATTAAATGATTCACAATTACCCGGTTAAGTTCGGTCTCGTTCGGTTTCGCGTAAAACATCAGTTTCTCGTGTTTTTCGTAACGAAATGACTCGAATCTAAAATAAGTTTTACAAAATTATATTAAGTGGTTATTCCTAGTAAGTTAACTAAATATCTTTTGTTTATTTTAAAATTTCAAAAATATTTAATTTACTGTTTAAAATCGAATCGTACAGTCATCGCGCGTATTCGTTCGAATCGTCACCCGTACGAACACGGCGATAACTATACTTTTCAATATTGTTTTCTAATTATTGGATATCATTCAGGACGTTAAACTTTCAGATTTATTCGTACAGATCGTCACCTATACGAATAATCTGTCGATTTAGCATTCACGTAACGACATCTGTTTTGTTTTGTTCTGTAAAGCCTCACATACGTTTATACATAATAAAATCCCAACACATAATCACATGATGGTTTTGTATTGCCAGATAATTATCTGACTGATGAACCATGTTTTTCTGAGTTTTCTTTCTCTGAAATGATTCTGAATTCACTGATTGATAACATGAAATGATGATGATATATGATATAGACTTAACATAAAATGAAACACGTATAGTTCGTACCTGATTACTGTTCATGGCACTGTTGAGATCACTGTTCCGGTGCGATTCCGGCACTGATGTTACAGTCTCCTCTTGTTAGAGAAATTTCGTCCCGAAATTCAAGAGTCATTATCAGGTACGTCTTCCTCTGTAAACAGTTGGGGATACTTGGACTTCATGTGATCTTCACGTTCCCAAGTAAACTCAGGTCCAAGCTTTGAGTTCCATCGAACCTTTACAATCGGAATACGGCTTCGCCTCAGTTGTTTAACTTTGCGATCCATAATCTCTAAAGGCTCTTCAATAAACAACAATTGTTCATCCACTTGAATTTCTTCGATCGGGATGATAAGTGATTCGTTAGCAAGGCATTTCTTTAAGTTTGATACGTGAAACAAGTCATGCACACCACTGAGTTCATCCGGTAATCTCAGTCTATATGCCACATGACCAATACGTTCTATGATCTCGAACGGTCCCATGTATCGTGGTGCTAACTTGCCTTTCTTTCCAAAGCGTACTACACCTTTCCATGGGGATACCTTCAACATGACCCGGTCTCCCACTTGGAATTCCAACGGCTTGCACCGTTTGTCGGCGTAGCTCTTTTGTCTGCTCCTAGTAGCTTGTAGTCTTCGTTGAATCTGGGCAATCTTGTCAGTGGTTTCCTGAATAAGCTCTGGCCCAGTTATACGGTTGTCTCCAACTTCAGTCCAACAGATCGGTGATCGACATCTGCGACCATACAAATCCTCGAATGGTGCACATCCGATGCTACTATAATAACTGTTGTTGTAGGAGAATTCAATCAGTGGCAAATGAGAATCCCAATTTCCACCGACGTCCAATACACAAGTTTTCAGCATGTCCTCCAGGGTCTGAATCATACGTTCGCTTTGACCGTCCGTTTGAGGATGGTAAGCTGTACTCAGATTTAAGTACGTCCCTAGAGATTTCTGTAACAATTGCCAGAACCTTGATGTGAATCTGCTGTCTCTATCAGAAATAATAGACAATGGCACACCATGGCGTACCACTATCTCATTGATGTATAGTCTTGCCAGTTTATCCATCGTGAAGGTCTCACGCATTGGCAAGAAATGAGCAGATTTCGTCAAACGATCAATGATAACCCAAATCGTATCATGACCACTGGAAGTGCGGGGTAGCTTGGTAATGAAATCCTTAGCTATTTGTTCCCACTTCCAGAGAGGAATCTCAGGCTGTTCCAGCAAATCAGATGGTTTCTGGTGTTCTGCCTTTACCTTCGCACACGTAAGACATTGACCGACGTACTCAGCTATGTTTTTCTTCATTCCCGGCCACCAATAAAATCCACGCAAATCTTGGTACATTTTATCAGCGCCCGGATGCACAGAGTATTTTGTCTTGTGTGCTTCATCGAAGATAAGTCTTCTCAATTCGTCTACCGCCGGGATCCATATACGATCCTGGTAGTAGATCATTCCATCAGGCTTAGTCTCAAATTGTTTTTCTGCTCCACAGTCTAATTCTTTCTTCAAGTTTCCTCGATCAACTGATTCTTGTTGTGCCTGAATAATGTTATCACGTAAGCTCATCTGCACAGTCATTCCCATTGCTCTGACACACAAGGGTTTGACTCGTTCCTTCCGGCTCAACGCATCAGCTACCACGTTTGCCTTTCCGGATGGTCCTTGATCACGCAATCGTAATCGTTCAAAAGTTCAACCCAACGACGCTGTCGCATGTTGAACTCCTTCTGATCAAAGATATGCTGCAGACTCTTGTGATCAGGGAATATGGTACACTTGGTTCCATATAAGTAATGTCTTCAAATCTTCAATGTGAAGATTACTGCTCCCAGTTCAAGATCATGAGTAGTGTACTTCTTCTCATGAACCTTTAACTGTCTTGATGCATAAGCGATAACTTTGTCCCGTTGCATCAGTACGCAACCAAATCCCTGATGGGAAGCATCACAATAAACAACAAAGTCATCACAGCCTTCTGGGAGAGATAAGATTGGAGCATCACATAATTTCTGTTTCAATGTCTGGAAAGTATCCTCTTGTTTCTGCTCCCAGACAAACGGTTCACTTTTCTAGGTTAACTTAGTGAGAGGCAAGGCTATCTTAGAAAAGTTTGAGATAAACCTTCTGTAATAACTTGCTAATCCCAGAAAAGACCGGATCTCCGTAGGTGTCTTCGGAATATCCTAGTTCTTTATCGCCTCGATCTTGGCGGGATCTACGTGTATTCCATTGCTGTTGACTGCATGACCCAGAAATTGGACTTCTCTTAGCCAAAATTCACACTTAGAGAATTTAGCATAGAGTTTCTCCCCTTTCAACAGCTCCAAAATCTTTCTGAGATGTTGCTCGTGGTCAGTTTTATTTTTGGAATTAATCAGTATGTCATCAATAAAGACAATGACAAACTGATCTAAGTATGACTTGCACACTCGGTTCATGAGGTCCATGAAAACCGCGGGTGCATTCGTCAATCCGAAAGGCATCACCATAAACTCGTAATGCCCGTATCTGGAACGGAATGCCGTCTTCGGTATGTCTTCGTCTTGCACTCTTAATTGATGATATCCGGACCGTAGATCGATCTTCGAGAAGTACTGAGCTCCTTGCAACTGATCAAACAAGTCATCAATCCTTGGTAGTGGATACCGATTCTTGATAGTCAGCTTGTTCAGCTCTCAGTAGTCTATGCACATTCGAAACGATCCGTCTTTCTTCTTCACGAACAAGACCGGAGCTCCCCAAGGTGAGTAGCTCGGTCTGATGAAACCTTTATCCAATAGCTCTTGTAACTGGTATGACAATTCCTGCATCTCTGAAGGTGCTAACCTGTAAGGAGATTTGGCAACAGGAGTTGCTCCAGGAACTAAGTCAATAGGAAACTCTACCGGTCGCACAGGTGGCAAACCTGGTAGGTCTTCAGGAAATACTTCCGGATACTCTTTCACTACTGGTACGTCTTGAATCTTTTTCTTCTCTTTCTCCTTTTCCACCACATGAGCCAAGAACGCCACGCACCACTTACGCGCCTTTATGCAAGAGATGATTTTGACACTTTGTTTTGCTTGATCCCCTTAACTTCCAACACACGATCATCCGGTAATGGAATTCGAAGTAGCTTTTCAGAACAGACGACTTCCACTCGATTAGAAGAAAGCCAATCCATTCCAACAATGATGTCGAAACTACCCAACTCCATCGGTATCAAATCAATGGTGAATGTATGACCATTAAGTGTTAATGGGCAATTCCTATATACTGTATTAACTGTGATCTGTTTCCCGTTAGCTACTTCTATGATGTAAGGGGAATCTAACTATTCCTCTATAGACTCTAGTTGGCATGCAAAATCGGTAGAGATAAAACTCTGATCCGCACCAGTGTCAAATAAAACAGATGCATAAAAGTCATGTAAGAGAAATGTACCAGTGACTACATTCAGGTCTTGGCGTGCAGCTGGTGCTCCGATGGCAAAGGCTCTTCCACGGGGTGCTTGAACTGCCTGCTGTACTTTCTTCGGGCAATTCTTTGCAAAGTGGCCCTGTTCGCCACAGTTGTAGCATCCACCGTTGTTCTGATTAGCTGGTGGAGGGAGAGCCAAAGCAGCATTGTTGACTGCTTGGTTAGGTGTCATCCGGCAGTGTTGGACCCAATGGCCCTTTCGTCCACATCCCGTGCATTGCTTGCAGGGAGTGTTAGCAGCATGATGATATTGACACTTGGCACACATAGGATATTTACCAGTGTAGGGTCTCCTGTTAGGATTTTGTGGTGCAGCTGCTACTTGTTGGAGAGGTGTGGCCACCGTGTAGTTCTTAATGACCTTTTGTTTCTTCTTGGGTTGATGATGGGGTTTCTTGGACAACTCTTTTTTGTTCTTGCCGGAGTCGGCCTCTTTCTTCAGTGTTCCAGAGGCTACCTTCAGGTCAGTAAGTTTCCCTGATAGACTAACAGCTGACTCCACTGTGACAGGATTTGCAGCAACCACTAATCCTTGTATGCAGGCAGGTAGCCCACATACGTACCTGTCAATCCGCTTCTCCGGAGTCGGTACCATATCGGGCACCAAAGCAACTAACTCGTGATAACGGGTGGTGTATCCCATGTGATCTGCCCCTTTCATCACATGGTTAGACAATTCAACCTCCAATCTCTGCAGCTCGTTCTTGGGGCAAAACTCAGTTCTCAGCAGGGTCTTGAAGTCTTCCCATGTCATTGACATAGCTTCTTCTCTTCCCCTTGCATTGATTTGGCCGTTCCACCAAGTCAAGGCTCGCTTGTTGAATGTTCCAGCAGAGTAGCGAACCTTGTTGTGCTCTGGACAACTGCAGAGGTCCAGAGTATTCTCAATCTTTTCAATCCATTGGATTAATCCAACGGCTCCTTCATTCCCGCTAAAGCTAGGCGTCTTACATCCTACAAACGACTTGTAGGAGTAATGAGATGTACCGCCAGTATTCCCACTGGCTTCCCCGGATGAATTTCCAGTGTTGGTGCTGTCATTCCGGAGACGGTTGAGCATCTCCGGTACCACTTCCTTCAGCTGATTAGTCAGCTGACTACTCAGTAGAGTTGCCAGAGTAATAGTAGCAGGATCCGGTAGTTGAGTCGTGCTCGGGCCTGGAGGTGGGTTGAGTGGAGGAAAAGACGGTGGAGGAGGTGGCGGTGGTGAATCAGCCGGTGATGGTGTTGAAGAGTGTGGAGCCAGGTCGTGCGGTGGTGGTAACAAGGGAGGTTGTCTTCGTGGCGGCATTCTGAGCATAACCAAAAGAATAGTGGTTAGTGCAGTGATCGAATGCTGAAGACACAATGCAAATAAAGTCTTAAGTCCTATGTTCTCTACATGTAGGGTCCCTAGGTTATAGTCTAGGCCAAACCATTTAAATAAGTGACCTATGTTTCTTTATAACATTGGCTCTGATACCAATCTGTCATACCCCGAGCCGGCGGGTCGGATCGGTTTCCCCGCAGGGCGGAAGGTTCCCGAGGCGCGATATCGTGAGTGATAATCGTGATGATCAGATTGTTTACATTGCACATGATATAAATGAGAAATGCTAAATAGAATAGAATTACAAAGTTAATTTACATCAGTATCGTTCATAATTTAACAATGTAAATCTATCATCAACATCATAAATTTTCTATCTTGTATCTGCACAAGATATACAAAATATATTGTATAATGATGTTCCAAAAGTATGCAGGTCCAAAAATACTAGGTCTTCTATCAGAAATCCTAGCCCAAAAGCATTAGCTTCTTAATTGACTTGTTCGTCACCTGAGAAGTCATGCAAAAATAAAATCAACACATGGTTGGTGAGTTCATATAGTTTAGTATTTGAAAATAGCTTTATAAACCCTTTTTCGGTAAAAACCCTAACCTCATTAACTTCACCTGTAATATCCAGTTCGGTATGCTTATATATAGGGCATACGAAAGGGTCGAGCCGCCCAGACGCCATCCCACCACATACTAAACCACATATGACATTCTTGTTAATGATAATTAAGCATTTTTACCCACCATTCACTTCCTTTCAACCATAGTTCTAATGTAAACACAAAACATTTGTTAAACCCTCGGGTAACAACCTTAATCTCATTAACACCACCTGTAATATCCAATTCGGGCATATGTAGGGTCGAACTTACCGCCCGCCCAGCAAACATCCCACCACATACTAAATCACATATGGCATTGTTGTTAATGATAATTAAGAATTTTACTTCCATCCTTAACTCACTAGTTCTTCAGTTCTTTGTTCCTGTAATTACAACAAGTTGGGAATCTCTATTGATTCCTCAAGTTCATCACACAATTATGATCAACCACAATATTTGTAGAAAAAATTAAATAAATGCTTAATTAAATAAATAAATAAACATTTAATAAAATCTAAGACCTAATGATTGGGCCTTGGTCAACTCGAGTAGACTAGTCTAGCAATCAGGGTTCTTAGTAGTACAGGAGATCTGTAAACCTCATCAAAAATGTGACCTATAATCAATCAGTCTAGCTAGGACATCTTTTGATATATAGGCTTTTATAGTTCTTTAGACCGTCCATAGTTCGTATAGTTCTTTAGTTCTTTGACACATGTTATCTTTGAGCATTTCCAAGATGTTCCTCAAAATAGTTAGGGAATACTGTAAATATCATCAAACATACGTCTCATATTCGATTAGTCTAGCTAGGACATCTTTCAAAACCGAGAATGGAACATGCTATCTTTGATATTTCCCAGTTAGACCCATTGAAATAGTTCTTTGTACTTAGTTCTTTGAAATAGATCGTTAGTTCTTTGACAACACACCCCAAAAATAGTTCTTTGTTTAGTTCGTTAGTTCTTTGAAATAGAGCTTTGAAAATAGTTCTTTGTCTTAGATCTTTAGCTCTTTGAAAATAGTCCTTTGAAAATAGTTCTTTGATTTGAAACAGTTATTTACTCATAATGAATAAACAACTTACTTTGAATTCCTGTATATTGTATACCTAAACATAATCTAGGATAACAATTCCACATATGAAACGTATGTTAAGTAAAAGCATTTATGTAAATCTAATCCAAGAAAATAATTTAAGCATGCTTCTCAGCCCCGTGTTTGTAAAACAAAGACGTTTAGAAAAAGGGCAAGGAACTCACCTGTGTTGCTCTGTACTGTACTACCACAAAATGCGCGCTCTTTGTTTGTAGACTATGTATCTTTGGTTCTGATTTGTTTTAAAATAATTCGAATACGATAAGTATACGTATTAGTCTTCGTAACTAAGGTTTGGTCTCGGTGTGCAACTAAGTGTGCTATGTTGCTAATGTAATTCTAAGATTCAATCTAACTAATGTAACTTAAATACCCATTTGTAACCCGTATCCCACAGTTAATCATAACATGTCTTAATTAATATGTTTTTAATTTAAATCAATTTTAAGTTAATTATTAAGTCAAAATCGTTTGTTTTAATTCAATAAATTTTATAAACCATTTTCTTTTATTAAAACATCATTTATTTAAGAAAGACAAGGTTTACACAATGATGGGCTTGTTTTAACCCATTGGGCCCATCTCGACCCATTATGAGACTTTGATGAATCTAATCCTTAAATATTTAATCATCACCCCGCCTTTAGATAGTTGTTTTGCTTCTATATGATTTGCAATAGATCGCCAAGTGTTTTAATCTAATTAAATAGAAAGTAACACTTATTTGGAGTGGTTAGTGCTCAAAGAAAACCTTTACTATAAAAATATAATTAACCCATGATTACCTTAATTACACCTTACCATTAATATGGCCTTAGTATGTTTTTCCTATGCTCATGCACTAGTTCCTCATGCTTAGGTCATGTAACCCACCCCATGCACTCACAAGAGGATTTTCGCTTTATACTTGCACACACACATATCTAAGTTTATCTTCTATGTATGAAATCATGTGGTCCCATTCCCGGTTCTTCAACCGAATAATTGCTTCATGTTAACCGAAGGTGGTTGGCAATAGAAAAACAAAAACGTATGAGGGTAGCCATGAGAGTTGTTGGTTCGCCTAGATCAAAAAGGGTTCTAGGTTCGCTGCCTAGTTACATCTTCCAAAGGTTCGGCCATCTCTTGTTCTCAAGTCTAGGTTCGCTGCTATCCCAAGTTTAAAGGATCCAGGGTTCGGCTAATGAGGGTTTGGTGAACCTGGGTTCGGCTGCCTTGAGAGGTTCGGCCAAACTATGTCCAGGTGCGGCTCTACCATGGTTCGCCCATCCTAGGGTTGTTATGGTCAGGGTTCGGCATCCATGCACTATGTTAGTGACATTAGGTTAGCCTAGGAGAAAAAAGGTTCGGCAGCTGTTAGGGTTCGGCCGCTAAGGAGGTTCGGCCAACATAAATGGTTAGCCGACAAGGTTCGGTTGTGCATGCCCCCTTTGGTTCGTCTGAGAGAAGGTTCGTAGGTTGGGACATGGTGGTTCGTGAGTCAGAGGGTTCGGCCAGGAGGGTTCGGCTGAAAGAGATGGGTTGTGCAGTTGGTAAGGTTCGCACGTTACCACCGAGGTAGGTTCGGCCAAAGAGTAGGGAGGTTCTGCCGAAGGTTCTCACGAACCCTGTAGCTGTTCATGGATCACCATCCTCATCTGCTACCCTAGCTGATTACGGTTTCAGCCATGGTCTCCTCTCACTTATCCTTTCTCGTTTAATCAAACCATAACCCTAGTATTGTCTTACAACTTGTACCTATGTACACGTGAGGTGGTTAGAAGAAAATGAGAATAAAAACCATAAATTTACCTCTAATTTGATGGATGAAAACCTAGATCCTTTGTAGTTCCGTGATCTACGTGATGAGGTTGTCGTTTTGACTCCAAGAACACTTGAATCCGATGAGATATGATAAAGAAACTATAGAGAGAAGTTGGGTAAATTTCTAGAGAGAGAGGGGAGGAAAACGAAAATGGGGGGGGGGGATGAGGTGGGTGGTGGTGGTTGTGTCATTTATGACACATTAAATGATTCACAATTACCCGGTTAAGTTCGGTCTCGTTCGGTTTCGCGTAAAATATCAGTTTCTCGTGGTTTTCGTAACGAAATGATTCGAATCTAAAATAAGGTTTACAAAATTATATTAAGTGGTTATTCCTAGTAAATTAACTAAATATCTTTTGTTTATTTTAAATTTTCAAAAATATTTAATTTACTGTTTAAAATCGAATCGTACAGTCATCGCGCGTATTCGTTCGAATCGTCACCCGTACGAACACGACGATAACTATACTTTTCAATATTGTTTTCTAATTATAGGATATCATTCAGGACGTTAAACTTTCAGATTTATTCGTACAGATCGTCACCTATACGAATAATCCGTCGATTTAGCATTCACGTAACGACATCCGTTTTGTTTTGTTCTTTAAAGTCTCACATACGTTTATACATAATAAAATCCTAACACATAATCACATGGTGGTTCTGTATTGCCAGATAATTATCTGACAGATGAACCATGTTTTTCTGAGTTTTGTTTCTCTGAAATGATTCTGAATTCGCTGTTTGATAACATGAAATAATGATGATATATGATGTAGACTTAACATAAAATGAAACACGTATAGTTCGTACCTGATTACTGTTCATGGCACTGTTGAGATCACTGTTCCGGTGCGATTCCGGCACTGATGTTATAGTGAATACCCCAATGATTTCGCCATTGGTCGGGGTGTTACATATTGGAATCAGAGCCTAGGTTATAGAGAATTAGGTTATTAAGAATGAATGAGCTAGACTACAGCCATAGAATGACCTAGTTGAACTCTATACTTGCCATGATTAGGCCATGAACTCTAAGTTTGAAGTACATAGTTGCCATGATAGGTCAAACTTGGTTATGTGAATACTTTGTGCTACTTGACTAGTTAATTAATAGTTCAATCCTTTGAACCTAGTTTAGGATACCTAATATGCACACACCAGACTTAGGGTTCTAAACTTCTTGACCCCCTTCTTACGTCTTGCAAGAGGATCGTCACTACGAAGATTGCTCTTAGACTTATAAGTCTAATTAAATCTTTGAATCGTGTCAATAGTCTTTAGGTTCACATTAATGAGCAAGAAACACATACAATCTGTAAGAGGGAATACATGTACATTGGGGAGTTCTGTCTAGGAAAGTATTTCGCATAAATCCAAATCAACTGATGGACCTGTTATGCTTTCATTGGAACTCTTGGAGTAAGTATGAACCCATAGGCTAAAGTATGTCTTTCTAAAAGTTAAATTGGACCTAAAAACTTTGATATGTCAAAAGTATTCCTTTGAGAATACAATCTATGGATTGCTTTGTGATTGAACTTTCATTTGAACTCTAAATTCCTTATTTTGAACTCTTTGATTTATATAAATTTCGATCCTTTTTATTTTGAACTCTTGTAGAATCATGCGTCCTCGTCGCCACATTGCCAACAACGCCAACGTCAACAAAGCCGACAACACGAATGCTAACGATGCCAATAACAATGGCAATGACACCACTAATACCGACAATGTCAACAACAACAAAAACACCACATATGCGAATAACTCCAATACCACCAATGCCGATAGCACCAGCACCACCAATAACCCCAAGAATTGGCTGCTATCATTACTCAGCAAATGATCATAGTCCTACCTGGCGACCCAGCTCAATCAAGCCAATGGGGTTCAAAACAACAATATAAATGGTGAGGGTGCAAACCAAACTTGCACCTTCAAGCATTTAAACTCTTGCCACCCTGCTAAGTTTCTTGGATCTGAAGGGGCCACTAGACTGCTTTTGTGGTTTGAAAGGATTGAAAGTACCTTCCTCCATTCTAACTGCCCCGAGAACCTTAAGGTAAGTTATGCCACCAATGTCTTTCAGAAAAGGGCACTCACTTGGTGGAATACAGAGAAACAAACTAGGGGCGAAGAAACTGCTATGGCTTTAACTTGGGATGAGGTCAAACAATTGATGGCAGACGAGTTTTGTCCTTGCAACGAAATGAGGAAACTCGAGTCTGAGTTTTGGGACCTTAAACAGGAAAGTGGGGAAATCTTGTTTACACTAACCACTTCCACGAACTTAGTCTTTTGGTGCCTCATATGGTCACTGCACTTCCTAGAGCTATTGAGAAGTACATTAGTGGCCTACCCATGCAAATCCAAGATGCTTGTTTTGGGAGAAAACCTGCCACAGTGGAAGATTCTATTCGGTTAGCTGCTACCCTAATTGACAACCATGTTAGGGCGGGTACCTTAACTAGAAAAGGAGCCAAGAAAGTGGAAGTCAAGTCCACCACTAATGAACCTTCTATGGAAGTCAAGCTCGCAAATCGAAAGCAAAAGGTTCGTAATTTTGCTGTGGTGACCCCTGCTATCCTTGCTGCACCTGTCAACCAACAAGCCCCACCAAACCCAAACAATAGAATCTATGTGTGGGTTCAGCCTCTTTGCCCTACTTGTGATACCATCATGAATCAAACCGACCTTGCCGAGTTTGCACTAATTGTGGAAAATATGGTCCTTTTGCTAACTATTGCAAAAATGGACCAATTGGGCAACAAGGTCAAACTACTCTACCATTGAACCAACCACCAACTGCACCTGCTCCAGCTTTAACCAATGGAAGGGCTTGCTACAAATGAGGTGACCCTAACCACTTTGGAAACAAATGCCCAAAGCTTGCGGGCAACGACCAAGGGGTTACAAGGGAACAGACCTTCCATCTTAATGCACAAACTGCCCAAGCTAACCAAGATGTGGTGAATGGTATGTTCTTGATTAATAACTGCTATGCTTCTGTGTTATTTGATTCTTGTGTTGATAGGAGTTTTGTGTCCAGTCAACGTGAGCCTTTACTTGGTAGAACACAAACTAGATTAGACAAACCTTATAATGTGGAAGCAGTTGACGGTAACACTTTAGACATTGGTACTATTATATTAGGATGTACGGTGAATCTTATGGATCACGTTGTCCCTATCGATCTCATACCCATGCCTCTTGGAAGATTTGATGTTATAATACGCATGGATTGGTTAGCCACTCATCGAGCCGAGATTGTTTGCTTCGAGAAGTTCATACATATTCCACTACTGTCGTGTGAAACTCTAAGGGGGTGTTTGTTTTTTTTTAAAAAACCTCTTCTAACCTCTTCTAACCTCTTATGTCTGCGCCACGCAGACGCGGGAAGAGGTTAGAGGTTCGCAGACCGTTTGTTTTCTCGCAGACATTTCATTAAAAAACGTCTGCGCGGCCTCTTCTTGGCGCAGACGTGGACCAAGCTCTTTTTGAGCTCTTCTAACCTCTGCAGCCTTCACCTCCATCGGCCTCACCCACGCTTCACATCTGATGAACCAAGCTCCTTCACCTCCGTCGGCCTCCACCGTCGCCGCCGCCTCCACAGTCGCCGCCATGTCTTCTCCTTCACTTCGCGAACCAAACCCTTCGTCCTCTTCATCCTTCGCCTCCGCCGCCTCCACCTAGGCTCGCGGCCTACCGCCGCCTCCAAACCCTTCGTCCTCCAAAACCCTAGGATCGCGACCTACCTCCACCCCTACCGCTCGCGACCTACTGCCGCCCTCCTTAATCGCATCCCTTCGACCTACCCCCGCCTCCAAAACCCTTCGTCCTCCAAAATCGCGATTGTGATGATCGCGAAGGTGACAGCGGTGGTGGTTGGGTAGTGTTGGGGAAGAAGTTGGTACTCAGCTCGTGATGATCGCGACCTGAATTTTGTTCGACGATGGTGACGGTCGTGGACTCGTGGGTAGGGTTGGGAAGAGGTTGGGAAAATTTTGAAAATGAGAAGAGGTTGTGAAATATTGAAAAACAAACACCCCCAAAAGCTCTTCTTGCAGGGGTTTGGTCCACCTCTTCTGCAAAAGAGGTTTGCAGATGTGGTCCACAGACGTTTTACCTCTGAAAAAACAAACACCACCTAAGAATCTTTGGAGAGACGCTTAGTAGTGGTCTTAAACTCATGTCATGCACGAAAGCTCAAAAGCACTTACATAAGAAGTACATTAACTTTCTAGCTCATGTTGTTGAAAAGAAAGACAAGGGCAAAAGTGTCCAAGACATCCCAATCATTCGCGACTATCCTGAAGTATTTCTCGATGATCTCCAGGGAATCCCACCTGTACGACAAGTCGAGTTTCGAATCGACTTAGTACCCGGTGCTAATCCAATTGCAAAGTCTCCTTATCGTCTTGCTCCTTCTAAATTGCAAGAATTTGCTAGTCAAATCCAAGAGTTATCTGATAAGGGGTTCATTCATCCAAGTCATGCACCTTAGGGTGCACCGGTTCTTTCCGTTAAAAAGAAGGACATGTCATTCCGAATGTGCATTGACTATTGTGAGCTCAACAAACTCACCATCAAGAATCGGTACCCATTGCCTCGTATCGATGACTTATTCAATCAACTTCAAGGATCTGTTTGGTTTTCAAAGATCGATCTTAGCTCTGGTTATCGGTCCATGAAGATGACATCCCAAAGACTGCTTTTCAAAATAGGTACGATCACTATGAGTTTGTGGTTATGCCCTTCGGACTAACCATTGCACCTACGGTTTTCATGGATCTTATGAACCGAGTGTGTAGACCGTACTTAGAAAAATTCGTGATCGTAGTCATGGACGACATCTTTGTCACAACCCCACCTCGTCACCTTCGATGAGATCATTCGTCGTTCTGAGAAGGTTGCGGAAGCATAGTGGTGATGTCTCAGAAATGAGGTGTGACTTACTTGATTTGGTACCACAACACACAGATTAACTTATAATAAATACATTACAAGGATCATTGTTACAATCAAACTTATAGTTTACAACTGAGTTTATTACATCATTTAATCTATTTAATTACAAGTGTTTGAAAGTGCAGCCTCACCATTGGTCACTGTCTCCCTGCAAAATGTTTAAGTTTGAAAGATCAACACAAAGCTGGTGAGATCATAAAGTTCAAATTCAACAATATGATATGATATGTAAGTTCTCAAAATGTTCAGTTCAAGATAACCGTGGGACCCGTATCTAGTTCCTTTCGGACTACTCGGTTCTCGTTCTATAAATATACTACCCGTCGGTAGATATCTTAGTGCCTCGTTATCTTAATGTCTATCAATACATTAAGAAGTTCTGGAAACAGATAACAAACATTTACACCAAGGGGAGTTGCAAGCTCCCGGCAAATGGGTTGTCAGCCGATAGTACTATCATTGTTTTCTGTTCGGCCCCACATGGGTTCACAAGATACAGTTCAAGGAATGAGGACTTTTAAGTTTCGTGATAGAGTTCTGTTCTACAAACAAAATCCCATGAAATCCACAAGTTGTCAACAAATCACACGAAATCATGCAGATAACAGTGATACATATCATATGTTCAAGAAAAGTTCCACAGTAATACCCCGATGTTTATAAAACATTAAAAAGAAAAGGGGTTGTACGAAAGTCACCTGAAGTCAGATGAGTAGCGAAATCACACACAGATGATAATGGTAGCTAAATTCTGCATTTGTTTATGTTAAATGAATTATTTATGTTTTAACTTACTGATTAGATCTTCCTGAACGTTCAATGTCAGAGACATTGTCTTGAAAGTCATTAAACCGATATTAGATTTTTAATTAATTATTTTAGTGTTATATCATACAATGTATGATAATGTAGGAACCTATACCGATTCAGGTTCCTAATACACAGTTGATGACACGTTTTGTAACGTCAGTGCCGGAACCGTAACCGGAACAGTGACTTGTACAACTCATCAGGTACGAGCTATGTATATTACATGTGTATTATTATCATTCTATGTTTAATACGAAACTATTACGTATCTATTACGAAATCATATCATGAATTCATGGTTTAACAGTCAGAATCTCATTTGACAACACAGAACTATTATGTGAATTGTAGTTAGGATTTATTATGTATAAACGTATGTGAGGTTGTATAGAACAAAACAATAACGAACATCATTTTGTGAATATTAAACTGACGGAGTATTCGTGTGAGTGACGATTTGCACGAATATATCTGTAAGTTTAACATTCTGAACTATGTCCAATAATAAGAAAATCAAATCGAAACGTATAGTTGTCGTCGTATTCGTACAGGTGACGATCCGAACGAATACGCGCGAAAACCATATAATTCAATTAAACCGTAAAATTAAACGTTTTTGAAATGCTAAAAATAAATGAAAGATATCTAGTTAATTTATTAAGAATTACCACCTAAAATAATTTAGAAAACCTTATTTTAAAAGATAGTAATGTTTCGTTACGAGAATAACCGAAACCGACACGTACGCGCGAAACCGAGCGAACCTGAACATACACGAACGTTTAAAAACCATAAAAAGACCTTGAATACCATTTAACCATCACAAAAATCATCCTCTCTCTCTCCAAACCCGTAACTCTCTCTCTCTACATTTCCTCTCACTAAAACACTTAGATCTTGCTCAAATCTGCACCAAATTGGGTATTCTTAGTGTCTAAAAGACCGTAGAAACGCGTAGATCTTGAAGAGACGAAGAAACCAAGCCTTGGATCGCCGAAAACGAGGTAAAATCGAGTGAGAAATCACTGATTTTCTGGAACTTATACTATTCATCATCTCTCTCGACCCAACTGAACATTTCAGCTCATTTCCGACCTTTAAACCTCTAGGACCTGCACTAAATCAACTTGGGGAGCTAAGGAACAACCGAGATTGAAGATTGGGTGGCTGGAAATCGAGCTGGAACATCGAATGTGAGGTAAAACCGAACAAAAAGTAATTTTTCTTTCTGCTTGAACACTGTTCCGAACATCAGTCATTTCAGTCGATTTGGACCACTAAAACCCTTAGGTTTTGCACTAAATCGATCTAGGATGATAAGGAATCTCTTTGAATGAAGTTCGGAACAAATTTCATCGAATTTGAGGCAAGAATGAGCACAAACAAACTCATTTTTTTGTGGTTGGCACTGTTTCGAACAACCTGCACTGTGCAGTCGTTTTTGGACCCTTTAAACCATAGAATCTTGCACCCAATTGACATAGGAACTTAAGAATCATGTTGCATTGAAGCTGGGTATGGTTGGATTCGAGTATGAATCTGGGCAGGCCTAGTATAGATGTAAGAATGCTGGAGATGGTGCTGCTGATGTTCATCGATATTTAGCCACTTAAGTTCATCGATATTGTTGGACAACTGAGCAACAAAATTGAGACTAATCTGTTGATACTAGCTTATTAATATCATCCAAATGGGATTAGCTTAGAACCAGCTTAAACTTTCAAGAAATGGTTTCATCTGGCTGTTGAACGTGGATTAACAGAAAAGAAACCATTAGGATGTTTAAGTGATTAAACCGGTTTTATTGTTCACCAAAACTAAGTGTTTCAACTTAAAACTTTTTCTAAATTAACCCAACTTTTTAAAAAATGTTTTGGGTAATCAAATTGATATAAAATACCTGAAATTTGGTTAAAGAAAGTTCTAAGTAAAGATAATAATGTCAAGAATGGTCCAATGTGACTCAAGGTAGTGTTAAACCGATTTATGACCATCAAACATAAAGATTTCAATATTAAAGTTTTCTAAACTAATCTAATACTGAAACCAGTGTTTCATCTAATTAATTAAGTTAAAACACCTAATTTTAACTTATGAAATCCTAAGTAAAATTGGTAACATCCCGTATTGTCCAAGGTGACTATTTGGAGGTGTTAGCTAATTTTGTGAACATCAAGCCTAATAGTTTTCAATACTCAATGGTTCTAAATTATTACAATCATATTAATACAAGTTTTAGTCACCGAAAGAGACTTATTACTCATGGGTTTTAGCTAAGGATCAAGGATGGTTAAGTAGGTAAAAACTTAGTATTTTAGACGAATGGTGCAAACCAAGTACTAAGGTAAGTAAAAAAAACAAATGAGTCAAGGACATGGGCTGTGTCATATGATTTCTATTACAAAGAACTAAAGAACTAGGAGGGTGACAAGAGAGTTCAAGAAATGACAAAGTATGGGGTTGATCTTAGGTATCAACTCTCAACACTTATTATTCTCATGTCATGGCTAACCGACTTAGGTTGTTCAAATTGAACAACATAGGGTAATGATTAACTTGAGGATGAACAAAGAACTACGTGTAACAAATATCTAATGAAAGACTTGGAGTTAATCAAGTGGGATTAACTTGAGTTCTAACAAGTTTAACTTATATTTTATAAAAATAACTTATGTTTTTAATAAAATAAAATGATTTATAAATTTCTTTATTTAAAATGTTCTAAAGGAAAATTAAGTGATGTCTAAATTAATTGCAAAACAAAAGAAGTTTTTAAAAGTTCATTTTATCTAAAAAAAAGATCATGTATGTTATTAAGTATAAACCTTATATAAGTAAGGTTTAGTTGTGATGTTTTACTAAGGGATAAGGGTCCATACAGGGTATATAACATAGAATAGTTAGAGAAACTTAGTAATACTTTAGCAAGTATAGGACACTTAGTCGCACACCGAGACCAAATCCTATATACGTCATCTCCAGACACTTATCGTATGCAAATCATAATAAATCAACACACATACTGAAGACACTTAATCTACAATTAACAAGCACACATATCTTTTGTGACTCATTGCATAGCAACACAGGTGAGTTCATTGCCCCTTTTCTAAACATTTTGTTTTATCAACGCGAGGCTGAGAAGCATGCGTAAATTATTTTCTTTGGATTATATTTACTTAATTGCTTTTACTTCGTGAATGTTTTATATGTATAATTGTTACCTAGATTATGTCTAGGTAAACTATTTACAGGTTTCAAAAAGAACTATTTACTCAACATAAGTAAATAATTGTTTCATTTCAAAGAACTATTCCCAAAGATCTATTTTCAAAGAACTATTTTCAACGGTCTATTTTCAAAGAACTAAAGATCTAATTCAAAGAACTGTTTGCGACGGTCTATATTCAAAGAACTAAAGATCTATTTCAAAAAAAACTATTTCCAACGATCTATTTTCAGAGGAACATTTGGGAAATATTCAAAGATAGCATGTGCCAAAGAACTAAACGATCTATACGAACATGGACGAACAAAAACAATCTAGAACGAACTATAAAATCCTATATTTCAAAAGATGTCCTAGCTAGACTGATTGATTATAGGTCGCATGTTTGATGATATTTATAGATTTTCTCAACTACTAAGAACCTTGATTGCTAGACTAGTCTACTCGAGTATGACCAAGGCCCAATCATTAGGTCTTAGATTTTATTAAATGTTTATTTATTTGTTTATTTAAACATTTTAACTAAATGTTTCTACAATTGCTATGGCTGTTCATATGTATGTGATGAGCTTAAGGAATGAAGAGAATTTCCACATTTTGTTGAAATTAACAAGAACTAAGAACTAAGAACTGGTGTGTTGATGATGAGGAATGAAACGATTAATTATCATTCACAACAATATACTATGTGGTTCGGTATGTGGTGGGATGTCGGCTGGGGCTTGTCCCCTAAGTATGCCCTATATATAAGCATATCTGACTGGATAGTATAGGTGGTTGTTGGTGAGGTTAAGGTTGTTATTCGGACAGGTTTTGCACAAATTCATTTTCAAACGAAATTATATGAACTCACCAACCATGTGTTGACTTTATTTTTGCATGACTTCTTAGGTGACGAACAGGTTAATTAAGAAGTTCATGCTTTTGACTAAGATGCCCAGATAGCAGACCTAGCATTTTGGATGAGCATATTTTAAACATCATTATACATATTATTTTGTACATCTTGTGCAGATACAAGATGAAAGATTTATGATGTCATTAGTAGATTTACATTGTTAAATTATGAACGATAATGATGTAATTTAACTTTGTAACTCTATTTCATTTAGTGCTTTCTCATTTTATATCATGTGCAATGTAACAATCTGATCACTCCGATTATCATCCCAATATCACGCCCCGGGACCATTCCGCCCGACGGGACATTCAATCTGGGCCGCCGGCTCGGGGTGTGACACGTTTGATTAATCTGAATAATCTCAGATTAACCAAAAAGTTAATGTAGTTGATTATGGTGCTGAAACCGTTTCTAGATGAATTTATTGCTTAGGAATGACCAATTCTTGTTATTGATTACCCAAATATCATGAAATATCGCAATGTGACATTAGAATAGGTTTAATAACCATGTTTAACATACTAATCTGACTGTTATCACAAACATCAGGTAATCGTTCCAATGAGTATGTTAATGATTGTGATTAGTTTGAAACACTTGGATTTAACCTTGCATTTCAAAGATTAATCAAACTAATCACCTACATTGTCACAATCAAATGGTTTAAACCATTATAATCATAGTTATGATTTCATTAAAACCGGGAAATACAACGGATCAAAACAAGGATTTACATGTTAAAACAACAAGTTCTTCATTTCGAATCAATCCTATCCATCATCTAGGCAATAATCAACAATCCTAAATATACCATTACGTTCAGAAACAAGATATAATCAACCATTATCAAACTAGAAGGTTAAAATGAACCGTTACCTAATCAGACGGAGTTTCAACTGCAGAACAGCGATCAAAACTTGAAAACTTGATCCTTTATAGGATCTAGGTGGTTAGAAGCCTTCAAAAACTCAGATTGGAAGCATAAAATTCTCCTGGTATGGGTTTTGAGCGAAGAAGTTCGAGAAGGATCAAATTGTGTGATATTTTGCATGAAACCCGAGGTTTTGATCTGATCTGCCAACCTAATACACGTAAGGCGCGTCGCCCCGAGTGGCTACTTGGTCTGGGGCGTAGCACGCGAGAAACCAAATCCCAGATCTTTTATTCTTTTCGCGAGTACCGCCTAGCGTGGATGTCCAGCGCTAGGCGTACCGCCTGGCCCTTTTGATTTTGTCATTTTTGTAGTTTTCTTCGTTTTGCGATTCCAGACAATCCGTAACTCCGTTTCACGCACGGTTTTCTCCTATGTTCACCATTTCTCGCATACTATCCGCCTGTAATTATTAAAATATCTAAATCAACGTGGATTTCAAGCACGACCAAATGTGCTCACGTCATTGATGCCGTAATTCTCAAATGCAATTGTCACAATCTCCTCCTGTTAGAGAAATTTTGTCCCGAAATTTAATGAAGACTTACCTAATGACAATTGTTCCTGAGAAAAGGTGTGGGTATTTTGCTTTCGTTCGATCTTCACGTTCCCACGTATACTCAGGTTCACATTGTGAATTCCATCGAACTTTAACAATTGGTATGTGACTGCGTTTTAATATTTTAACCTCTCGATCCATCACATCTACTGGTTCTTCACTGAACTGAAGTTTTTCATCAATTTGAATCTCTTCAAGAGGTACAATTAATGATTCCTCAGTTAAGCATTTCTTCAGATTTGATATATGAAAAATGTCATGAATGTTACTGAGTTCAAGAGGCAACTCAAGTCTGTAGGCTACTGATCCAATTCGTTCTAAAATTTTGAATGGTCCTACAAATCTTGGTGAAAGTTTACCTTTCTTCCCAAATATAAAATTGCCCTTACAAGATGAAACTTTCAACATTACTTGATCACCTATTTGGAATTTTAGGGGTCTATGACGATTATCAGCATAACTCTTTTTACGATCGCGAGCAGCTTTAATTCGTTCTTGAATGAGTGCGATCTTATCAGTTGTTTCTTGAATGAATTCTGGGCCTATGATCTGACTTTCACCTTTCTCTGACCAACAGATATGTGATCTACACTTGTGTCCATAAAGTGCTTCGAATGGAGCGAATTGAATACTGGTATGGTAGCTATTATTGTATGAAAATTCAACCAGTGGGAGATAAATATCCCAGCTACCTCCAAAATCAATCACACAGCTTTTGAGCATGTCTTCAAGAGTTTGATTTGTTCATTCGGTTTGGCCATCCTTTTGTGGATGATAAGCTATGATCCTATTGATTTGTGTGCCCAAAGCATTCTGAAGAGTTTGCCAAAATCGTGACATAAATCGACTATCTTTGTCAGAAATGATAGAGATTGGTACTCCATGTCGAGATACAATCTCATTAACATAGAGTTTAGCGAGTTGATCCATAGAGTAATCTTCTCGGATTGGTAAGAAATGCGCAGATTTAGTAAGGTGATCAACGATAATCCATATAGAGTCATGATTACGTGATGTTCTTGGTAGTTTAGTGATGAAATCCATAGAGATCTGATCCCATTTCCACATGGGAATCTCAGGTTGTTGCAGTAACCCAAAAAGTCGTTGATGTTCAGCCTTAACTTTAAGACATTTTAAGCATCTATCCACGTATTCGGCTATGTGTTTCTTCATTCTAGGCCACCAGTAAAAATCTCTAAGATCTTTATACATTTTATCAACACCTGGATGAATAGAATACCTGGATTTGTTCGCCTCATCCAAGATGATTGTTCTAGAGTTACTGAATAAAAAAAATCCAAATTCGGTTTTTGAAATACAACACTCCGTCAGCTTTCGTTTCGAGTAGTTTGTCTAATCCTCTTAGTTCCTCAGCAGGGTAGTTTGTTGTTTTTAAAGCTTGTTGATGAGTTTCTCTAATTTGAGGAATTAGACTGGTTTGAATAGTCATCCCTAATGCTTTCGCACGTAAAGGTTTGACTCATTCTTTGCGACTCAGGGCATCGGCTACGACATTCACTTTACCTGGATGATAACGAATTTCATAATCATGGTCTTCTAAAAGTTCTACCCACCGCCTTTGTCGCATGTTCAACATTTTCTGATCTTGAATGTGTTGAATACTTTTATGATCAGTGTATACAATACACTTGGTTCCGTATAGATAATGTCTCCAAATCTTGAGTGCAAACACCACTGCACCAAGTTCTAGATCATGAGTGGTATAGTTCTTCTCATGTACTTTTAGTTGTCGAGAAGCGTAAGCAATTACCTTATCCTTTTGCATTAATACACATCCAAGACCTTGACGAGAAGCATCACAGTACACTGTGAAATTATCCGTACCTTTCGGTAATGTCAAGATAGGTGTATTGCAGACTTTGTATTTCAACTGTTGGAATGCCTCCTCCTGTTGGGAACCCCATATAAACGGTTGATTTTTCTGTGTCAATGTGGTCAATGGCAAGGCTATTTTTGAAAAGTTCTTGATAAATCGACTATAATAACCTGTCACTCCTAAGAATTGACGTATTTTAGTTGGGGTTCGTGGTGTTTCCCATTGCTTCACAGCTTCGATCTTCATGGGATCCACTTGAATACCATTTTCATTTACTACGTGCCCAAGAAAGTGAACTTCTCATAACCCAAAACTCACACTTTGAGAATTTGGTATATAATTTCTCACGTGCCAAAAGTTCTAAGATCAATTTCAAGTGTTGAGCATGTTCATGTTGGTTCCGAGAATAAATAAGAATGTCATCAATAAACACAATAACAAACTTTTCCAAATAAGGCCTACATACTCGATTCATCAGATCCATGAAAACTGTAGGTGCATTTGTTAATCCAAATGGCATTACTAGAAATTCGTAATGTCCATATCGAGTTCTGAAAGCAGTTTTAGGAACATCATCATCATGAATTCGTAACTGATGATATCCAGATCTTAAATCGATTTTTGAAAAGTAAGTAGCACCTTCTAATTGATCGAACAGATCATCTATACGTGGTAATGGATAACGGTTTTTGATTGTTAGTTTATTAAGTTCCCTGTAGTCAATGCACATCCAAAATGAACCATCCTTCTTTTTCACAAAAAGAATTGGTGCTCCCCATGGTGAGAAACTAGGTCTGATAAAACCTTTGTCTAACAGTTCATGCAATTGACCTGAAAGCTCTTGCATCTCTGAGGGTGCTAAACGATAAGGAGCTTTAGCTACACGTGCTACACGTGGAATCAAGTCAATATGAAATTCAACTTGTCTCACTAGGGATAATCCTGATATACCCTCAGGAAAAACATCAGGAAAGTCTTTGACTACCGGAATATCTTCGATACATTTTTGTAAAGAACAGTTCTAGATCACATGTGCTAGAAAGGCCTGACAACCTTTTCGTAAGCATTTCTGAGTTTGCATACAAGATATGATACCAAGTTTTCTACCGACTCGTTCTCCTTGAACTATTAGTGTATTACCGTCAGGTAATGGAATACGGATCACATTATTTTGACATACAACTTCCGCCTGGTTACTAGAGAGCCAGTCCATACCGACAACGACATCAAAGCTCCCAAGCTCAATAGGAAGTAAATTGATATTAAAAAGATGATCATTCATATTCAAGGAACACCCTTGAATAAAACTGTTAGTTTTGATTAATTTGCCATTAGCAAGTTCAATGACATAAGGAGTTTATAAATCTACCTTAGGCAATGAGAGTAATGATGCAAATTCAGGAGAGAAAAAACTCTTATCTGCCCCTGTATCAAACAAAACTAATGCGTATAGGTTATTAAAAAGAAACGTACCAGTGATAATGTTTGCATCATGCCTTGCCTCGGTCGCACCAATCTGAAAAGCTCTCCCCTAGCTTCATTCCCTTGATTGGTGTTGTTATTGTTCGGACAGTTTCTCATGAAATGGTCAGGACTTCCACACTTGAAGCATGACCGGTTTGTTTGAGTGGTTTGTCATGGTGCTTGGTTTAACGGTTGAGCAGGAAAGTTACAACACCTAGCTTAGTGTCCTACTCGATTACAGTTCAAACAAACTGGACATGGTCATGTGTGATGATATGGACACTTGTTGCATTTGGGTGCCTGCCTAGTGTATGCTTTCCTCTTAGGAACAGTTGTACCAAAGTTCTTTACCATTGGTTTGTTCTGAATGGTCTCAACTGGAGTTTTCGTTTTGGTTTTACCAATCCACTTTCGTTTGGAATCTTTTGAAACATTCGAGGTACCGGCATCACTACGGCCCACCGCCGTCTGAGTTGCCGTCTAAGTTTTTACGATCAAAGTACCACTCCTTACCGCCTCATCGGTAAGCTTAGTGGTTAACAAGATTGTACGTTTGAGAGTGGTAGGTTCAGCTGCAGTCACCATTCCCCGAATCTGGGGAACCAGACCCTTGATATACTTCTCAATCAAAGCTGCTTCCGTAGAAAACATATTGGGAAGTAAACAAGTAAGTTCATGAAACCGATCGATATAAGCTAAACAATCAGCACCGATCATCGAGTGATTCCAGAATTCCTCCTGGAGTTTTTGGATTTCAGTGATTGGGCAGTACTCTGACATAATCAGAGTTTTAAATTCGTTCCAGCCCATCGAATCAACTGTAGCTGAGCCCAAAGTTTTAGCCTGGGTATTCCACCAGGTTAGAGCTGAGTCTTTGAGAGAACAAGCAACATAAGACACCTTATGCTCTGCCAAACGCTGGCTGATCTTGAGTTTTGTTTCCATTTCCTCAATCCACCTTAAGTGTCCTGCCGTTCCTTCTTTTCCTGTGAAAGTAGGAGGGTTACAAGAAGCAAAGTACTTGTAAGTACATCCTTGTTGTGATGGATCAGGAACAGTTGTTTATGTGGTTGTTGCACCGGTGGTATTATGAGTTTCTACGTGGCCACCAGTAGCATTATGCTCAATGTGATCATGGTCCCCACCTGAACCCATAGTGATTTGTGGTTGGTGTTGTGTCAAAACACTACAAGCAGATAGCTGTTCTCTTACGATTCGGGCTATCGTTGCTTCATTTAGTTCAGATCCACTTGCACCTGTAGGTGGAACCAGGTTCACTTCAGGGTTTACAGGTGGAACATTATTTGTTTCTAGATTCTCAAGTGGAACCACATTTGCTTCCGGATTGATCTGTGGATCCGGATTAAGTTTTACATTCACAGGTGGGACATGATTTAGCTCAGGGTTAGTAACATTCTTGGCAGCTTTCTTAGCTGGTCGACCTTTTTTAGGAGCCATTGTTCTGCTCACATGCAGACAAACTCAGATCAGTTCAAGAACATTATAGATATAACCCATTTGATCACATAAATTCAATCATATTTAGTCATACTAACAAATTTATGTTGAAATGTGATTATAAGAAACATAGTATAACTATATTGAAAAGTTCCAGATATGTTCTCAATACACAATAATCATATAGATGTTGTAGTTATACTCAGTCCTGTTATTTCAAAAACATGTTAGAGTATTACACAGCCCATAGCATTGTAATATGGATATGTTGTTACACATGTTTTTGATATATTATCATACAGGACACTGAATAGTTCTCACACAAAAATGTTCTCATAGTTCTACAATACATTGCCATACACACAACAGATATGTTCTCACACAAAAATGTTCTCATAGTTCTACGATACATTTCCATACATGCAATACATATGTTCTCACACAAAAATATTCTCATAGTTCTACAGTACATTGCCATACATGCAACAGATATGTTCTCACACAAAAATGTTCTCGTAGTTCTATGATACATTGCCATACAGGAAACATATGTGTTCTCGCACCAAAAATGTTCTCATACTTCTACGATACATTGCCATACAGGCAACAGATATGTTCTCACACAAAAATGTTCTCATAGTTCTACGATACATTTCCATACATGCAACACATATGTTCTCACACAAAAATATTCTCATAGTTCTACAGTACATTGCCATACATGCAACAGATATGTTCTCACACAATAATGTTCTCGTAGTTCTATGATACATTGCCATACAGGAAACATATGTGTTCTCGCACCAAAAATGTTCTCATACTTCTACGATACATTGCCATACAGGCAACAGATATGTTCTCACACAAAAATGTTCTCATAGTTATATGATACATTGCCATACAAGCAACAGATATGTTCTCGCACCAAAAATGCTATCATACACAAAAATGTTCATACAAGTTCGATATTAATATATAGTGCATACATTCACACAAACAAATATACAAAAACCACCATTTTATTACTGCGATACAAGTTTTGTGCAACCATGAAGTTTTCGATACAAAGACTGCCAGAAAACCCATGCTACCACTAACTAACTACTAAGGTTCTATTTCACACCCAAACATCCCCAACCCACACTACATATTGTCCATCTATTCGTCTACGATTGATGATATTCACAATGGATATCTCAAAAGAACCACCCCCTAATCACCATTACCGCAGGAAATACGGTAAACAAGCCATGATGATAGCTATAGTGGCCAGCACTATAGCCAAACACAAGAGCCTAGCCTCTAGGCTAATCGTCCCCAACCAGTGTATGGTCTCTCTCACCCTCACTATCCCCTACCTCAACCTCTCAATCAGCTCCCAGAATGCAGCTGTGATCATCTGTCTCCATGTCCTCCGTAACCGATCCTTTACCTTAATCCTCCAAGCCCGAGTATCTGTATCCAATGTATTCAACTGATCCATTAGGGTCAGGTGAGAAGGATATCCAGTACTGTGGTATGTGTATCCTCAATGGTGGCACGCTGCTGCTGCAAGTCCTGCCTCACACCTTGCAGGTCCTGAGAGACCTACTGCAACTAGGCTCTAAGCTCAGCTTGGTGGGAGGATTCTCCCACCTCATGTATCACTGGAAGCTCATCTCTCGGTGCCATCTGGTTTCTAGGAGGCAATCCAGTGGTCTTGCGGGCCTGACCCTGCATCTGTCTCAAACCATCCCAAACTGGGACTCTCTACGGTGACAAACTCTGTCGTCTACCGGCTGATGCATTCTCAGCATGCGGCTGTGAATGTCCGTGCGATCCTGATGGTGCTGGTGCTGCTGGTGTAACTGGTACCAATGATGATGGTGTATGAGGCCCTACAGGTACCACCTGTGATGCTCAGATGAAGCCTCTGATGGGTCCGAGTCTGACCCAGAACTCGAACTAGGAGTATTGTCTAGGATAACATAGGGAAATCGCTGATAGATATATCGTTCGCCGGGATTGGCCATCGTTGTACACACGAAATTTTTAAATCAGTACCATGAGATAAATATTGAATAATAATATTCAACATAAACATGATATGACAACTCTTCCTATCTCAAAGCAGCTATTCGTCCTTTAGTTATTATGGTTCCGCTTGGATTAAATTAAACTAGAATGCACACGTGTTGCGAATTTCAGCTATGCTGGCCACTCATAACTAGAATTCGTACAACCTGATTATCCTGGCTTAATTCAAAACAAGTTTTTTTCATTAGTTACGTTCAGTGCTCTTTGTGTCACTATACGAGCCTATGGTTATAGTCAAGGTCTCTAAATCCACCTAAATTCTATAACCTATGGCTCTGATATCACCCTGTCACACCCCCACCTCTCGTCACCTTCGATGATATCATTCGTCGTTCTGGGAAGGTTGCGGAAGGATAGTGGTGATGTCCTAGAGATGAGGTGTGACTTACTTGATCCGGTATCACAACACACAGATTAACTTAAAATACATTACAAGGATCGTTGTTACAATCAAACTTATAGTTTACAACTGAGTTTATTACATCATTTAATTTATTTAATTTATTTAATTACGAGTGTTTGAAAGTGCAGCCTCACCGTTGGTCACTGTCTCCCTGCAAAATGTTTAAGTTTGGAAGATCAACACAAAGCTGGTGAGATCATAAAGTTCAAATTCAACAATATGATATGATATGTAAGTTCTCCAAATGTTCAGTTCAAGATAACCGTGGGACCCGTATCTAGTTCCTTTCGGACTACTCGGTTCTCGTTCTATAAATATACTACCCGTCGGTAGATATCTTAGTGCCTCGTTATCTTAATGTCTATCAATACATTAAGAAGTTCTGGAAACAGATAACAAACATTTACACCAAGGGGAGTTGCAAGCTCCCGGCAAATGGGTTGTCAGCCGATAGTACTATCATTGTTTTCTGTTCGGCCCCACATGGGTTCACTAGATACAGTTCAAGGAATGAGGACTTTTAAGTTTCGTGATAGAGTTCTGTTCTACAAACAAAATCCCATGAAATCCACAAGTTCTCAACAAATCACACGAAATCATGCAGATAACAGTGATACATATCATATGTTCCAGAAAAGTTCCACAGTAATACCCCAATGTTTATAAAACATTAAAAAGGAAAGGGTTGTACGAAACTCACCTGAAGTAAGATGAGCAGCGAAATCACATGCAGATGATAATGGTAGCTAAATTCTGCATTTGTTTATGTTAAATGAATTATTTATGTTTTAACTTACTGATTAGATTTTTAAATAATTATTTTAGTGTTATATCATACAATGTATGATAATGTAGGAACCTATACTGATTCAGGTTCCTAATACAAAGTTGATGACACGTTTGATTAATCAAAATAATCTCAGAGTAACCAAATAGTTAATGCTGTTGATTATGATGCTGAAACCGTTTCTAGATGAATTTATGACTTAGGAATGACCAATCCTTGTTATTGATTACCCAAATATAATGAAATATCACAATGTGACATTTGAATAGGTTTAATAACAATGTTTAACATACTAATCTGACTGTTAGCACAAACATCAGATAATCGTTCCAATGAGTATGTTAACGATTGTGATTAGTTTGAAACACTTGGATTTAACCTTGCATTTCAAAGATTAATCAAACTAATCACCTACATTGTCACAATCAAATGGTTTAAACCATTATAATCATAGTTATGATTTCATGAAAACCGGGCATTACAACGGATCAAAACAAAGATTTACCTGTTAAAACAGCAAGTTCTTCATTTCTAGTCAATCCTAGCCATCATCTAGGCAATCATCAACAATCCTAACTATACCATTACGTTCAACTGCAGAACAGCGATCAGAACTTGAAAACTTGTTCCTTGATATGATCTAGGAGGTTAGAAGCCTTCAAAAACTCAGATTGGAAGCATAAAATTCTCCTGGTATGGGTTTTGAGCGAAGAAGTTCGAGAAGGATCAAATTGTGTGATATTTTGCATGAAACCCGAGGTTTTGATCTGATCTGCCGACCTAATACACGTCAAGCGCATCGCCCTGAGTGGCTTCTTGGTCTGGGGCGTAGCGCGTGAGAAAACAAATCCCAGATCTTTTATTCCTTCCACGCGTACCGCCTAGCGTGGATGTCCGGCGCTAGGCGTACCGCCTGGCCCCTTTGACTTTGAAATTTTTGTACTTTTCTTCGTTTTGCGATTCCGGATAATCCGTAACTCCGTTTCGCGCATGGTTTTCGCCTATGTTCACCATTTCTTTCATACTATCCACCTGTAATAATTACAATATCTAAATCAACGTGGATTTCTAGCACGACCAAATGTGCTCACGTCATTGATGACGTAATTCTCAAATGCAATTGTCACTATCTTGATCTACTCCAAAAGCAAATCTGAACATGAACAACACCTTAAATTGGTTTTGGAACTCTTAAGAAAAGAGCAACTGTATGCCAAATTCTTTAAATGTGAATTTTGGCTTAAGGAAGTTCAATTCTTAGGGCACAAAGTCAACGAAAAGGGTGTTCATGTGGATCTGACAAAGACTGAAGCTGTTATGAATTGGAGTACATCAAAGACTCCAAACGAGATTCGTTCATTTCATGGACTTGCGGGTTACTATCGACGATTTATTGCCAATTTCTCAAGGATTGTTGTTCCACTCACCGCCTTGACTCATAAGGACAATCCTTATGAATGGGGGCCAAAACAAAAAGAAGCATTCCAAATGCTAAAGCAAAAGCTTTGTGATGCTCCTATTTTGACTCTTCTTGATGGAAACAATGACTTCGAGGTTTATTGTGATGCGTCTAATCAAGGACTCGGTTGTGTTCTCATGCAATGAGGAAAGGTTATTGCTTACGCATCGAGACAATTGAAGGTTCACGAAAAGAACTACACCACTCACGATCTTGAACTCCGTGCTGTTGGATTTGCCTTAAAGATTTGGAGGCAGTATCTCTATGGCACAAAATGTGTGGTCTTCACTTATCACAAAAGCCTTCAACGTATTCTTCATCAAAAAGAACTCAACATGAGGCGACGGCATTGGGTTGAACTTTTAAATGATTACGATTGCGAGATTCGTTATCATCCTGACAAAGCCAACGTTGTAGCTGATGCACTTAGCATTCGAATCCAATCAAGTCTTCATAACAAGATCTACGAGGCTCAACAAATCTCTTTGACCCAAGGCAATTTTCATGATGAAATGTCTTGTGGTGCCAACCTGCAATTAGAAACCAAGTCTGATGGTTTACTCTAGTTCTTGAATCGTATTTGAATTCCCAATCGTAATGATCTTCGAATTACTGTCATGAACGAGGCACACAAGTCTCGTTACTCTATTCATCTTGGAGTAGACAAGATGTATCAAGATCTTCGAGTCCTTTATTGGTGGCCCGACATGAAGAAAGATATTGCCGAGTATGTTACTAAATGTTTGACTTGGTTTAAAGTCAAAGCCGAGCACCAACGACCTTCGGGATTGCTTGTTCAACCTGAAATTTCCATGTTGAAATGGGAAAACGTCTCTATGGACTTCATCACTAAACTACCAAGAAATTCTAAGGGTCATGACAGTATATGGGTAATCATTGAACGTTTGACTAAATCGACTCATTTATTACTGATTCGCAAGAAAATTTTCCAGCGTGAAAGTTAGATCGTATCTATACTGATGAGATAGTAAGCCGACATGGCATACGTTTTAGCATCATATCTGATCGTGATGCTCGATTCACTGCTCGTTTTTAGGAATCTCTACACGAATCGTTCGGTACTCGATTGGATCTTAGCACGGCTTGTCATCCTCAAACGGATGGTCAAACCGAGAGAACTATTCAAACCCTTGAAGACATGCTTAGAGCTTGTGCCATTGCTTTTGTGGCAATTGGGATAACCATCTACCGCTTGTCGAGTTCTCGTATAACAATAGCTATCATGCGATTATCGACATGGCGCGTTTCGAAGCTCTTTATGGTCATAAGTGTTGATCGCCTATTTCTTGGAACGAGATGGGTGAGACTCAAATCATCGGTCCCGAACTGATTCAAAAAACGACCGACAAGATTCGTCTAATTCGCGACAACTTGTTAGCTGCTCGCTACGTGGGTCCTTTTAAAGTTCTTGAAAGAATTGGGAAGGTAGCCTACAAGCTTGATCTAAGACAAGACTTAGAAACATTCATCCAACATTCCATGTGTCAAACTTGAAGAAATGTCTCGCCGATGATAGTCTACATGTACCTCTTGATGATGTTCGCATTGATAAGTCGATGAACATTATTGAAAAACCGGTAGAGATCATGGATCTTCATGTCAAACAACTCAAGCGAAGCTGAATTCCGATTGTCAAAGTTCGTTGGGAATCGAAGCATGGTCACGAGTTCTCTTGGGAACGCGAAGACCAAATGAAGTTGAAGTATCCACATTTGTTTTTTATAGTTTCTTCTTAATTTCGGGACGAAATTCTTAAAAGTAGGAAGACTGTAACATTTTGAGAATTTTTATAATATTCAAGTTATTTAAGAAAATTCGCAAATTTCGTTCTTCTTAGAATTCCTAATTTATGTATAATTATAAAGTTTAAAACGTATATAAAGGAATAAATATATAAATAATGATAATAACAATATATAACAACCACAACAGTAACAACAAGTACAAGTTTTAAAGATTCATAAAGTAAAGTTATTAATAAGAATAACAAATTAACTATGTTAAAACATCCTCCCTATATATATATAGGGGATGTATAATATAGAAACCCACATGAGATTTGCAAACTTCAAAAACCCAATACTTGGTCTACAAATTGTCACATCATTATTTCATTTTACTTAAATTATTAAACATAAGGGCATAATTGTCTTTTACTACATTTGTACTATCACCCACTATTTTATTAATTTACCACATTCTCTCTCATCTAATTAAAATAATAAACAAATTAATTTTTTTTAAAATTTCCCCCCTTCCATTTCCAACCAGATTTTCCCCACATGAATATTTTCGTCTTTTATTTACCCAATACCATTTGCGTTTTCGTTACATCTAATTTACGTCTTGTTTTTTCTGGTGAAAAACTAAAGATTTTCATTTTTTTAATATCTAATATCTTTTATTTCCACCTTTTACTTTTCACATATTTAATTTTCCCACCTATTTTTCCCACCATTTTGTTTTCCCCAACTTTTTAAATATTCCCCCTTGATTTCCCACCATAAATTTTACTATATTAATCTTTTTGTCTTTTCCTTATTGTATACAACCGATTAATTGTTACATCAAATTTACGATTTTTAATTTCAGCTCAAAATCACTAGATTTAAATTTTTAATTTTTCCCCACCTTTTTTTTCTACTTGCTTTTCCCACCATTTTTTTATCTAACTTTTTAAATATTCACTCCCTTCCATTTCCCACCAGATTTCCCCCATATGAATATTTTCTTCTTTTATTTACCCAATACCACTTGCGTTTTCGTTACATCTAATTTACGTCATTTTTTTTCTGATGAAAAACTAAAGATTTTCTTTTTTTTAATATTTAATATCTTTTATTTCCACCTTTTACTTCCCCACCTTTAATTTTCCCACCTATTTTTCCCACCATTTTGTTTTCTCCAACTTTTTAAATATTTCCTCCTTGATTTCCCACCATAAATTATACTATATTAATCTTTTTGTCTTTTCCTTATTATATACAGCCGATTAATTGTTACATCAAATTTACGATTTTTAATTTCAGCTCAAAACCACTAGATTTAAATTTTTAATTTTTCCCCATCTTTTTTTTACCACATGCTTTTCCCACATTTTTTTATCTAACATTTTAAATATTCACTCGCTTTTCAAATGGCTACTGGATTTATGTTACTGTTTTACATGTTACATCAATTTTACATTTTTCGAGCTTTTTTTTTCTATATTTATTGTTATACCTAACACATCCTACACATTGCTTATATATATAAGTATCCACACTTTAACATTTCATTGCCAACCAATACTTTGTTTCACCATTAATTTTCAAGCATGTCAAGCTCTAAAAAAAAATATCCAATGTCCGTCAAAGTAGAAGATCCAGAAGATAAAACCAACATTAGGCGTATACCAAGCATGTCAAGCTCTAAAAAAAATCTCCAATGTCTGTCCAAGAAGAAGTTCCAGAGATAAAACACACATTAGGCGTATACCAAAGCCCGCTGCTACATACGTTGATAAAATATCCAACAATGAGCCAACATCTTTGATAAAAGTCGAGAAAGTTGATTTTCCATTTGATTACGGTCCATTTGATGATGAATGGGTTCTGAATTACAAATTTGATGATTCTATTGTTCAAAGACCCACAAATTCTTTTCCCAAACTAGAAGAAGATGATATGTCTACTGTTTCTGTTGATGCTATGTCACCCGTTTTTGTTGAATCATTGAACACTCTAATTGGTTGGGCGAACCACAATCCTCATGAAGACGAACAAAGTATCGATTCTGATAATCTTACAGAGTGGGATAACTTATATTAGTTATGTTGTTATAATTCTCTATCTTAATTGTTTATCCTATTTTTGACTAATCTGAAATGTTGTTATATTTTTCTATCTTAATTTTTTATCCTATTTTTGACTAATCTAATAGTTTTAATATTCCTTTTCTTATATAATATTTCAAATAATTAAAAATTAATTAAAAGTTTCTTTGTTACGTCCTTTTTACAGACAGTTTAATAAATCATTTTTTTTTGTTTAGCATTTTTTAAATTTCAAAGGATTTTAATTCAGCAATTGTTGTATTTGTAAAACAAAAGTTAAAAAGTATATGTTGAGTTGACATGTTTAAAACTAGTACACAAACATTTAATGTTTGCTTTATCAAAAAGACAAATCATATTTTTTAATTTGTACTTGTGTACTAGAAGGGTTCTATAGTCAACAACCTTGCAATTGATGTAAACTATATAACATTCATTAAATGGAAGCTATTAATTAAACCTATAGCAAGCTTTATAAAACTAAAACGTAAGGTGACATCTCCAGAGAATGTGGTTGAGCATTTAACTCATACTATTTCTTCAAGTTATGGTTGTTTTGAATAATTAAATGAAGGCAACCTACACCAAGATAAAGGCAAAGACATTATCTTGTCACCAACATTTGAATGTTATGAATCTCCAATAAGGACCCAGGAGTGTTTACAATCTTTGGATTACTTAGACTCGTATTCTGGAGGTTTAGTTTATTTGGGTTTTTTATGTTTTTGATGTGTTTAACGTTTTTTTCACAAAGACTTCATTTTTTCCAAATTGTAAATTATGTTTTATTATTATTTTTGTTTTCAGAAGTTACTTATGATGAATTTTTTTGTCACGTTCCAGTCGCCTAATGGAACGACATTCTGGCGTCCTATTGTCTCTTATGACTTAAAACCTCGTATAGGTGCCAAATTTGACAACTTGGAGGACGTATTTTTGATGTATCAGAATTATGCCAAAGTGTCTGGGTTTTCTATCCGTATTGCCCAATCTAAAAAATGGAAAGGTGTTGTTACACATAAATACGTTACGTGTAACAAAGCTGGAAAATCTCAAAGCAAAAGGACTTTTGATACTCTGGTAGAGTCATCACTTAATGTTAGGCAGAGTTCTTTCAAGGTTACTGATTGCCATGCACACATTTGTGTTCAGTTATGCAAAGAAAGTTCAAAGTTTGTTGTTATAAGGTTTGTTGAGAATCATAATCATGCTCTTGTAGATTCATTCAACCGTGATTTATTAAAGTCTGGTAGGAAGTTATCATACTCAACCAAGCAATTTATTCATAATATGAGCATGAACAAGATCGGTCCAACCATATCTCACAGGTTGCAAGTTTCCATGAAAGGAGGGCACCACAATGTAAATGGAACTCCAACAGATTTTAAGAACTTTAGTAGATCTGTTACACTTTTTGTTGGTAATCGTGTTTCTCAGTTACTTTTAGATAGGTTCAGAGATCGTTCTAATACTTCACCAGAGTTCTACTATGATTTTTTGGTTGAGAAAGGAGAGTTAAAACATGTGTTTTGGGCAGATGAGATCTCAAGGTTACATTACCAATCACTAAGTGATGTTTTGTCATTTGATGCTACTTATCACACAAACAAGTATTTTTTCATGAAACCTTTCGATATTAATTTCGTTTTATTTTTATGAAAACCTATAATTAACCAACCTACCCTTTTTTTATCCAGATATAACATGATATTTGTTCTTTTACTGGTGTTGACCACCATAAAAGATGTGTTACTTTTGGTGCTGGTTTGCTAGCTAGTGAAACAATTGAGTCATATAAATGGTTGCTCCAGGCATTTCTTAAAGCAAATTCGAAACAACCAGTTCTGGTTTTAACCGATCAAGATCCGTCTATGAAGCAAGCGATTATTCAAGTTTTTCCTCAATCTCGCCATAGACTTTGTATGTGGCATATAATGAAAAAACTCCCTTCAAAGGTATACATAAAACAGTATGTTACAAGTATGATGTACCATTAATGTAACAAACTAATTATAATTTTTCATTTATACTTTTTGATGCAACACGGTTTTTTTGGTTTTTATGTATCAGGTATTTGGTGATTTGTTATAAAACACCACTTTTAGGTCCTCAATTCACCGTTTGGTTTGGAACCTATATATAGACACAACTACATTTGAGACAAAATGGAATGAGATGATAACATTTTATCTAATACCTATGAAACTAGATACAACAAAAGTGTATCTTCAGGAATATATAACCAAAAAAAGCCTTCATTCAATGTTACATATACTTTACGTCTTCAAAATAATTGTCTTAACACCTTACACGTAACAATAGTAATATAATGTTTTATAGAATATTAGATATTGTTGTTAACATTACAATTACTAACCCACAAACATCAAGTTTTAGAAGAACCGTTCGACACCTACTTCTTCTGAGCCTTTGCATGTACATCTTCCTTCAGATGGTTTACATCAGAGTCTAGGATGTGGTACAAATACTTTCTCCTAAGATTGTTTAGCCGCCCCTTTTTTCTTCATTCCATGGTTGCTTAATCCTGTGTTGAGCGGTTCGTGGATCCCCATGAACTTTTCCATGTGTCTCGTAACAAATACGGCACAATCTACCACATTTGACCTAGTAGACCAGGAGATTTTAACCTTCTTAATAACGGCAAATGCAATTTCATCGGTCTTCGGGTGGTTACACTCTTTTACATGGTTGCTTAATCCTGTGTTGAGCGGTTCGTGGATCCCCATGAACTTTTCCATGTGTCTCATAACAAATACGGCACAATCTACCACACTTGACCTAGTAGACCAGGAGATTTTAACCTTCTTAATAACGGCAAATGCAATTTCATCGGTCTTCGGGTGGTTACACTCTTTTAGATACCTGAAAAACAAATCTTTCTACAAAATAAAATGATAATGTCACATAAACCCACACTTGATGTTCAAGACTTAAGTAAATGATATATAACACTAACATACCAGCTTATAAGGGGAGTCTTTCTGGAAGTAATCTTCATGATTTCTTAACCCCACCAATGGAACCGAGTCATCAAAATTATCGATAACACAGATTCCAGGATTTCTCAACTCAAAAATTACCAGGTAGTAATGATTATATTCCATTATTGGGAAGAAGACAATATCCAGAGGTTTCAAATCAAGCAATTAAATGTTGTTACGAAGAGCCCCCTGGATGTTTGACTTAAATTTGTTGTAACGCTTATCTTCGCTTGATTCCATGTTGTTTAGCATCCAATCTACCTGTAATTTACAAATACAAGAAAACTTATTTTTTTAAGTACAAGAATCTAATTATTTCCAACCCTATAACTTACAACAATTTTAGTGTGTAGGAATAGCCGATAAGGAGAGGAGTTTGATCTCAACCGTTCCTGAAAATTCAAAACTTCCACTAACCCGTCTATGACATTGTTATATACCTCCGTGTCAGGTTTCAGACTTCTAAATCCTTTTTTTGGTTATGTTCACATCGTTTATTGTTGTAAACAAGATTTCCTTGATAAAGATTTAAATTGTAAAAGATACATTAAATGTTTCATACGATACATAATGCATTTATGTTTGATTATCATTACAACTTACATGTTTGGGTTTTTTTCTTCACCTTCTTCTTTGAACACATATCTCCAAAACATGTTTTCTTCTTTTGACATCGCCTTATTTATATCCACTCCCCTAATCACATAAGGTGATTTGTTTACACAAGCCACTACGGTTTCCCTAAATGGGTTTTTCCTTTTTGCTTCTAACTTAGCAACAAGTTTTTACTTTTCTGTGTTATCAATCTCCTTTACTTGAACTGTTAACATTCGCGCTTTTGCAAAGTAAGTGTCATGTAAATGAACTGTATTTTTAATAAAATATATTGCTTTTACTAAACATACACGGTGCCTCATTTTCTTTTGCCTTCATCTCTGGGAGTTCTTGCTCTTGGATTTCTTTATCTTATTAAAAATAGATGTAACAATACTGTTAATACCATAGTACATAAAGATTAGCGTTTTTTTAATTTAGCATTAGCTTTTTATAAATACCTTGGTTTGACAATTCATCAGGCATAATTTGTGTCATGCCTAAACTAAAGCTAGGCCCATCTGATTTAGCATTTAAACAAAGTTTAGTAACAAAATGTAACATGAATGTAACACAAGGACAAAAGTAATAAAAGATCGTATAAATACCTTTATTTGTCAATTCAACTGTAATTTGTGTCATTCCCAAACTAAAGCTAGGCTCCTCTGATGCATTTTCTAATTGTTTTGACACAATCTTTAGTAACATAATGTTGTTTTAAAATGTAAACAACATGTAACAACAGAGAAACATAAAGCACTATGTACAATTTAATGTAAACTAAACATTTCACATTGTACAATTTAAAGTAAACTCAACGTTTCATTTTAATACCTATTTTGGATGATTCGTTGCCAATTTGTTTTGTCACTCCAAAGCTAGAGGTTGACTTATGCAAGTCATTACCTAAGATTTTTCAAACAAAACCGGTAGGGAATAAGCATTATATAAAAATGTATATGAACATTAAAACAAAACACACTACCTTCCTGATTAATCTTGTCTTTTCTACCAACACTAACACCTGCTTAGTTAAATTTTACATAATTTAATCATGTTATTGACTAATTTTAACTAATTAAAAAGTACAACACAAACCAGACCTATAATCACCACATCTACATTAGAATGTTCATCAGTATCTGTAATTTTGACATCATCAAGCAATTTTGTTACAAACCATGTTACTTGCTACATAACAACGAAATTTTAACACAACGAATTCATACAAAACCACCTTGCTGGCCATCCCCCAGTTCTTCTTGTCCCTTTTCATGAGTGTTACTTTCGATAGCACCTGTTTTTTTTTTTTAAATTACACAAATAATTTATGTAAACGATTATCATAAGTAAAAAAACAAGTACTCTATAGATCTCACCCGTTGCCACATTATCTTCGTTAATTGGTTCATTAACATCTGTAAATTTTGAATGAGCTTGAAATTAGACATGTCACTTAATTAATGTAACAACTATTTTTTGTCAAAAATATTTACGCATTTCTACCTGTCATTGAAGCTTCCTGAGTAGCAACCTGAGTCAGCCCTAGGCTAAAATTTGGCTGATCAAAAGCAATATCTACAAATTTCAAAACGAACCGAAATAGTATTTAGAATAACAACTTTTTAAAAAAGACACAAATCAGAAAGCTTACCTTCTATGCCTTGAACGCGTTCTACGTTACTCGTATCTTCACTCACACCTTTTAAGAAAAACAGTTGCAACAATTACTTTCACATTAATGTAAACAAGATGTAACAACAAAGAAACATAAAGCACTATGTACAATTTAACCATGTTATCGAGTAATTGTAACTAATTAAAAATTACAAGACAAACCAGACCTATAAGCTTACCTTCTATGTCTTGAACGCGTTCTACCTTACTCGTACCTTCATTCACACCTTTAAGAAAAACAGTTGTAACAATTACTTATTGTAATTTATTTGTTACATCTAACTTTCAACAAACAAGACCTCATTCGTTGGGTCATATAACTCCATATGTAACATTTTAAAAGCATTATCTTCATCACCTTCAATTGATTTTCCCTTACTCCTATCATCATTAACAACTTTAAATTAAAAGTTAAAAATAGTTATATAACTTTAAAGTTTTTTGTTACATCTAACTTACACAAAACACAAAACTAAATAACATAACATAAACGTAATTTTTTTATAAGGATACATATATATACCTTCATTAAACTTTTTCATGTGTATAGAGCTAACACCTTCTTCAGCCTCATGCAACTGATCCAAGACCTCTTTGATTTGGTTTGTTGGTTCATCAGGTATAATCTCTCTATCGTCTAACAAATCTGACATAACCTCAACAATAGAACAATATCTAGCTCTCAGCACATCTACCTGTTCATTGTTCTTTTTTCGTTTTATACATCTTTTTAAAAGAACCAACAATTTGATCTCTTAGTAGTTCCAGACTCTTTAGCATAGTCTCAATCTTCAAAAGCTCGTTCTAATTAACAAATTGTTTAATACGAGTTATTCTTTATTTTATGTCTCAATCAGTTTTATAGAAAACATTAATACATGAAATTTTACCTGGTCACCTTCAGCTTTATCTTTTTCTTCACAACCAACCAACTCCTTCAACCTTCCTTTCCCGAACCCGCCATCCCTAATCTCTAGCCTTTCCCTTCTCTTTAAAACAGCTGTTGTCCAAAAACGGATAGCTTGCTTCCTAGGATAAAGCTTTATCCCTTTACACTCGAAACTTTCTACATAAAGGAGCTGTAATGTGGAAAAATGTAACTGTTACCAACACCTTTTAAATTATGTTACATCAACCTTTAAAAAATCATAAAACCTGGAGATATATAAAAAGAACATACCGTGAGTATTGTCAAGGGGCCGGTGAAAGGTGACCTTTTGTTGTATGGCATCCACCCTGATTTACATCCTTTTGTTTTTTCAATGATGAAATCACACCAATCAAAGTGCTTGAAATTTGTACCAGGGTAGAAGTATCTGAGTATGTCTTCCTTCATTCTTCCGTTTTTTGTACATTCGGCAAGCACAATAATAAACATCATCACAAAATTGAGTCTGAAGTTGAAATCATCTTTATCTTCAGATTGCTGGATATTGTCAACCAAATGGGAAGCGCCTACAAAACGCCCTTCATACTGATCCCTCCATTGCTTCACGCTCTTATCAAGATACTCTAATGGGGTTATCTGTTCAAACCTCCACCCCTCGCAGCTCAAACCCAATAAATCCCTAACAGACTCTTTGTTGACTTTAATTTTGTTACCACCCACCCTAATTACCATCTTTTTGTCATCAAAGTTCTCGATCACATAGTGTGCTAATCTCCCCGGAATTACATCAACCATGAAGTTTAATAAACTTCCAAACCTCATATTAACTACCGATTTCTTCTGATTTTCTTTCAACAGATTTACACACCTGTATAATTGCGCAGGCGATGACCTTGTACATATTCTGAAGTACTTCTGATTATCCTCAATCTCATTCGACAGACTCTCCAAATCATCATTATCTCCCTCTTCAACTGGAAGCACCATGTTTTTTAGTTTCTTCACCGGTCTTTCTGCTGTTAAAAAAAATAAAGTAGTCTAAGTATGTTACATGGACATGTGTTTACACTTATGTTACATAGTTTAATGTTACAATTTACCTTTCCCTAGTTCCTTGACAAGTCCCACATCCTTTACTTTGTTTACAACCTTATCAGGACTCTTTCCACTATCCAGTTCTATTGGTTTGTCGATTGTGTTGCTGAATTTCGTCAAAACATGACTCGCTATTCGACCACTTCGTCTAACTGCACACATTACAATATTATTCAATGACATACACAAGAACGGAAAAAGCTGATGTATATGATATGTTGATGTAAAACCTAACAAAGCATAACCTGATGTAGATGAGATGTTGATGTAACTTTTCCTGTTAAAGAGAATAGAAACTTACTTTACTATTTTAAAAATAATAAAAAATGTATTATTTCAAAAATTCATAATTTTTTTAAATACCTGCTTGATACACTCTTAAACCTTTGTTTATTTCTATCACAATTCTTTCTACCCCTTGTTGTTGACACTTTGTTTACACCCTCACTACAACTAAACAAATTAGAATAGATGAGTTACTTTTTAGTCATATTTTTTACTAGTTCAAGTCACACTAAATGTAACACAAATGTAAATCTGCACATTGCTATATAATTGTAACACAAAAAATTGCAATGTTATACCAAGTAACATTAAGTATACATTAAGGCCAAACAAGACTGACCATTATTTTGCACATCATACTTCAAAAACACAATTTCAAAAACTACCTCAAACACATGTGTATTCAACCAGTAAAATCTATCAAACCAATATACGCCATCCAACATGCCATGTTACACAATAAACACACATCTAAGTTGCCATTTAATACAATTATTATCTATGCATGGTGCAATTGTTAAGTAACCGAATCCCAAAATAATAACGTAACAGAAATGTATCACAATAAATTACCCATCATAATTAAAAAACAGAATTTCGTAAAAATTTGTGTAATCAACCATTAAAATCTATGAAACCTATATACACCATCCATCATGTCATTTTACACAAACTAGATTTAGGCATAAGAACTACGTAATTTTATGAAAAACACATATGTATTCAAAATTTAAAAATTTATTGACAAAAAACAAGACTAATCTTATCATGGTACAAAATTTCAAATCAACAAACAACAAAATACTAATGTAACAGATATGTCACAACCAAAATGGATTATTCTATCATGTAACGTTAAATATACATTAACTTAAAGTTGATCTGGTCATACCTTTGCATATCATCTTTCCGAACCCTATTTTTTGGTTTCTTCTTACCAACTTTCTCTTCAACTAAAACCTTTCGTTTTTTTCTTTTTGGGATCCTTAAAGAAACAAAAGCAAAAGTTGACCAACTTTAATAAATCAACCGAATGTTTTATAGAAGGGTTCTACATACCTTACAAAATCACTGTCTGATGCATTAGGCGTAACAGTTAAGTAATCTTTTGTAGGATTGTCTTCCAAAATCATCTCCACATTCCTACACCAAATTCACGCCATGGTATATCATTCTTTTTGTCAAAAGTTGAATTTTTTTTCTGTAAAAACTGACACCTGATTAACCCGAACTTAACCTTAATCAACTTACATTTCATTTTTCGTATCCGGTATTGTCTCTGGTATGTCGGGACCCTTTGAGTTGCTTCCGGGTTCGTGGTCATCGATCGTTTGGCCTTCCTCGACGTCTTCGTCTCCCTCGCCGGGTTTGTTCATAGAAAAGAATAAACTCGGATCTCAAACATTTACAGTCGACGGTTCGTCGACGAATCCAGCCGGAAGACGTCGAGCGTCTTTTTTTGTTCTCATACTTTGAAAAAAAACAAAAAATTTCCTTCAGTAACAATCGAAAACATCGAAGATGAAATTGCAGTCGGCGAAGATGAAATTGCAGTCGGATTTATAGTTCTTACCTGAAATCGCGTGGAAGATTGATGATTTTTGCAACTGAAGTCGAGTGGAAGAGGGTTCGACGCCGGTAATTTTGTGAGATGAAGAAAGCGGTGGTAATGGGATCAAGGGAAAGACACCATGAGAGAGAAAGGGAAAATTTGGGGGGAACGTGTACGGTTTTTTTTTTAATAATATTCAATATTAAAAGTAAATAATACACATTACCATTTATACACTTATTGTACTTTTCTGTACCATCTTTATTTTTTTTAATCTATAAAAATAAAATCAACTTTACTACTTTTAATCTACACCATAGAAAATCAAGATCCATGGTCCATAATAGGTTTTCAAAGTTTCTATACCTCAACCAGGTTTCCAAAATATCATTCCCCTATATATATATATATATATATATATATATATATATATATTGATAGACTAGATAAAACAATTAATATCTTTTACATCTTAGAAATTATAAATATATATATATATATATATATACATATTTTAGAAAGCCCTGAAAATTATGTGTAACAAACTTTTATTAAGTTGATAATTGAAGTATATGTTAAAAAGACTTAGAAATCTTATTGGGACAAAAGTTAAAGAAATGAAACTTGTAATTGGGAGAAAGAAAGAGAAGAACTAAAAGTGTCAAACACCCAAACCACTTTCTTCTTCCACCCATATCCACAACCATGGGTACCTGAAACCACACCCATGGAAAACCAGCTTTAACCGATGGTTTCTAACTCAAATTAAAGGATAAAGATCGACAAAGCTTGAAGATTTATCAACTAAGAAACTTTAAGAACGATATCAATCACCAATTCGAAGTTTAAAAATCAAATTTACACAAAAATTATCCCAAAACGTCCGTAGTCCACAGCGTTATTCACATTATATATAAACGAGCATAAACATCAAATTTAATCAACCTACCCAATCCTTTAACTCTTGTGAACCTTTCTGAGAGGTCTAAACTCATTCACAATCACTCCAGATCGCGAATCAAGCCATTAGCCTATTCGAGTTTCGTGATTCTAAACCAGCAGTCGAAATCAAATAAAATCGCAACAAAGGTTAGTGTTTCATACCTTTTTAGATTCGTATTTTGATCACGAGCAATAGCCCTATGGTTATAAATCCAATCGGTGTGTTAATCGAACTGATTTGGGCAATTAAACGAACGCTATGTTAAGTTTAATTAAAACAAATCATCTTACTTGGGCATGTCCCTAGTTAAGGGTTAGGGTTTCGGTTAGCCCTATTGTTGTTGTTGTTGTTGTTATCATTGTCGTTTTCGTTGTTGTTGTTGTTGTCGTTGTCGTCGTCGTTGTCGTTTTCGTTGTCGTCGTGTAGTTGTCGTCGTCGTCGTGGTGTCGTCTTCGTCGTGGTTTTGTTGTTGTTTTCGTCTTGTCGCTTTCGGTGTCGTCATCGTCGTCGTGTCGTCGTTGTCGGCGTGGTGGTGTTGTTGTCGGCGTCGTCGTCGTTTTCGTTGTCGTCGTCGTCGTCGTTGTTGTCGTTGTCGTCATTGCTGTTGTTGTTTGTCGTTGTCGTCGTGGTTGTTGTTGTTGTTGTTGTTGTAGTTGTTGTTGTTGTCGTTGCCGTTGTCGTCGTTGTCGTTGTTGTCGTTGTTGTCATTGTTGTTGTTATTTTTGTTTTTGTTGTTGTTGTCGTTGTCATCGTGGTTGTTGTTGTTGTTGTTGTTGTTGTTATTGTTGTTGTCATTTCCGTTGTCGTCGTGGTTGTTGTTGTTGTCGTTGTCATCGTGGTTGTTGTTGTTTTCGTTGTTGTCGTTGTTGTCGTTGTTGTTGTTATTTTTGTTGTTGTTGTTTTTGTTGTCGTTGTTGTCGATGTTGTCGTTGTTGTCTTTGTCGTTGTCGTTGTTGTTGTTGTTGTTGTCGTTGTTGTTGTCGTTGTCGTTGTCTTTGTTGTTGTCGTTGTCGTTGTCGTTGTAGTTGTCGTTGTCGTTTTTGTTGTCGTTGTTGTTGTCGTCATGGTTGTTTTTGTTGTTGTAGTTATTGTTGTTGTCGTTGTCGTTGTTGTCGTTGTCGTTGTTGTCGTTGTCGTTGTTGTCGTCGTTGTCGTTGTTGTCATTGTCGTTGTTGTTGTCGTCGTCGTTGTGGTTGTTGTTGTTGTTGTTTGTCGTTGTTTTCGATGTTGTCGTTGTTGTTGTCGTTGTCGTTGTCGTTGTTTTCATTGTTGTTGTCGTTGTCGTTGTCGTTGTTGTTTTCGTTGTTGTTGTGGTTGTCGTTGTGGTTGTGGTTGTTGTTGTTGTCGTTGTCGTCGTGGTTGTTGTTGTTGTCGTTGTTGTTGTTATTTTTGTTGTTGTTTTTGTTGTCGTTGTTGTCTTTGTCGTTGTTGTTGTTGTCGTTGTTGTTGTTGTTGTCGTTGTCGTTGTCTTTGTTGTTGTCGTTGTCGTTGTGGTTGTCGTTGTGGTTGTTGTTGTGGTTGTTGTTATCTTTGTCGTTTTTGTTGTCGTTGTTATTTTTGTAGTTATTGATGTTGTCGTTGTCGTTGTTGTCGTCGTTGTCGTTGTTGTCATTGTCGTTGTTGTTGTTGTCGTCGTCGTTGTGGTTGTTGTTGTTGTTGTTTGTCGTTGTTGTCGATGTTGTCGTTGTCGTTGTCGTTGTTTTCATTGTTGTTGTCGTTTTCGTTGTCGTTGTTGTTGTCGTCGTTGTTGTGGTTGTCGTTGTCGTTGTGGTTGTTGTTGTCGTTGTCATTGTTGTTGTTTTTGTTGTTGTTGTTGTTGTTATTGTTGTTGTTGTTGTCGTTGTTGGTGCTGTTGTTGTTGTTGTCGTTGTTGTTGTTGTCGTTGTTGTCATCGTTGTTTTCGTCGTCGTCAACGACGCGTCATGCGCTGTCGGGGGCGGCTTCATCGTCGCCTTCGTCGCGTCAGCTTCATCGTGGTGGTGGTTGTTGTTGTTGTTGTCATCGTTGTTGTTGTCGTCCTTGTTGTTGTCGTCCTTGTTGTTGCCATCCTTGTTGTTGTCGTTGTGTTGTCGTGGTTGTTGTTGTTTTTGCTGCTGTTGTTGTGGTCGTCGTCATTGTTGTCGTCATTGTTGTCATCGTTGTTGTCGTCGTCGTTGTTGTCGTCGTTGTTGTTGTTGTCGTTGTTGTTGTCGTCGTCGTCGTTGTTGTTGTTGTTGTTGCAGAATATTCACCGAGTTGTTGCTAAGGGGGAGTCTGTTAGTGCTCGGATTTATCAACAGCTTTTGATGATTACTGAAGACATTGTTTTAAGTCTAAGCTATTTAATTGAGTTGTATTTTGGTTTGTATTTGAGTTGTAGTTTGTATCGGAAACTTTTCTGGTGCCGACACTGTTAGTATCGGCAGCTTGTCAAGTATCGATACTATTAGTATCGACAGAATGTTTGCCGATATTACTAGTATCGACATGTACTTAGTTTTTGTCACGTGTTTAGTGTCGATACAATTTGTATCGATACTATTGAACTTGTAAACCTATGAATAGGTTTCTCTAGGTTTTGAGAGATAAGTTTTTCATTCACAATGTTAAGACTTCTTTGAATCTAGAGAGAGAGATACATTGTAGAGATACTTGCACTTTCATTTTTCTTATTAAAGTCTTGTAACCAGATCTTGATTCAAGGATAATTCATATCATTCACATTGTCTTCTTCATACTCTCACGCACACATCGACACGTTTACGGATTCCGCACGTTTACGAGTCGAGTTATCTCGGTTTGATCCAATCCAAATCGAAAGAAATTTTAGATGATTAGAATTGAAGGAAAGATCTTCTCATCTTGTATTAATATTGTGGAATTCAGTACATAAAATCAGGGAGAAATATTACAAATTTCAGTACATAAGAATTCTGCTCAATCGATCCCAATTTTTTCGAACTTAGCCTATTTATAGACAATTCGTCGATACTATTAGTATCAAGACTAAGCCTCCTGTCGATACTAATAGTATCGATGCTGATATCGTCGATACTATCAATATCGATGGATCAACACTTTGCCATATTTCAAACATTCAAAACTAAACAAAAAAACAAAAACAAAAACAAAAACAAAAAAAAATAACATTAAACTAAAACAAATACAATAAACATAAACAATACTTCAAATCAGAAACACCTCTTCAATCTTCAGTCTTCGGTTCAACATCTGATGCTGATGCTATCAGGGTACTAACAAACTCCCCCTTAGCAATAGCTCAATGTTGGTCTTCATTCTTTCCACTAGGAGGGTAGATGAATACCAGCACAAATCTTGAGCTTGATACAAACATCTAACACTTTATTGAATTGCATTGCCTCTTCTTTATGATCTTTATGATATTGAATTTAATTTATTAACAATTTTCTCTTATTATCTTCTAGAAAGATTTATAAGATGAATAGGATCAAACAATCTAAGCAACTCCATTCTATTCTTATCTTCAAATACAGCTTTAGAAGTATAACCATCAAGATACCACTGATAAAGATTATTCATAATACCTAAGTTAAGCTTTAAAAGAGGAATTCTTTCTAAAGACTTAACAGGTTTGAATTCATATCGCACCTTCCATTTCCGTGTGATCCAATCTAGATTACCAACAATCGGTATCTTCTTCAGCTTTTGAGGTTTTAATAATTCAAACTTCATAGATCGAACCTCTTTCCTTATTGTTTGCTCAATCAAATGAGCCATGTAATCATCAGCATAATTAATCAACCTTATTTCTTCCAGCACTCTTAATTCACACAATGGGAATTGATGAAAGCTTTTAATTTTATTCTTCAGATATTGAACTCCATCAATTCTCTTGATTATGAACAACTTGCTTTGAGCATAAAACTTCCAAGCCAAAATCTTTCCAACACACTCCTTCTTGTTCATGTATTTCCTTTTCTGAATTGGACTTTCTGGAGCATTAGCTAAATCATCTTTAGCTAGCTGTATCACCTCTTCAGTAGTCAAGAATTTAACTGAATCTTCATTTACTCTTTGTTGTGTAACTTGCTTCAGTCTTATTTCTTTAGTGGATTTAATAACACATTCCACAATGATCTTCTCAACAGTTTCCTAAAGAAATTGTTCTTCCCAATCCAAGTCCATAAAGAGATCTCTAAATAAGGCTTGATCATTTAACTGAGGATCAATATCAAGAACATAATCACCCTCAGCTTGATCATCATATCCAAGATAATCATCATCTATATCTACCAGAGCCTCAATCATATCATCATCATCAGCTTTATTAGCAAACAAACTATTTACAAAGTCATCTTCTTGAACATTTCCCTTCCCTTTATCATCAGATCCAGGTGTAGAAGATGTTCCAGCTGGCTCCCCCTGAGATATTGTTCCCTCCTTGTTTACAGTAACAGGATCATTGCCAGTGGAAGGACCACCTTGATCATTTCTATCTTCATGGTCATCATCCCTATGACCAACAAATGGTGTAATCGCTTTATGTCTACAAAAAGTCTCCCCCTGAGCTGTAGGATTCATCATTTGAATTTGAGCTTTAAGTCCTTGAATTTGATGATAATGATCCTTGAAGACTTGATAAGCATTGTCAAGATATTTAATCATTTTGTTCATAGTCTGAATTTTAGCTTTCATAGTGGCAAATGAAGCTAAATTCATCTTGTTAACTCCATGTTGATGATCTTTACTAGTTGCACCTCAGCTTGTGAAGTATCCAATCTATCTTGTAAAGGAATAATCAGTGCAGCTTTCTTTGATAAATCAGCAACAGTTACCTCCAGTGTATTGACCCTATTCTTTAATTGAGCATTCTCTGATTGCAACTCATGTACTTGAGCTTGCAATGCCAAGATCTGAGAAGATTGAGTACCAAAACTATCAGTTAAGATAGCATTAAGATTGGGTGAATCAAACACTGGTGCAGCAGTCATTGCAGGTGGAGTAATTGGTGGAGTAGAAGGCTATGTAATAGCAACAGGTGGTGTAGACATGTGGGCAGATGAAGATGATGGTGAAGTATGAATAGGAGAATCAAAATGAAAATCCTTATCAGAAGGAACATAATCAGAATCACTATCATTTGATCGCTTCTTCTGTGCAGCAACCTCCTGTTGATGAGCTTCAATAATAGTCTCTGCATACGGTCTTTTGCTTGAACCTCTACTAAGAAGAACATTACCACTAGCATCATAAGCTTCATCATTATCATCATCTGACTCAGACTCTGAGGTCAAGGTATCAGCAACATCTCCTTCAGTAGTCATAGGTAGGAGTAACAGAATCTTGAGTTTCTTTTTGAACCTGTTCAGTGTATTGCGAAGTAGACACAACCACATCCCTGAACTGCGCAACAATAGATTGAGCTTCAATAGAAACATGAGGAACTGGTTCATCTGAATGAGTGTGTTGATCAACAATAGGTGAATCAGCATGAAACCAAGCATTATCAGCTAGTTCTTGAAAATGTACATCAATAACATGACCAAACAATGGACTATCAACAACATTAGCTCCCTGTTTTGGCCTACAATCAGCAAAAATTTGCTTGTTCATCACAATAATTTTGATAATTGGACCAGACTTGGTCAACTGTGGATACAAATGATCAAAGATCATTGTAAGAAAACGTGGATACTGAAAAAAGCTTTCCTTTTCAGAAGCAGTAATTTGCTTAACCATACAATCAAATATTAAACGACTGATATTGAACGGTTTATTCAATACCAGTGCAGTAATGAGACATTGAAAAGGTCTTGAAAGTGTATCAATTCCAGACTTTTTGTTGGACAAACACATGATCACCATATGAAATAAATATCTCTATTGTCCATACAGATGCTTCTTAATCAGCTGTGAAGCAGTAACATCCCCATTATAGCCCATTCTATTGAAGACTCCACAAATCATATCATTAGTAATAGTCAAGGGATCATCTTCTGAATCCTGAAACCGAAGTGCAACCCGAAGATCTTCTACTGAAAACTGAACTGATAAATCACCAATCTTAGATTTGAGGACGGGTGGCTCACCAGCACAATCAAAATCAGCATTGTCCCAGAACGAAGTAATATGATGCATGATATTACTGGATTAGCTGATATAGCATGAGAAATTCTTGAACGTTTCAGAAAGAGAATAACATCACGAAATAATGATGATTCCTTCAATTGTTCATCCACCAGAGCAATCACATTATGCTTGTCGTTATACAATCGTCCTGTATTAACAAGAATACGAAAGTAGAATTAAAATAAAATTTTGAAATACTTGTGAAAATTTCGAAAATTTTCTAAGTATCAAAAGCATCGATCCTATCAGTATCGATGATAGTACCGATACACTGATAATATAATAACACTTCGAAAAATTTTAACTATTTCATCAATATTATTAATAATATCGATATTAATAATATCGATACAGTCATATCAGTGTTCAGTATAATAATTTGATACAGTATTCATCGATACTAATAGTATCGATGTTAGAACACTTGTTCAAAATTTGAAAAATTCCAGAATTTTCGATTGTCAAATTCATAAGCAAAACATGTAAATCAACATCAAACAACACCGACTAATCATTACAACCTAAAAGCCCTTTGATTTAACCATGAATTAGTTCAATTTTAAGTAATCAAAAATTCAAAAGTTTGAACAATCAGATCTCAATGATTTCATGGTTAAAAATCGAGTTATTACCAGCCATTATGATCACAAAGTGATGAAGAAACTCGGATGAATCAAACACAGTCAAAGTTTTTCACAAGGAATAAGATCGACAGATGAACTTTCTGGATTCTCACACAGTAATTTCGAAGATGAACGTATCGATACTGATAGTATCGATACAATTAATATCGACATAAAGAAATTTGATCGATACTCATAATATCGCTTCTAAGAAAATTTCAAAAATAACTTAACTTTAGATTTTCTCAACAATTTCAAATCAGATATTAAAAACATCTTTTGTGAAGAATTAAGAAAAACACACTTGAAAGGTGAAATATAAAATCTTTTTGAAATTTTTGAATTTGTAAAATCTATAAAAATAAAATCTTTTGGACTTTTTATAAAATCTTTGAAAAGATCCAAATGAAATTATATTCAACTTATTATTATTAAAATTTCTCAATTCTGAAAATTAAAATTTGTTAAAATAATATATATATAAATAAAATCATATCAATTTATGCATCTAAACATATAAGCAATATAATCAAATCATAAATAATTAAAATTTGATTATTTAGATAAAACTCAAAATACTACAACTTAAATTTGATACTAAGCAATATTATTAGATAATTTTAAATAATGAATTTAAATGAGTCTCACACTTAATTTGATATTAACCTATTCAACCTCATAATTTATTGAGGATAGAATATACACAACCATTGATCTTTTCATACATGCAATAAATTAATGGAAATGAAATTTTTTATTTTGATCAAAACTTTATAGATCAATTGTCACACCCCCTGCGCCGTGTGCGGAATCCACGGCGCGGTGATGATCGATGGTTGAATCATGCACAAGTATTGAATAAGAACAACCACAATGCATTACTAAGTTTCATAAAGTTTAGACAATTGTTTAGTTACAGACATTCTATCTATATACCAAAATAATGACAACTACAGACCCAAAAATATTGTTTACAAAAAAGACTCAGACAAGACAATTAAACAATCAGGATTTTGTGAGTTTTTAATCCATCCTAGCTTGTTTCTTCATCTTGTTCTATCTTAACTATGGTCTCCTTAGTTGTCCTTGTGAAGCTCTAAACCTGATTACCTGAAACACGTGAAAAGTAACTGTCAACTACAAATGTAGTTGGTGAGAACAATAGGTTTAACATTTGTAATATGAATCTGCATTTGTAAAACATATGTACAAAACAGTGAATGAAAATAACATGGATAGTTGCAACCCAACTAACATCAAGTAAGAATAACGTGTGCAAACAGTCTAATGACTGTCTACTAGAAAAGCCAACATATAATCAAGTCCCAAACTACGTTTGGAGTCAGAAAAAGTAGTCAGCAAATGCATTCAACACGAGCGGTACTAATGAGTTTACTCAGAAGACAAACTCCGTGTTGACGTACCCGGTAAATATGACCTATGCTGGTAAAGTTAATTAGCAGCAAATCCATATTACCGTAATGCATCCAATCTGCAGTTACTTTTTAAAACAAATTTAAAACGATAACCGCAGCCTTGGCATAACCATAACGTGTCCCGCTTTCCCTTGTTGTGATCACCCAGTACTAACGTTATAAGAATAAGAATAAGATTGAATAAGTGTCTTGATGTGTGTATAAGTTTGTTCACAACGATGAACACCTTGCTTTTAAGTTTTTAAGATTGAATCCTGTGATTGAAAACCTTTGGTTGAATACCCATAATTGATTTCCATGACTTTGAAATCCTTTGATTGAATACCACTATGAAAACCCTTGAATGAATAACTTATTTGAAAACCCTTGATTGAATCCGGTGATTGAAGAACCTTGTATAAATTCAAGGTTTGAACGAAAACATTTAATAAAATATTTATTTAAAAATACGGGTTAGAGTTTAAAAGCTTGTAAGAGTTTGTAAAACTTAATCTTTTAAAGTGTTTAAAATTTATAAAACATTTTATGTAAAACAGGTTGTAAAATAATTTATAAATACTCTTTTATAAAACTTTTTAGTAGAAAATGCTTAACAGTTGATAACTCGTTTAAAAATAGTTGAGAAATCCCATAAATTGGTAAAGTGAACCTGTAATTGTTGAAAAGTAACATGCATCCTGTATATGAGATATGATTGTATAAAGAGTGTTTGGTCACGTGCTTGATGTGTACAAAGTAGTTTAATTAAAATTAACAAAATCACAACTATCCTAAGCACTAAGTTATATTATAGACTCTCTAAACTAAACTACCAACAGGCAAGTGAACCTATCAAAAATAGTAAAGAAAAGTAAGTCCGGATATCGAACCCACAGACTTCTACAGAAAATGCAACCAGACTCAATGACTTATCTATACAAATTTACTTGATTAAAAGAATTGTTTTAAAGGGGGTTTTACTAATTAATTAAAATGAATTGATAACCTAAAAACCAGATTAAGACTAAGTGATGAAAACAAAGCAAGAAGTGTCAAATAATGAAATGACTACCTAGGGTTTACTCTATACATGTCAATGCTTTTTAGACTGATTATGGAACTGTTGTGAAACCGGGATCTTTTATTTTTAACTAATAAAAGACTTAGAGTATCTTCAACCTTTCTCAAAGATTTCAACTAAGATGTCTACGAGTCATTAAATTACCGGCTTAAGTTAGTTACTCTCACAAGTTACCCAACCCATCAATGACATATCCTAAAGACCGTCTACCTCACGGAAACGAAAGTCTCAATACAAGAACACATGAACGGGATAATAGGAAAATCAACTTGGATTTAGTATGCAAGGATATGTTCAATTAAACTAATCTTAGTCTTTTCATAAAGACTTTAATTAGTAACTAAACACTCAAGACAAACTAACAAACTCTCACCTCACGGCTTTTGAATTTGGTTAAACATTTAGTTTGTTTATGATATAATTAGCATTCCTATGAACCACTACGTCTAGCAATTCATTTACAAATCAAAAACACCAATTAAGTGATCTAACATGCACCTATTATATGAAAGACATTCATCAAAGCACATGAGGAATAGATAATTCAAATCAATAAACTAATCTAAACATTCATACACATCCAAGATACAAATCCCAATCTTTATGTCATTGAAAATCAAAAACTTGTTCCACAATCAATCGTTATAAACATTGAACATGCATAAATGTAAAACCCTAGGTAGTTTAAGTAGTTTAGCCAATAACCATCATGAACAAACTGAAAGATCTAATGCATAAACCACAACAAAACATCATACGAATGGAAAAACAATACAAGAATAAGAATCGATCGTGATTACTCCCTTCGATTTGCAATCCTCGGGCTTCTCGATGATGATTCTTGACCTTGATCGCCTATTCCAGCCTCCTAGTCGCCTCCAAAACCGTATAGAAACAGTGTGATAACCTAATTGTGAAGCCTTCAGCCGTTTTGATTCATCCAACTCGTTTTTCTGAAAATTTAACATGTCGCGCTACGCGACTACCTTCTAATAACCCCTCACGCTACGCGAGGAACCCCACTACCCGACAAAACAGTCGGGTCTACCCGTAATCATTAAAAGTGGTATTTTTGTAATTTCCACCTGTCACGCTACGCGATAGGGTTTCTTGTGACCTTCGCGCTACGCGAGGAGTACAAAACTCCAGATTTTGCTTTCCTTTGTTTCCGAGTCCGTTCTCATCCAACCGGGAGCTCATTTCCTTGAACTTTTGTGCCAAAAATACATGTATATTACTTGCAAGTACCAAATTACAGAATTGTGAAGAACCAGCTTAAATCGAATCCAAAACTAACTAAAACTGTACAGAAATTTGACAAAAACAAATGGAAAAGTAGATGTGCTTCGCAACACATCAGTGTTCCACCCCAAAACAGTTGAAAAACAGTAAAAGAGGAGCTAATGTTCTTACCTGAAAACAGTAAACTCTGAACCTGAACAAGTAGCAAGTAGCAAGCAACAAGACTTCTAACCGATTCCTATATCATTGTAATCATACATATAATATAAGATTTATGATTGTATATACTTTGATTGATTGATTGACTTATGTGACTTGGTTGACTTATGTCGACTTGTTAATGATTACTTTTTGAATAATTTGTTCTCATGTTTAGAAAATGTTGTATGAACTTAAGGGACATGATTGAATCGTTTGAATAACACTTGATTTATGAAAAGAATGTGTCATGTTATTTTATACATATGCTTTTTATGCATAATAAATAACATGTGTTTATGAATATGATAATCCCTTGGTTCCATGTATTCTTTGAAAAATGTTTATATGTTTAAGCTTTTGTGATCACGTCATAATCTTATTCCTAAATTTAAGTGAGACTTAATTAGGATAAAACCAATCCATAGTCACTAGAATCAAAGTAGGGTTATAATACCTTTATTGATTCTTTTAAGCTTAAATAATTATTTGAAAGTTCATTAGTGTGGAACTTAGAAAATCCTTGGATTTAGAACACATGTATGAACCAAACAACTAATATCGATGGTCCTTAGTGAGGTGGGAGTGTCGATCTTATCAATATCGATCGGATAAGGCTCAAAGTTTCTTTGTTGTAATCCCATTGTATTCACTTAAATAGGACTTAAGGTGAATGCAGTACAGTGATTAATTATATTTGCATGGCTGGTGTCATTTAATAAATTTGATGGAAGCTGCAATGTGGCCCATTGGTGGTAAATAAATTTGATGGCTTCTCACCAATTTTTACCACCTTCAATTATATGGTCTCAACCAATCACAAATTTTTAATTGCTTGCTGATAACAATTGTTAAGAATATGGTTTGGTGGAATTTAAGGGGCATGTGAAGAGATAATATCGAATGGTGGGGTTGGTGGCTGCATGTGGAGTCCATCGGCATTTTCTATTTCGATGGTTCACACTTCTTGTCGACACCAGGTTCCCGATTCTAACCATATCGACCATCATCCATCGGAATTCATTATTCTATCTAATATCCAGCTAATATAGTTGGTTCTGGACCCAGGTTTACACCACCGACCAAGCTAATACCGACAAGATCCGGCCACCACCACCCCATCATCGATGTTACTTTATTCAGCTGCAACTTCACCGATTTTTACCCCCATGACCAATCCAAGTTCAAATATACTTCTAATACTTTAATCCACACATCTCAAAACAATTCCCAGGTGATTACCAGCCCTCTAGTCGAGTTTAGAAGCTGTAAATCGCTTTCAAAGATAAGAGATAATGAATAGTGTAAAGTTCATCAGATCAGTACCTTCTCTCTTAGATTCCGACCAAAATACTTCGAATCAGCTCTGGTCCCTTGTACTTCCAGCTTCCTCTCGTCGAGACGATCGTTTTGATATATTATATGCGCGATTTGGTGTAGAAACGAAGAAGTTATCAGCGATTTAGTGAAGGTTTTCTAGTGTAAAACGTGATGAACGAAAATGTAGAGTGAGAAAGAAAAGAGGGCTGCTATGAATGGATAAAATGGGAGGAAATAAGGATTTTTATATTCGAGTGGTTCCCCGCGTGTTCGGTCTCGCTCGGTGTCGGTTTCGCGTGTTTTCACGTGCGTGTCATAATGGTTACGTAAACGAGTTATTTGAACTTGTAAATTAGATTTCTTTGTTTATTTTTGAAGAGTTTCAAAATTGTAAAACGTAAAATAAAATATTTTACTTATTTTTACTTTTCGTTCGTAGTCAGACAGTTAAACGAATATAATTACGTGTATACCCGTAATTACGTACCTTTTTGGTCGTTTTTGCGTATTTATTGATGTTTACTCGTAATTACAAGTTCGACATAAATATTATTACGAATCGTCACGATTTGTTTATTTGATTTGTTTGTCATAATGTTCGTCATAACACTACGCAATAACACTATCCTATTACACCGAACTCAGTATATGTATAGGGCATACGTAGAGTCCAGCTACCTGCCTTATTAGTCACCAGCCCACCACTGTTTCGATATAATACAATATTGTTCTTGCCTAGCGTATTCGACTGTAAATAAATAATATATACTTGTTCTTAACTACACAAAATCCCATAACACACAAACACAAACATGAACACATGAATCACATTGACATACTGAATAGGAATACACATTGTTCTATCACTGTTTATGACTACCATGACTAAATGTACAGATGTTACATCAATAATTTAATGGTATGAGCTAGTGAGAACATGTCTGTGTGAAACACACAACAAAGAGTCACTATGCATATTAATAAATGAATGCTATGAATTTCCAGATCTATTGTCACACCCCGAGCAGGAGGGCTGGATCGACTTTCCCGTCGGGCGGAAGGTTCCCGGGGTGTGATATCGTTTGATAATCGAAATTATCAGATTGTTTACATAGCACATGATAAATAAATGAAAAATGCTAACATGACAATGAAATAGAATTACAAAGTTAAATTACATTGTTTCCTCATAATTTAACTAAGTAAATCTAATCAAAAGAATCAATGAGTTTATATCTTGTAACTGTACAAGATATACAAAAGATGATTCATTGTTTTGTCATTCAAAAGTATGCAACACCAAAAAGTAGCTAGGCCTTCTTAAAGTCCACTAGCTATGTCCCTGAATGTCTGGTGACTAAACATGTTCGTCACCTTAGAAAACATGCATTTAAAAAAAGTCAACACTAGGTTGGTGAGTTCATAAGTTTGGTATTTGAAAGCCTTGAAATGTTCACATACACTATCACAATGTCATACTCGTTATTTGTAAGTTGTTTGATTCACCCGTTCACACAATGGCCTTTCCATAGTTATATTTACAAGTGATATCTCATCCTATTAGCTATGCTTATATATAGGGCATATGTAGGGGAACAAGCCCCAGCCAACATCCCACCACATATCTAATAGAACTTAATACCACTTGCAATACAACTATGGATCCCCATTTTCATGTCACCCGTCCGTTTGTATTCATCACCCATGGAATCATATGTAGAATAATATAATAAAAGAGGTTCAGTTATCAAACCGAAGTATTGATAACCCCCAATATGTTAAGGAAATTAGATTATGTAAATCTGATCCTTGTTATTATTCTATTACTTATAGGGTTAACTGTTAATCACTTTTAACAATAAGAGTGTTAGTTAACCAATTGTTATATGTTCTCAACTTGAAGTGCATAGAGCCTAAAAGGAATCCATTGCAATCCTCACATAATCAGATTACAATGCATCCGATTTACCTCTACCACTTTGTGTTACCATAGGCCTCATCAAAACTGTTACTAAGAATATGACATGAGAGAAAATCAATTCCTCAGTCTCCTAGTCAACAGGAAACGATGGATTAATTACAATTATAACTGCAGATTAATATCACCATGTGTCACTTACTAGACCCTGACTGTTCGTCGTCGTGTCACCGGTCATACGTTACCGGCCAATGAATGAGTACGATCAACATACTAGCCCTACAAGCTAGAGGTTTGTCAAACCTATGGTACCACTTTGCTATCGTCGGTTTAGTCACATCAAACTAACTGGTCAGCGATTTATGAAAGGGACTTACAATGACCAACTTGAATACATGGCACATGATTGAAATGATATAATGCAGACAGTTCAATAGTAATCAATTGTATTGTGTTCATCAATGTTGTTGTTTGTTCTCAATGTTATATGTTCTCAGTGTTGTTAACAAAGTTGAATAAGAACTGGTCTTATTACATTATGTTAATCATTGTGTGAATGATGTTGTTATCATGAAGTTACATTATCATGATTATCATTCTTTGTTGTTCCATATAGTCACCCTGTTGTCACTAAGATGTGGTAGGAACTAGTCTTATTACACTTAGTCGACTCAGGTGGTGGATGATACTTGTTTCATGTTATCTTGTAATATGTGTCGAGTTGTAAGCTAAGTGTTATAAGATCTTGTCTTGTTACACTTAGTTAACTCTGTTGTTGAATGATATTATGAAGATATATTATCTTCATATCATTCATGTGTTTTGTTGTTGTTGTCATCATGTTCACCTGTGATTATCTCAATGTTTGTTCTTGTAAGAATAACTAAGTGTTGTAATATATAATCTTACAACTATGTTATTCTATTATGTTGATGAGTTATGAAGGTATATTATCATATTCATCTTAGTTGTTCCTGTCATATCATGATCATACAAGCATGCATACAATGATAAATGATAATAAGTCAAGCAATATTATCTAATCAGAGTATAAGCAATATGTCAAACTAAAACTTTTAAATAAATAAAAGTTAAGCATGTTTCTCAGCCCCGAGATTTTAAAATCAGTTAAGATTAGAAAAGGGGCGTATGAACTCACCTTGTGGTAGTTGTGGTTGACTTAGCTTAAACAAGAAATGCATGTGCTCGTTGTTGCTCTTGTGGTTGCTTTCAAGATCCTGTATTGATTTCACGTTGTATTTAACTTATAGATATAAGTCCTTAAGTACGTGTTTGTGTGTGTGTTTGTGTTAGCCCTAAATTTGGCTAACACTCATGAGTCTCGTTCATTATCCGGCCCGGAATTCACTATATTATGTACTGTAATATTGGATCTCTTTCATTGTTTGCAAATTCTCAACTTAGGGTTTAGTTTAAATGTTATAACCTCTAAATAAAGTTTTAAGTCCTTGCATGGTTTGCTTAGCAAATTTATCACCACCTTTGTAATAAACTAAAGTGATAATCCATGTATGGGTTTATTATTGATTTGAGGCGTTCATTTGTGTGTTTGTTAATCATCTTGAATCCCTTGGGCCGGATAATCCCTTGGGCCGACTTATGAGTAAATGGGCCGGTTAAATCACATGGGTCGAATGTTAAAGGTTTGGGCCGAAAGGATGAAATGAGGCAACTCCAGGTCCTAGCGAACCTAATGGTTCGTTCCAGAGGGTTCGGCTATCCACTGACTCAGGTTCGCTCCACCTAAGGTTCGATTGATAGAAGGTTTGACCATGCAAGGTTCGTGGTTCCCCTATGATTCGGTGATGCAGGAAGGTTCGGCCACAAGAGGTTTGCCATACGGGTTCGTGGCTGCACCTAGGTTCGTGAAAGCACACAGGTTCGGTGTCCAAGGTTCGTCCAGGTGGGGGTTCGGCTGATGGTGTTGGTTCGGCTAACCCTTGCAGCTCACAGGTTCGGTGGATCACACAGGTTCGGCAACAGCCCCAAGCTGAATGATGATGGGAGGTCCGCTGCGCTAGTTCTGCAGTTCAAAGGTTCGGCAAACCTTTTGTTCGGCCATGTCGAGGTTCGGCTGGTCGAAGGTTCGGCCAGCACTCCCCTTTGCGAACCTGTTCATCATCTTCATCTAGCATTTGAGCCATTGCAGAGGTGTTTCCCCATAGTAGTGTTATGTGAAGATGGTTCCCTCGTGGTCGTGTGTTTCAAAGTAGAGAGTGGTTAATCCGTTTAGAATGTGTCGACCAAAGGGTGATAAAACCCTATTTTTTGTGGTTTTCAAGCATCATTACCTCGAATTTGGCTGGATAAAACTTCAGATCGGTTGTACTTCCTTGTAGAGGATGATTGTAGCTACGTGTTGATGGGAATTCTAGGTTATTTTTCATTTAATCAATTTCAATTCATCGCATTAATTAACAAATTCAGTTTTCATAAAACCGGATTAAACTATCAGATCAGATCTGACACAGCGGAAGCCTTTAAAATTTATAACCTCTCGATTCGCAATAGAAATAATTCCCAAATCAGGATCCAATTACAAACAGTTAAAACAACAATTAAATTCTAACAACACAACCATAGGGGGTTTAGAAATCGACCTTTACGAAGCGGTTCCAAATCCACACGATGGATCGGCAACGGTCTCGCTAGTTGACTCTATACGATCACCCGGTTCCCGATTTCGTCCTACGAAACATAAAAGGAACTTGAATCCAAATCCGGCTCAATATGGCTCGCGATTCAGTCCACGGCTTGATGGTGCAACCCACGGCTCGGCTCGGCTTGACGGTGCAACCTATGGCTCACCACGACTTGACCCGGCTAGTGGCTAGTTGACCGAAACACCAAAATGGTGGTGGTGTTGGGCGACGGCAATGGCAGCCCGAGGAGAGGGGTGGCTACAGCCACACAAGAGAAAAAGGAGAGTGGGTGAAAGAGTTCATCATCAAATGTGGGAGGTTGGATCTACTTTTAAAGTCAAAAGTAGATCCACCTTTTTAGGATCTAAGAATACCAATTCAAAATTGGAATTCCCACCATTTTATTTCACAATTAATTTAAATTAAACTCTTTTAATTTGATTAAACTCTTTTAGTAATTAAACCATTTAATTACAACTCTCCAATATTACTAACTAACAATTAGTTAGTAGCATTTAATTAAATATTTAAAGTTTAACTAAATGTCAATTTGTTAATTAACATTTAACTAACAATCCCTTGTAATAAAGTTCAAAACTTTATTTGTTTAATGAATTAATTATCTCTATAATTAATTCCCACTGATTATTATTTCATAAATAATAAAAGCCAATTCGATAAAACCGACAATTCGTGATCGTATATTATGTTTAACAATTAAACATAAGGTCGTTGCCTTCCAAAGTGTAACTCTTTGGATCATACCTTTCATAGCAACGTTGAACTTATCGTTAATCGGACATCCAATATCCAACATACTCCCACTTGCCCCTAGTAAGGTATGACTTCTCAAGTCGACTAAAACTCCTTAGTTTAAGTAACTCTTTACTTTAACTTACATTTATAGTCTCAAATAACCTTTATCAGTATATCCTTTCTATTTCGATATTCCTTGAACATGAGACATGGATCTCTCTTCAATCTCATATATTGTTCAAGCATTCTCATTCTCGTTCTCAATTTAAAATGATCTAACAAACTGCTTTTAGTTTGAGCGTGGCCACGCTTTTACATCAGTTTAAATCAACGAGGGCGCCAGGATATCTTCTCTTATCTATATAAGAGTATAGAATCCCTTTGGCAGCATATAACTCCCACTTAATCTTAGAATCATTCCCAATCGTTACCCTTATTACTGCCTATTTTTCAAGACAGCGTTAGGTAAGATCAAAGAGTGACCTTTGATTAATGTTAGTTCAATATACTCCTTAGGTCTAAGGATATTTGTGCATATCAAATATACTTTATTATCAAAACATCTTATGACAACGATCCATGAAGAATGTTTTGAAGCGAGTTACGCCGGACATCATTCTCTAATGAATGCCTATGAATCTTGGTTCTCAACACTTGAGCTTTTATCACGATAAACTAACCAAGCATTCAAGTAGTCTTAGTTCAGATTGATTCCCATGAATCTGATCGACTACGGACATTTAGAATACTATATTCAAGGATACTAAAATATACAAAATTTCGAATTTAGAAACATAATTCATTTTGCCTTTAACCATTAAATCAAAATGAACATTCAATGTTTCGTGTTTCGATTGTAGAGCACCCAATACTAAAGTTAAATCAGATTCCCCATCTAGCATATCTAATATCTATTTATTAGCCTTATCCTCATATTCAGCTCTATAAATAGATTTAGTGAACTGAATTGCTAGATTCTGATTTATGAATTTTATTTACTATTATGTCTTTCTTTCAGTTCTTTCTCATAATGCTTCTGCTATAATATGACTACAATTTCATAGTCTTAGCTATGTTATATTGTTTTCATATGTTTTCTCAATCCATTCCTAGTCATTAGGAATCTTATTGAGACAAGTAATGAACTCTTTCATTCTAAGCATTCTGATGCGTTTATTTGTGTTCTCTAACCTTTAGTGAACTCTTCATGCTTTGACATAGATAATTTGCATGTGACTCTTCATCTTATGCAATATTTATCTAAGATTTCATTTCAATCTCTATTGAAATTGTCACTGGATAATTTATATATTAACCATTAATATATATTCAATTTTATCAAATAAAATTGTTACTTATTTCGTTTAACATCGTATGTTAAAGTTTATGTCTTTATTATAGAAACTCCTTTCTATAATTAGTATGTCATCTACATACTTACATAATGTTATCCTTTAGGTAAAACTAACACCTTAGTTTCTTACCATGACAAAGATTCCCACTTGAGATGCTTTTATCAACCATGGATTTGTCGCAACAAGTTTGCCATATTAGGATTTTAAAACTTTCTAATTATTTATAAGAATACTCAATTAAGGTGTTCTTATGTTAATTCAGTTTTGACATTTAACTACTTATCTGTCAAACAACTCTTGCTTACAGAATTTGTAGTATCCTAATACATCCATGTTGATCTTTTCATTGAAATTCTCTAATTTCAACTATGCAACATCTAAATGTTGTTTAAACAAGTCTCTTACTTTGTTTTATTGCATCTTAGTGTTTATGATTCTTAACCATTTGTCATATTTATCAATCAATTGTTACAACTTTGCAATTTATGGGTTCACAGTGATCCCGTGGGCATCTGCAGATTTCATGTGTAACAACTGGTTCTTAAACTCATTTAAGATCCATTCAAACATTTTGTGTTGATTGAAACATATATATCATATCATTGCACAATTGAACTCTTTCAATATGCACTATCTAATATTCAACCATACAGTTCCTTGCACTAGGAAGCAATTGATGAAAATTCTATATATTCCATTTTAGGGATTTATGATAACTATCTTTATCATTAATGAGGATCCAATTTCAAATAAATTGTTAACAACTCTTTGTTAAATCCTTAAAGCCCTAAATAAGAATTTATACAGGTTCATTTTACAACTCTTTATGTATATACCTGTAATTAAAGCTAGTGTAGTAATTCATATGATAAGTTCATTGGGATATTCTTTCATTGGATCATATTCAAGAGAAGGACACATGTATTGGTATTTATCAAATTACCTACATCATTGTGTACTTGGTTGTGAAACAATTTCACATTATATGCATTAATTTGGTAACCTTTGGTTATATCTCATATATAACTATTGTTGCTTTTAGATCTTCATTTTATATAAATCTTCTTTGAACTCTTTCAAAGATTTCATTAGGTTCACAACCTTATGAATTATTCATATTTAATCTTTAGACATTTTATGCAACAGAATTGCATTTTAAAGATCATAATCTGTATAACCTTCCTTAAGCATGTTGTGTAATAATCAAACTCTTGTAACAATGAATTCCATTTTTCAATTGTTTAAAGACTCATGTATTACACCTTGCTTTAAAGGTTAATCTTGTCTAATTATAATTATTTAAACACTTTAAATTATTCTATTAATATGAATCATATGTATATTTGTAATTCTATCATATAGAATTCACTTTGCATTATCAATAATTATTATCAATTATGCTATCAAAACAATTTATCAAGCATAAATATAATTAATCAATCAATGCATAAATAATACTAGAAGCAATATTCTTAGTCAAACTAAGAATGTCAAAAGTATTCATAATTGTTTTAAACCATTTAAAAAATCAATGAAAAATGAATAAAAGAACATTTCTTCTATTTGTCTTGTTTTCCATCCCTTGGAATTCAAGACTCAAGCTCCTAGCTTATCAACCACCTCGAATACTTGCAAATAATTGAAATAATTGTGACACTCACATTATTATCAAAGATTTGCCAATTCAAGAAATATGTTGAAGTAACAAGGCATATTAGAAGATCCCGGCATATCTGAACTTTTCAGACGTCGAGCAACAATGTACTGGACATTATCGACCTCGGTCAATGGCCTCTTCCTCCCACTGCTCACCACTATCCTCAACTTGGTTTCCTAAACCAAGAGCATCCCCTTGAGTAATTGTCCTTCCAAAGATATTTCTTTTGTAACTTTTTACAAAAGATTCATATTTCTCTGGTAGGGAAATTAGGATGAAATCAATAGCAATCTCAAGGTTCATGGGATAGCCTAGCTTGCCAAGCCTATCAAAATAGCCTTGCAACCTATCAACGTGAGTCCCTACGTCTCCACCCGGTCTCAAACCCTTTTGGACCTACTTAAGAATTTCAAATCGCCAAAACCTGTTTGGAAGGAAACTCTTCTTGATCTACTCAATCATCTCATGACTGGAGAGATACATAAGCTGGTCCACAAATTCAGGAGACACTGAAGTTAGTATGAGATATTTTATCTCACATTCGTGTCTAATGTGCTTCATCCTTTCAGATGTGGTGCAGCTTATAGGTGGCTCGGGAGTAATAGGGTTATCCAAAGCATACAATATTCCTTCTTTTCTAAGGACATCTCAAAGGTGATGCATCCAAGTAGAAAAAATTAATCCCATTGAACTGATTTCGAAATAGATTTATTCTATGAGATTTAGTAGCATCAGTGAAAGACATCTAAAAAATTCAAAATAAAAGTTTTAGTATTTCATGCTTTATATAATCCCAAATTGATTATGACTCATTAACAAAATTAATTTAGAATTGTGAGATCCTGTTTATTTAATGAACAGTGAATCGGCTAAGCTCTCTATTTACTGTTCACAATAATACAGGAGGGTTACGATAACCAATTATGACAATCATAATCCTCAAGTTTTGGGGTTTGTTAGAACATTTATTTCTAACTTTGTACATTTACCCCAACTATGCCAACTTGACTCTTCAAGTATACGCCTTACGATTTTTGACTGAATGACCGGCCTAAGTGTATTAGGAATCGCGATCATTCCTTTTCAATAAAACCACAGACCTAGTACAGGGTAAGCACTAACACTAGATGTTAGGTCAAATTGATAAAGTGTCTCAAGTCTAAGGTGGCATTTAAATCAAAATGTTTACCATTTTCTAACATATATAAACCTATAGCAGGGTAAGCACTAACTCTAGGTTTACATATTTAGAATATAAACATCTTGATCAATGAGTCATTTAATTACTTTAATTAATCTCTTTTATGTTTCAAAAACATTATGGACAACTAATTTTAAATGAGGATAGTTGTGCATTTTATAAAATCTCCATTTTATTTATTCGCTATCTAATTGAAATCCTATTTCATTTTTGACCTAATTTGTTTTAATACCTTATTAAAAACCAAATTGATAGTCTAATCAATCATATTGATTTTATTGTTTTAGTTTAAAACTATTGAACGATTTGAAGCAAGACACAAATCGTACAATTTCATATTAACAAAATCATATTTTGTTCATGATTTGAAATAGCTTGAAACTCCTTTCAATGCTCGACTCGATTATTTTTAAATACCTTATTTAAACTAAGTCGGTAATTATCGCGAATCATTTTTAAACTAAAAAGTTCTAATTTTTTATAAAATAAACCTTTTATTTTATAAACTTGATTTATTAAAATAAAACACTTTTATTTTAAAAACCCTTTTAAAGTAATTACAAAACTCCTTTTGTATTACTTATCGTTTTGTAATGATTGTGAAAATTTTGTTTTTACTATGTTTATATTTCCTAAATATTAAACAACTACAAACAACAAAATGTGATTATGAAACGAGCCAAAGTCTCAATTGTTCGGTTTAGTTCGAGTCATCAAACATCAACCGAACAATTATAGGGTTTACTATTCAACACCTTGAATCTTGTCTCCCACTTGATCCAAGATCTCCATCTTTGATCTCCCCGAATGCCTCTATCTTCCGTCTTGTATCCATTGCTTGATTACATTTGTAAAATACAAATTACATTACAAAAATTGAAACCTATTCTATTACATCGGGTCCAAATACCCGTAGAAATACATGATTTCAAATAAACCAACCAATCAAACAAAACAAAAGATACAATAACATGGGTCGGATCCTAGGACTTGATTCATAATCATAATCACAATCACAATCATCACATTCATAGTTTCGATCTTTTTGTCAAACAAAAGTTTTGACAAAACAAAAACAAACAAAGATCGATTATTAATTGCATTTAAACGTTTGTAAAAGCCGCTCTGATGCCACTGTTGGGAATTCTAGGTTACTTTTCATTTAATCAATTTCAATTAATCGCATTAATTGACAAAATCAGTTTTCATAAAACCGGATTAAACTATCAGATCTGATCTGACACAGCGGAAGCCTTTAAAATTTATAACCTTTCGATTCGCAATCGAAATAATTCCCAAATCAGGATCCAATTACAAACAGTTTAAACAACAATTAAATTCTAACAACACAACCATAGGGGGTTTAGAAATCGACCTTTACGAAGCGGCTCCAAATCCACACGATGGATCGGCAACGGTCTCGCTAGTTGACTCTATACGATCACCCGGTTCCCGATTTCGTCCTACGAATCATAAAAGGAACTTGAATTCAAATCCGGCTCAATATGGCTCACGATTCAGTCCACGGCTTGATGGTGCAACCCACGACTCGACTCGGCTCGACGGTGCAACCCATGGCTCACCACGACTTGACCCGGCTAGTGGCTAGTTGACCGAAACACCAAAATGGTGGTGGTGTTGGGCGACGGCAATGGCAGCCCAAGGAGAGGGGTGGCGACAGCCACACAAGAGAAAAAGGAGAGTGGGTGAAAGAGTTCATCATCAAATGTGGGAGGTTGGATCTACTTTTAAAGTCAAAAGTAGATCTACCTTTTTAGGATCTAAGAATACCAATTCAAAATTGGAATTCCCACCTTTTTATTTCACATTTAATTTAAATTCAACTCTTTTAATTTGATTAAACTCTTTTAGTAATTAAACCATTTAATTACTACTCTCCAATATTACTAACTAATAATTAGTTAGTAGCATTTAATTAAATATTTAAAGTTTAACTAAATGTCAATTTGTTAATTAACATTTAACTAACAATCCCTTGTAATAAAGTTCACAACTTTATTTGTTTAATGAATTAATTATCTCTATAATTAATTCCCACTGATTATTATTTCATAAATAATAAAAGACAATTCGATAAAACCGACAATTCGTGATCGTATATTATGTTTAACAATTAAACATAAGGTCGTTGTCTTCCAAAGTGTAACTCTTTGGATCATACCTTTCATAGCAACTTTGAACTTATCGTTAATCGGACATCCAATATCCAACACGTGTGGACACCAAGAACGTCCGATTTCGTCAAGAAACGAGCTAGATATGATGGTTTGAAGTTAGAATTCTAGAGAGAAGGAGGAGGTTCGGGAATAATGTTTTAGAGAGAGAGGATGATGAAAGAAATGAGGTGAAAAGCCTCATTTAGTCCTTAAATACCCCGAGGGTATTCGGGTTCGTTTCGGTTGCTCGTTTTTCATCTCCGTTGCGTTTCCGGGTTTTTACGCGAATTTTACGTATTTTAAATGAAAGAGTTTCTTTGTTTAATTTCTTTTCTTTTTGATGAGTTTCAAAATTGTAAAACGTAAAATATTATATTTTCTTAATTTTATTATCGTTCGTTTCGTTTTTCTTTTTCGTTTCATCAGAATGCGTCACCATCACGCGTATTCGTTCGAATCGTCACCCGAACGAACACGACGATGGTTTTGCTTTCTGATGCTTGTTTTCTACTTTTCATTCATTATTTCAGAAGGTTAAACTCACAGATATGTTTGTGTGAATCGTCACCCACGCAAACACACTGTCAGTTCATTATTATGAAATAACACTGCAATTATATTTGAATTGTGTTTCCTCACTAACGGACTCAACTAACTTCCTGTTTTCACATTGTTTTCGTACTGATTTGTCGGCCATCTGATTCCTGTCATCTATGGATATCAGATCGCAACCGACATGTTTTTGTTGTTTACTTGTACACTGTTGTCTTTCTTGATTCGTTGTATTAACTGTACTTAGATTTTTACCTAAATACAAACAACTATTGTTTATCGTGAGTTGTTGTACTTACGGTATTTAAGTTTTCACATAAATAAGTACAACTGTTTCTTGTATTCTCTGAATTCTGTTATCACAAACACTGTTCATATAATGTATTTACACACAGTAAAATGTGAAAGTACACATACCGTAAGGACTTGCCGAACGATCAGGTACTGGATGTCATATCTATATTGACATATAACATAGGAAATCGAGTATATGTATTTAAAAGATCATTGATGGCACAATATGTATATATATGAATCAACTCTAATCCATTTTTGTTGAAACTTAGCTAGTGCAAATCAAATTTAAGATAGAGAACTCATTAATTCATATAATTTTGAAATTTCTTGCCTAGTATTATTCAAATTAAAGTATTTAAGTTTTTCTTAAATTCAAATTTAATTATTCAATCAAATCAAATCAAATATTACTTCTATGCTTTAAGATACCAATTAAATATAATCAAATTCATATGCATGAATGTTAACAAATTAAAATTTTAATCATTCAGAAATATTAAATCAAATAAGTCAAAATTCTATCATTTTCATAAAACTTGGATACAATTTTCAAAGATTTTAAATTTTTAACAAATATCAAAATGTGAAAGTTTTCAAAAACAAAAACAAACTAAAAATAAAAACAAACTTTCAAGTGTTATTTTTCAAAATCTTTCATTTAAAATTAATCAACCCGAGTCCCTCTACAAGAGAAGAGAAACGAGTTGAATCAAAAAATTTTGTGAAAATGTCTGCAATGTTGTCAACAATATTAATTTTCAAAAGTTGGATTAACTTTTTCTCTGCTCAATCTCGAATAAAATGATGACGAATATCAATGTGTTTTGTTCTTTTATGTGAAACAGGATTTTCAATAATGGCTATTGTGGCTGTATTATCAACAAAAATAGGAGTTGTTAAATATTTTAAACTGTAATCTCGCATTTGTTGCTGAATCCACAAAACTTGTGAACAATAACTTGAAGAAGCAACATACTCAGCCTCACATGTATAGATGGCTACAGTAAGTTGCTTCTTACATTGCCAGGTTACCAGTTTATTGCCAAAAATTTAGATGAATAGAGTTAAAGAAAAGATCTTCTCGTCTTGTATTAATATTGTGGAATTCAGTACATACAATCATAGAGAAATATTACAATTTTCAGTACATAAATTCAGTACATAGATATGTACAAACCGGTAAGCCATTCGAAAAGCGGGGTCTCAATAATCGAATTGGTTAGTTTACCGGTTTTTCATAATAACCGGTTCAGTCAAAAACTGTTTTTTTAGACATAAATTGATTAAATAAAAAAATGAATTAAAAATTAAACAATTTATAAAATTTTGTTATACAAATTTATATAATTTATAATTACATAATGAACAATGTATATAATTTATATGAAAAAATAAATAAATAAAAATATTTTAATTTGAAAAACTATAAATTCAATAAAAATTGAAATGAAAAAGTTAAGGAAAAATTAAATAAAAATATTTTATTTACACAAAATTATAAATTAAAAACAAAACTAAATAAAAATGTAACATTTAATCACACAAATTTATAGATTATTAAAACAAAACATGACACTAAATTGCTAATATTGAAAGCGTAATTAGTTTTTGAAATGGACATTAGATTTGATTTCCATACTATTGCTCTGCATCTATTCATCCATTGTTTGTTATTCACCAAAAAGTGATATTTTCATTCCATCCTTGACTTTTACCTCGTGTATTGTTTCTTTTACCTCAATCTTGCGTTTAAGATTACCCTTGTCTTATGTACGTTTCATTGTGTTCATATGGTCCTTCAAACAAATCCATATTTCCAGTGAAGCTGGAGTGAGTCTCGTCTTTTGTATCGATTAAACCTTACCGCTAAGAGAAAAACAGATTCTGAAGCTGCCGTGGAAGCTCGAACACCAGGCCAAAATATCAAAGTTTCTGAATTTATGCCGGAAATCCAATCCATTCCCAAGTATATTCAAAATTCACTACTTGCGCTTATACCTCGATCCCGTTTGGTAACATTTTGTCTCAAAGGATTAAACAAATCAAAGTTAACATCTTGGCTTCTACTCGAATTAAAAGCCGCTTACATTGATTGTTGTATGCTAGATGTTAAATCATATTTTTGTAAATAATGATCAAACCTATTTTGAAAATATATGTTAAAACTAGTGTTTTAGCAAAGTTTGGGTCTTCTAAACCCAAAGCGTTAACTGTTTCATCATTTTAGTAAAAATGGTCGACATTTCGTGAAAGTATTTCAAAAGTTCTACTTTAATTGATAGTAACATTATTGTATATATATCACTTCTTGAATCATGTTCGTTCATTTTTCTAGTCATTATAAAAATTGTTGAAAAACCTAACAAGACGTGAGATATATCAGTCTCAGATATATAGTATATAGGACTGAATTATCAGTCCTTATTTTATTATGGACTGATTTATGCTTGGAAAATTCTAGTGACTGATAATCAGTCCCTAATATGTTACCAATTATTCGAGACTGTATTTCAGTCGCCAATTTGTTTGCACCAAAGAGCTTTTTGTAGGTAAAATCAATAGCTACTGAATTTTAGTCTCTATTAAACGCATATTATTGTTTTTAAGGTAAGATATTAAAAACTGAAAACTAGTCCTTACAATAATTGTAACAAACCGTTTTAGAGACTGGATTTTAGTTTATAAAAGTATTTAATGTAGAGTGAATTAGTCCTACACGAACCTATTATTTAAAATATTTGATCAAATACAATTATATGTTGTAATTTGGAAAGATAATATCATGTACATGGTGAATGAACATTCATTCCTATCACACGTTAGTAGAGTGAATTTTCATTACAAATTTTTAAATTTATAAACTAAAATCAACCTGTTTTTTATTTATAAACAAAACAAACAAAATACTTGTCACTGAAATACATATATTTGTTAGAATTTGTATTTCTTGAAGGATATGAATGATGAAAATTGTTGTTTGAGTTGTTGGATGAAGGTAAGGAAATTAAGAATAATGTACATATATGGTCTTTCTGGGGGCCTTTGTATTATGGCTGGTGTTTAACATGCATCCTGCTATCTTAAATTTAGGTGCAAAGTTTTAAGTCCTTTAAGGCCCTTAATAGATCATTTGCATAAAATAATCAAGTCAATTATGTTTTAGTTGTGTCAAAATGTTGGTAGGGGCATAATGGTCATATTCAAATTCGATAGGTATATAAGTGCACAGAAGTTAATAAGACGTATTGACATACCTATGTAAATGTATATGTGAGTGAATCCACTTGTATTTGGATCGTATTGTTTGTTTTGGGTTTTTATTTGACTTTTAATTTCAAACCACCAGGATAAAAAAACTTCCATGATATGATCATAATTACTGAACCTTTTATACTTTAGGTTGTCATGTTACTGGCCAAATCCTATCTTACCGAGTTTTTTCCAAGTAGGTGTTCGTGGAAAAATTACTTATTAAAATGTGTGATTTGAAAAATATTTACTAAAATGAATTTTTTTCATTTATTTCTTTACTTTTTAACTATTTATTAATTTTTTTAATTCAATTAACATATTATAATATCTCTATTTTGTCAATCAATAAACTATGAAAATATGTTGATTAAATTAAAAAAAATTACAATAAATTTGTTCAAAATAATAAAAAACACCCAATTTGATAAATAATTTTTATTACACCAACACCCATTTGAAAAGGAAAAAAAAACTCCATCTTGGCCCAAGTTTAGTTCCCTCAAATCATATTTAACCCTAGTCCCACGAGTTCTCTCTGATTTTGGCCACCATCTCCCTCTCGTCAAATTTTCTTCATCGTGCAACATTGCGATTTTTCTATGGTGAAAACACATCCAAATCGCATCATCGTCACTCTTCTCAGGTGAGCCTTCATCATGAGGGTTTAATCCCTTTCTTCCAATAGTCATCATCGTTACTCTTCTCCATGTGCTTCTATTTCTAGGATCTTCCTGTGTTAATTTATCTGGTTTGCGAATTTGTGCTCTCTTATTGAGATCTAGGGTTTGAAGCTGCCCTTCATAGACGGAGTTCTAGACTATTGGGATTTAGGGTTTGAGGCTATTCCTTAGCAACGGTTCCAAAAAATTTCAGGTTTGGTTTCTATTTACTTACTTTCCTTCTTGTGTGTGTCTTGGTTTCCTTTTCCTTACATTCTATGTAACTTGATTATTAGATTGTTGACAGAGAAGATTGCCCAACCTTTGGTCCAGTTTCCTTAATTTGCGTTTTAATTTGTGTTTTAATTTGAAGAAATGGGTGCATATTGTTTGATCATTTCTTGATTTTGTGGATCTTAAAATTCATTCCACCAGAACCTTAATTTGTGATTGTTATAGGAACACAACTCAACTAAACTTCCTTATCTTATTTTTTTGGAAAAAGTGGTGGGTGTGAGCTTTAGGGGATAGTAAGAAATGTGTCTGTTGGGGTTTAGAGTTCATAATTCAATCTAATTGAACAACCTGGTTTTAAGGGTTGCAGGTTACATGTGTTCTATTATTGACCCTACTCTCTTCGTAGTGATTTAGTATTTTAATAACATAATGGCCTATTGTAGGAAAAATGAACTTAAAATCTAATTTGTTATGCGTTAAATATTGATTTATGTGTTATTTTTGGCTCTACAAAGTATCCTTCATTATCAAAGCCATTTTTTAGCTAATTACATTGCAACCTACACATTTTATGGCAAAAATTGCAGGTAAAGGTTTACAAAGTATAATATCAACATTATGGTCAAACATGCAGCTTCTCATCTCACGTTTCTTGCGAGCGTATATTCTTGTTGTAAATCATCATGTTTGATCTCAAGTAACGTGCATCACTTTCACCATTAATGGCTGGATTTTGCATTGTTTATTGCATGCCTTCACAATAAACTAAATTTTTTGTTAGTTTGATGATACACATGTTCTGAAATCAAACCACATCAATGTAAACTAAAATATTTACGATCTGTGTATCCATCTCACATGGGCACAATAATTGTTTCATGAATACTCTAGGAAAACTCATCTAATATGCATAAATACTCTAGGAAAACTCATCTAACATGCACTAAAAATGCATTTTGACAAATGTATTTATAAAAATTGTAGCTTAGCTAAAGGTTTTTTTCTTTTCATTTAATGAAGGTAATTTTAGTTAGAAAAGCCACTTTGGATCAGTGATGCTAATTTGTGATTAAAACTCTTTTGTCCTTAGGTATTTAGAAAAAGATGATGGAATTGAAGCATGGATTGTGATAAATTATGATAATATGCAGAGAGCTCCAAGAATTTGTTGGTTGTACCACAAGTTGAAGGTGTAGTAGGTTGAACACAATGTCTCTATGTGACATGTACTAATTTTATCTATTTTTATTTTTATTTTTTTTATGAAATTATGAATAAAAAAACTCATCTTTTTTTTCACAGTGACAAGATAGATTTATATATGGGAATGGAAATCCCGTGTCCTATCTGGAAAAGTTGTTGGAGACCCAAACATAACTCAAGGTTAAGAAAAAGGATAGTCAGAATGTATGATCGAGGTACATGGCCCCTTTGATCTTAAAAGGAATCAAACCTTTCTCATTACCTAACTTTATTGATGCTAAAGATCAGATATTTTTTAATTTTATTTAACTTAGTTAATTACAAGTTTTTATATAAATATTTTTTGCAATCTAAATTTTTTGTTCATCCAAATGAAACAAATGAGATTAAAAAATGGATCTTCCATAGCATGGACCATTATTTTCTTTTACATTCATGAACCATTATTTGTTCCTTTACAATTATGTGTAACTCTACTACCATTGTTTCATTCATTTGTTTTAGGTTCGTCGTCGTATTGGTTCTTCGGCCCATAACAACCCCTTATCAGTTAACGAAATATCTTCTTCAACAAGTCAAAATGATAATGGTAATTACTTTAAACTTGTTACTTTATATATATGTTAAAATAAAATATTCAATGGAAGTGCTTATGTTGTTTCTTAATATGCAATTAAGTAGCCAAAACTTCATTTTATAGGACAAAAAAGATGTTTAGATAATTGATTTTTCAAATCTTGTTAACATTGTGGTTAAGGCGAATTATTCTTAATTGTTAAGTCCTAATCATGTTGTCTTGACCATATTAATGACTTGAATATCACAATATTTGTGGCGTGAGGTTTTGTTATGCGCTAATTACTAATGCTTTTTTATATGGCTGATGATGATAGGATGGATATCATGAGAAGTTTTGGAGCTAGATTTGATGACACTTGTTATTATCAATGTTTAAATTACTCGTGACATGTAAACATTTGGATATTTGAATGATGTTCTTTATTACGCAAATTTTGACAAATTTTGTATTATGTTTCAGATCGATATTGTGATTATGATTAAATATTTATGACTATAAATCAGTTGTATAACAAATTTCATTTGAACTACTTTTTGGTACTTGATATTCATGAAGGCTTATTATTAACAAAACATTGGAGATTGAATTAAAATCTATCAAAATTATTTCTAGTCCGTAAAAGTATCATATTAAGGACTGAATTCTACTGGCATCAATGAATAATTTTTTGTATTTAACATGTATTTTTGGAGACTGATTTGAACACAAACATATCAAAACATATTAGGGACAATATAGACACTTTTAAATGAGTGATTTTCAGTCCTTAAAAATATATTTTAGGGACTGAAATACAATAATATCCGAGACTGATTTGTAGTTGCAGATGGAATGTATAGGGGACTAAGATGATGTGATACCGAGAGACAGATTAAGGACTGAATTTTTGTGTATCGGATACTGAGCGGTGGTCCTTGTTGGTGCAACACAATGGGGACTGATTTTCAGTTACTAGGACTACTATCTACGACTAGGTATCCGTCACTGATTTTTTCAGTCCCTAATCAGTCTCTGATAACTATTTGCAACTGATTGCACACTATTGAGGACTGATTATTCAGTCCTAAAAACCCTAGTTTTTTGTACCGACACCCGGTTTTCTTGTACTTTAAACATATAGCAATTATAGTAAAGGAATGTTAATATTCACCAGTCTTTAGCTGAATTAGTGATAATATGCGAAAGAAGAGTAAAAGGAATATGGTGTTAATAGATCTTAAAGAAACATACATCACCTTCTATTGATTTAATTAAGTGTCAAACCGACTTCAAGTCTAGAATCCTAACTTGAAAATGGAGAAAATGAGTGTCAGCGAAATCGCGAAACGAGGCTTCGATTTCAAGATACGCTGAGTCGAATAAAGCATTAAATAGGAGGTCATATGTATTAAACTCTTCAGGTCTTGAAATTATAACCATTGTAAAGATGTCGAAAAATTGTGAACGTAGGCGAAAACCGCGTGTAAAACGGAGTTCATATGCTCAAGTTATTGCGAAAACAAGAAACCAATCAGATCACACGCCACGTGGCATCACGTGCAATATATTACTTCCAGGCTTACTGCCCCAAACCAAACGCTAGGGCTAGGCGATGCGCCACAGACCCAGATTTCGCCTATAAAAGGCAGATCACCATATTTCAATTCTGGTCGCAAAAAATTACGTTCCAGCTCTCAAATCCCAACCCTACACTTCCAAATACCCACATTTAACTCCTCCAATCATCTAGTGTTCAACGCGAGGTGCTACCGAACTTCTGTAAGGTAAAAATATCGATTTGTTATGACGCTTGGTTTAAATCTTATTATTATTACATAATAGGATTATGTTTAATTGTTTGGTTTAAATCAAAAACACGTCGAGGTTCTGCCCGATTGGTTTTGAAAAACAAAAAATTATAAGCAGAGGTTTTGCTCAATTGTTTTCAGAAAAATCAAGGAATATAAGTCAAGGTTCTGCCCGACTTAAAATCTGAAAACACGATTGGATAAGCCGTTGTGCTGCCCGTTTAGAAACCCTGAAATAAAAAGGGGTTTGCGTTATATGATTAAGATTATAATTATGTTAGGATATCCATGTTAATAGGATATCATTCTGAACTTAAGAAAGTGAAGGATAGCAAAGAAACTTAGCTGATTGTGGATAACTAAGTTAAGGTGAGTTCTATGGGCCCTCTTTTACTGATTTAACGTTTTAGGGCCGATGTGTATGCATGATAAATATCTTTGAATTTTTTTGTGAAAGTTTTGTATGATTGGAGGTTAAAACTGTGTAAAAAAAATGTTTTGATGAAAAGATGTTTTAAGAAAAGTTTTTTGAACATAATTTAAATAAGTTGCTAATGTTTGTATGTAACAAAGCTATACTATCCACTCTTTGTATAGAAGGGTGAATGTGTCCCGATTTGCGGGATGGAGGCGATATGGGGATTTTGATTCCAATGAGATGGTATTTTTACTGTATGTATGTGTCTTCCTAATTGTAGAAAGATGGTTACAGGTCTTTCCTATTATGGAAAGATGGTATGGGTTGTACAACTGGGGAGGTGACTACTGACCAACATGTGGGTGAGCATGCCCAATTAATGAGATAGTGCTTTGTATGATAAGATGATGCATTTTATTATAAATCTGTTCATGGATAATATATGCATATGTTATGTTAAAATGTTTTAAGAAATGCTTTTGAATCAAGTTTACATGATAACGAGCATATAAAATACTTTCAAAACTTAGAACTCACTAGCGTAAGCGGACCATTTTGAGTATGCACATCAGGACCAGGTGAGACCTCTAGCAGTAGAGGTAAAGGAAAGTAATAAACAGATGCATCGGGCATGTACCCAAGAGAAAACAATTGGCACTTACGTTTGGATGTAAATAGATAGTTGTTATGTAATAATAAAATGTATGTATAAACACTTGTTTATAAATAAGTTTTTTGTTTCCGCTATGCATTAATGTCTTTGATTAACCTTGTGCATATGAGTAAATCCATTAAGTGATGTGTATCAAGAGTTGGGGCGTCACAATTATAAACCCAGGTAGAATAGTGGTTGCATTTTTTAATACTTCAAATAAACTAGTGAAAGCTTCAATGACATCCCAATACCGGCTTGGAAAAGCCTTAGCCTGACGCCTTTGATCTAATTTTTCATGAAATATTTCAAAAGTTTACCTTCGTCATACGGCATTGTCAAGCATACACCAAGTCAAATTCCACTTTGTATTCATACAAAATTTTTTGATAACCCGTATATCTTTTTTAGCTTGTCAAAAAACAAAAAAAAAACATCCTTTGATAACCCGTAAGACCATCTTGCACAACCAAATTAGTTATATGTGCAACGCATCTAGTAAGGAAAAAACACCATTACATATTGGTTGATATTTAATTTTTGATTCCTTAACCGAGTTAGTATTATTTGAAGCATTATCAAAATTTATTAAACATATTTTGTCTAGTAGGTTAAAAGTTTGAATTACACCATATAATATGTAAAACAAAGATGCAATCAGGATCAACCCAATGTACACAAAGAAACGATTCTTGCAACCCATGTGGTGCCGACCAAACATTCATTGTTAAGATAACCTCAATTTTTATTTTATGCTTGTTGCCAACATTTCAAACGATCATGTCTAATAGCGGAACGACTTACTTGTTTGTATCGAGGTTCAAGTGCCTTTTGAATCATCCTCATTAATAGCGGGTTGTCGAAATGACTGAGAGGAAAACTTTCTTGAATGACTAAGTTTCCCATCAATTCATGAACCATTCCGGGATCAAAATTCCGAACTAGGAGTGTTCACAGTCCGATTTTTACGGTTTTTAATTGAAACCATAAACCAAATTATTAATAACAGTTTTTGAGTAAAAAAACAAAAACCGAACGTTAAAAATAAAGACCAAACCAAACCAAAACGTTATCAGCGGTTTGATTCCGGTTGGTTTTACGGTTTGAGCTTTCTTCTTTGTGGCTTTCGGGAATTGGGATTTTTTGTGCTCACTAAAAATAAAAACTGAATCAAACTTATGCATGTTGGACCATTTCGGTCTCCACTCAGACAGCCTTCGGATAGTGCAGACTCATATTCGGAGGTTCTCCAATTGACCTCGACGACAAACCGTGACCAACCGCTGATGAGGAATCATTTTCGGGACAAAAAACGATCGATAACGGGCTGGAAACACGAAGTTGGAAGGGAAAACTGAGGTGCGGCAGTGCACAGGATTACTACACGAATGAGTCATGCTAATGACTCATTCGCATAACAAGTTCATTCTTAGGTGTTCATTCGTACGAATTTGCACGACGGTTCACATTTAATACAAAACATACTTAAACATTAAATAACAACCAAACAATAGACAAGTCATGTATTTCATTAATCAATATAAACTTTTTGAATCATTAAGAACTAGTACATTGAATTAGGGACAAAACATACATCTACATACTCCCCCTTGGACCAAATTCTAGACATTCTTAGCCCTATTTTTCATAAACTTCTCCTTCTTAGCATTCTAATCCGCATCGGCATGAATATCAAAACCAAAGCAAATCTGGATGACTCTGGTGAGTTGGAGAGCTTGTTCCATGTCATCAACATCAAAGAAGATGGGGCACAAATATAGTGTCTTTACATCTTCTTCTGATAGGTTAGTTAACCACATCAGATCAAAAACTCTGACAGTCTCCCATTCCTTATCTTTATTCAATACTATCACATTTGCTGCAATTCTAGCATCATAGTAACACCAACAAAATTCGTCCGAAAAGTTTTGAAATCATATTCCACAGAGGAATATTCTTCACTTTTGGAGGAAGCCAATGTCCGTAAGACCTTGTGCTTCCTAGATTGCTGGTCAACCTCCAGCAGGTAGTAATGTTCAGGTTACTGTAGCTGAAAATTTATTCACTGCTTTTTGTACTCGAACTGCAATTTTTTTTGAAACCATGAAGACAATCCAGATGTCTTATTGTACAACATCCTCAGACGTTCCAATTGATTAATTTCGAAGCCCGACAACATCTTGAAGTTATGTGGATAATGAAAGTAATGTACCCCCTTTAATGTTTGACAGGATTACATTTCAAGTCATCAAAATACGCCCAACTCAAGAATGGGCCTTCAAAATTTTGCGGTACCCAGCCCATTCGTCCTTTCTTTGTTGCAGGTCTTCTAAAGAAGATTTGTAAGTGTTGTTTTTCTCGTCATCTTTTATTTTATTTCATCCTAAGAGTGTTGACAGAACAAATCAACAAATGTTGAAAGCTCTTTTTCTGCAGAGGCATACTTGGTAGTCTCAATTTCGTCCAAGTCATCAAAAATGACATCATCAATGTCATCAAAACTTTCTGGAGTGGGGAGATTCGAGGCAGTAATAGCCGTATCATCAACAATAACCTCATCATGATATAACCTGAATAACACAGCCATATACTCCTTGGTTAAAACAGTGAATACTGAACTGCAATGCCAGATGCACCAGCAGCAGCATCTCTTGCTCCATCATCGTCTTCTCCGCCATCATTGTCGTCGTCATATCCATCATAGTCAACTTTCTCCTCTTCTTCATCCTTGTTATCATCTGAATTAGAGTCATCGATGTTAGTAGGATCTAATTTCCCTTCGAGCTGTGGAGCGTTATCCTTCATATCATTGACTGTATTTGCTAGACGTTTGCACTCCTCCTCCAAGCTAATCATTCAGATCTCATACCCTTGTACTGTAAGGGACAACTGGAGCTGAGCTTCAGTTGACTTGATCTGGTTGTTATCAAGTTCAGCACACCTGTTAGTGAACTCCGCGTTTCTGGCCCTTAAGTTGGCCATTTGATCAGCAGATTACAGCAACAAGACATCTTGATCAGTGATTCATTGGGTAAGCTGCACATTGTCTAATCCTACAAAAATCACCCTAATGCAACCTTTATATTCAAAAAAAGGCCGCATTAGCTGAAATTGCATTAGATCTAATGCAACTTTTTTGTTACATAATGTAACTTTGTTTTTCCTAATGCAACTTTTTTAAATGCAACTTTTTAAAAACAGTTGCATTATGTAATAAAAAGGTTGCATTAGGCTAATGCAACTTCAGCTAATGCAACCTCTTTGCGACCTTTTGTGACAAAAAAAGGTTGCATTAGGCGTATTTTGTAGTAGTGGAATTCTCTCTTTCTTCTTGTAACATCAGTGCCTGAACAGTAGATCGTAACAGTAGGGTTTTACTGTAGATATGTGTACGGAAACTATCCGTACACTACTAGGTGTAAATTCTATGAGAAACAACTAGCAAACAGTATAGGAATTCAAAGATGACAGACAACACACACAGACACGATACTGACATGATTCAAACTGCTAAATTGTGATGTGAAACTATATGTGATTGTTAGATAGGACTTTATTATGTATAAACGTATGCGAGAACGTATAAATCAAAACAACAACGGACGTCGTTATTCGTATATTAAACTGACAGTACACCCGTGTGAGTGACGATTCGCATGATTATATCTGTGGGTTTAACTTTCTGATTGATGTCTGATAAATAGAAAACCATATTGGAAAGTAACGTTGTCGTCGTCTTCAACGAGTGACGATTCGTACGAATACACGCGAAAACGAGACCATTCGATGGAACAGTTAAATAAAACGTTTTCAAAATTCTAAAAATAAATATAATATATTTAGTTAATTTACCATGAATCACCACCTAAAATAATTTAGGAATTTCTATTTTTAAAGATCGTAACGTTACGTTACGAGAAAACCGGAACCACCGTGTTTATGCGAAACCGAGCGAAATCGAACGAACCCAAACACACACGAACATTAACAACTTTAAAACGGTATTAAATGCCCATTAGCACACTCACCAACCCATTTCTCTCAACGTTTCTCTCTCACTAAAAACCCACATATCTCTCTTAAATCTGCGCCAAATTTGGCGATTTTGGTGTCAAAACAACCATAGAAATGAGTAGATCGTGAAAAGACGAAGAACGAGTTCATTCGTAGGAATGAATTTACTGTACGCATGGATCATTTGTATGATTAAATTCACAGAACGAGTTCATTCGTAGGAATGAATCTCATTCATTCGAATGAACACTACATGTATGTTTATTGGTACGAATGAGCCTTCTGAAGACTTTATTTGTATAAACTGAAATTCAAGAATCCAAACTCTTGAAAATTTTGTTTTTGTTCACAAAAATATTCAAATTATGCTCAAATATGGTCATTATCGTTTTTGAATCATTTGATTTGAGCTTGCTTTATGTCAGTTTTAAGTTCCAAACATTCTAAAATCTTAAATTTATTGACTGTGGCTCACAATCAGATCTAAAAACTGTTCAAAAAGATTCCATGAGTACCTGTAATGATAGACCAATATCAGATAATGAAATTGGATCAAAAACAACGTCTAAAACAAATAACACAATTAATTTCAACGAAAGGGGCAAATGTGTGACAATTGCAGTTGAGAAATCTCGTCATTAATGACGGGATCGCATTTGGTCGTTCTAGAAATACACGTTGATTTAATGATTGTAATTATTACAGATTGAAAGTATGCGATAAATGATGAACGTGGGCGAAAACCGTGTGCGAAACGGAGTTCGGGAGTGCCCGGAATCGAAAAACGAAGAAACATTTCTAAGTATTGAACTTCTGGCCTCGTCGCGGTACGCTGAGGCTGGTTTAAGGGTTGTCGGCGGTACGCGATGGACCAAAATATATGAGATTCCTCCGGATTTCTTCGCAGTACGCGAAGCCTTCTTTGGCTCCTCATCGCGGTACGCGGCGGGTGAGGCGGTGGAATAACTTGATCTTCTTCATCAGATTTCATGCAGAACATATATTTTTTCAAACTATCGAACTTAGACTCGCCACAGACGACCAAAACTCACTTTTCACCATTCAACATCAGTTTTAAGACCATCAGATGTGTGGATCTCACTAGGGAACATGTTTACAAGTCCTGATCGTTGTTTTGAAGTCAGAAATCCATCTGATTAGGTAATGATTCGTTTTAACTATCTAGGTTGATAATGATTGATTAGATCTTGATTTTGAACGTAATGACATAGTTAGGATTGTTGATTATTGCCTATATGATGGCTAGGATTGATTATAAACAAAGAACACGATGTTCTAACGGTTGAATCCTTGTTTTGATCCGTTGTAATGCCCGGTTTGCATGAAATCATACCCATAATTATAATGGTTTAAACCATTTGATTATGACAATGTAGGTGATTAGTTGGATTGATCTTTGAAATGCAAGGTTAAATCCAAGTGTTTCAAACTAATCACAACCATTAACATACTCATTGGAATGATTATCTAATGTTTATGATAACAGTCAGATTAGTATGTTGAACATGGTTATTACACCTATCCTAATGCTACATTGTAATATTTCATGATAATTGGGTAATCAATAACAAGGATTGATCATTCTTAAGCCATTAAACTATCTAGAAACGGTTACGGCATTATAATCAGCAACATTAACTATTTGGTTAATCCTACATTATTCTGATTAATCAAGAGTGTCATCAACCTTGTATTAGGAATCTAATTCAATGTAGGTTCCTACATTATCATACATTGTATGATATGATGTTAAAATAATTAAATAAAAACCTGATATCGGTTTGATGACTTTCAAGACAATGTATTTGACATTGTACGTTCAGAAAGATCTAATCAGTAAGTTAGAACATAAATAACTTATTAAACATAAATAAATGCAGAATCACTCTATTACTATCAGTCTTGTGAGATTCTGCTACTACTAAATTATCAGGTGAGTTTCGTACAACCCCTTTTCATTTTAGTGTTTTACAAATATCGGGGAAATTCTGTAAATCGATTTCTGAACATATGATATGTATCACTGCTATCTTTGTGATTGCATGTGACTTTTGTGTGATTTCATGGGATTTTGCCGTTAGTATCTCTATCACAGTATCAAAAGTCCTCATCTCTTGAACTATATCTAGTGAACCCATGTGGGGCCGAACAGGAAGCATTGATAGTACTATTGGCTGACAACCCATTTGCTGGGAGGATTGCATCTCCCCTGGTGTAAATGTTTGTTACTTGTTTCCGAAACACTTTCTTAATGTTAGTGATAGACATTAAGATAATGAGGCATTAAGATATTTACCGACGAGTAGTATCTTCGTAAAACGTAAAACTGTCCGAAAAGAACTAGATACGGGTCCCTTGGTTATCTGAACTGTATATCTTGAAATTTTTCATATCATATTGTGTAATTACTAAACTTTACGAACTCACCAGCTTTGTGCTGACGTTTAAACTTAAAACTTTTGCAGGTAGACAGTGATTTCGGTGAGACTGCACTTCACAAACTTGTAAATGAATAAGTTAATTTTGTAATGAGAATTGTAATAACGAACTATGTAATGTAATTATCCTAAGTTAATCTGTGTGCTTGTGAGATCGGATCAAGTAAGTCACCCCTCATCTCTGAGACATCACCACTATGCTTCCGTGACCGTTTCAGTGACATCATCAACCGGTGACGAGAGGTGGGGGTGTGACAAAATGGGAGCACCTAGATATACGAATGGTGATTTTGGGCGAATCAGTCCTTTGGGATAATGACTAGCATTGAATCCTGTCACTCATTCGTGTGAAGCCTTTGCACGAATGACTCATTCGTCCATACACATGTGCGAATGGGTCATTCGCCCTATTTATTCTTTCGTGCGAATGAAAGTCATTCGTATGAATAACTTTTTAGGTCAAAACAACCACTCAAACACAACAACTAGGTTAATCGAACATTATAATAATGTTGTGATGAAAATTATGAAGATTTGTCTGGACTTACACAGGTTCAATACATGACAAGACACTTGAACCACTAGTGATAAAAAATAAAGAAAGAAAGAAAGTATTTTTGCATTTTTCTAAATTTCTATACTAAAAATAAACTATAGAAACATGAAACTTAAACACATATTTTGTGAGAAAGATCCTAACATGGAAACACTGGTAAAGTATATCAGTCTGCAAATTCAAATGTTTAACATTTTAATCAATGGAAGACATAAAGCGATTATTGATATATTTATACAATTTAAACTTATTCATACATCATCTTTGAACACATTTGTGAGCCGAACTTGGCTTTTAATTGTGTAGCCCATACCAACTGTCACATCCCGACTGATGGCGGAATACGTTGGGGCGTGATTATGAGTGTTCATAACTCATGGTGCTACTTTGTAAGTTTCAATATTTAATCATCTCATTAAATCATACATAACATTCATCATGGCATTCAATTAAAACATAACATTCCATTTGACATTACATAACAAAACCCAAAATAAATAACATTGTTTAATAATTATTATCTAGGTCCAAGTATCCTAAGTGTGTCTTCATCCAAGCAATCTAACCTATTACACATGTAAAATAAGATTTGATCAACTATTTGCATAGTTGGTGAGAATTTTATACAATTGACATATATATATATATATATATATATATATATATATATATATATAATAAGAAGTTGCAACAATAGTCTAATAAGAATTGATCTAAATATATATATGTATTTCATAATGTTTGATGATATGATTTTGGAAATTTTACCTTTTCTAACATAATGACACAAAGTCACTAAAGAAAAGCTATTAGTAATACTAAATGTTTTTGGCAATCTCACTTTCAATACAAACAATGACATAAGTCATGTTAATCAAAGGCTACTAGTACTAATGTATTGTATTTGATTATCTCAATAATAAATAACACACAGACATACAAACAAGTAGGCAACACATAGAATTCAAATCTAATTCTATCTTAAACTAAAGTATTGCATCATTGTATTTGTTTCTATCACAATAATAACATGTTTTATATGACACGTGTGACATCCCAAAAATTACAAAAAATGTAAAGAGTGGGTATGAGAAACTCACATGTCAATGCTTTGTCCACAAATGTTCTTCAATATGAATAGGAGTTCGTGGAGTCATAATTCAACCTATATTGTGGTATGATCTTGTATAAGTCTTAAAGTTTAAGCATGATCTTAACACGTCTATGTTTTCCTAATGGATCTCTTAAAAGGCAAAAACCCTCATTTGAAATTCCTAAACTCCCATTTTATAACTTTAAATAATTATAAAAGAAAGGCTTTATAAATATGATTTGTTTGCTCAAATGTTATGTAGATAATATTTTATTTGTATAAATAAAATATTTCTATAAGTCTTTGTAACATGAATGTTATTATGTTTATCACTTTGATAATAATCTAGATAATATATTATTTAAAATAATCTATAAAATATTATTCTATATTATTATAGTGTGTTTAAGAATATTTAAAAATATTCAAAAATATATGTGTATGTAATTTCAGAAAAAAAAAAAAGAATCTTTAAAAGTTTAGAACTAAGTTTATTGGAGTTTTATTTTAAACAAATAATTTATTTAGTAAAACTTATTATGTTAACAATAATTTTGTTTTGTTTAACACTTTCGAATAGTAATGTGATAATATTTATTTAAAATGAAATAAATATTATTTTGAAGTTTATACATAATTTCTGAATATTAAAAGTATTCTAAAATTTTATATATATATATATATATATATATATATTAATATTCTTATGAATCTAAAACAAGAGTTAATTGATTTTATTTGAAATAATAAAATATTATTAGCTTAAAACAAATATTGTTTTTATAAAATAGTTCTAGGTTGTATAAAATAATTTCCTGACTGTATATAATATTTTTATAATTTTTTATTAACTTTCTTACATTTTAAAAATGATTTGAAACATTTATATAATAGATTTTATAAAAATTATGTTTTAAAATTTTATATAATCTTCCATAATGTTTAAAAATATATTTTATAATTTTTGGAATTTTAATAAAATTTTTAAAATGAGTTTGGTATTTTTAATCTATTTATAAATATTTAAATACAATTAAATAGTAAAATAAATAAATTAACTGAAAAATTATTAAATTTTTACTGAAGGTTTAAAATACCATTTTAGATTTTTGATAATTTTTTTAGAATTTTTCGGATTAAAATAAATGTTTAAATAATTAAAATAAAAAATGATAAAAATGGTAAAAACTCGCTGGTGCCGGGTTTAGAACTCGGGTTCATTGGCTCCATGCCCAATTTCCTATGAACTTAGTGTAGCCCATATTTCTGATAATCCCCAAATTGTATAAACCCTAGAAAATCAACCGAATCCAATTAGAGTATTCAAGAGTTTGTGAGACTTAGAAAGTTTAGGGCTTTTGTTCTTCATCATAAACCGGTTCTAATGCAACAAAAATTACCTGAAATGGTTGAGTTTAGATTTATTTCTAGTAAATCTCAGACGTGAGTGTTCTTGAGCCGAGTCCCTGAGTTCCAGTGGGTTAGAGAGAAAAATATGAGTGTGGTTTGATTTGAAATGCCCAAATGAGTAAAAGCCCTATCGTTTTAACACCTAATTTGTTCGAAACGTACAAGTTTGAATGTGGAGTTAATGTTACGATTTCAAGCAATAGATGGTCAAATTAAACGATGGTGTTAATGTGTTTTAATGATCCAGAAACGTTATGAATAGTGTTTGGGTCATGGGGGATCAAAAACCCGTTCGTTTAGGGTCCGAATCGGTCGGTTTCGGTTTTAAAAATTACGTTTTGGCCCTCCATGTTATATAATTGATTATTTACATTAAAACCTTCTTTTAAATTATCATTTTATTTATAAGTTAGTACATAAATTTATAAAGCTTGTCAACCATGGCGTTTAACAAAGTTTTATGAATCTTAATACTTTTTGTAAAGCATTTTTACAAATTTTATAACACTTTGATAAATTTATTTAATACTAATTTAATTATTTATTTGTAAACAAAAATCAAACTTATTAGAATATAAATATAAATATAAATGTATATATATATATGTGTGTGTGTCTATATATATATATAATATTTCTCATAAGCAAGATTTAAATTACTCATATGTTTTGTGTGTGTCTATATATATATGAAGCTGTTTAAGGTAGGCCCATAAAACTTTTGTTTATTACATCATGACACAATTACATTTCAGAAAACTCTAAATATCACAGTCACCCTTACTTTAGAAAATTTCGTCTCGAAATTTATTTGGAAGAAACTGTTTTGAAAATAGTTAATGGTTTTCATTTTTCATATGATTTATGTTATTTTTAAGCATCCTTGAACTATTAATTTTGAATTTTTTAAGTTATTTGTCAAAATATATACATATTCCCTTACAATGTGCATTGAATCACCAATGTACACTTCATTAGGAAGTTTGTATGAATTCTTGATTTTCTGCTCATTATATAGTTTCATGAGTTTCCCCACGAAGTGCATTGAGTCACCAATGTACACTTCAGTAGGAAAGTACATAGAGTTTTATTTTAAGAAATTTGTACAATATTGTCTTAGAAGTGCATTGAATCACCAATGTACACTAACAATTAAGACATACGCAGAGATTTATAATTATAAATTTGTTGGTTAATTTACTACACCACTATGAATTATATCAAAATGCTAAATATTCTTTCAAAAATTTTTGAATTTTGAAATAATTTGTAGCTTAGCGAACTCTTGTGATCAGAATTACAATCAACCTTTTTTTTATATATGTTTATCTTTGTTTTAGCAATAGTTCTTAGAATTTGTAATTGAATCCTTTAGCTCCAAAGATTTTATCTTTCACTCTGAATGTTCATGTTCTTAGAAATTCCATTAAAAATATAAAATTGATTATTCCCAATAATGAGAGTTTAGTAATTTAAAAATATTTGGAATCAAAATGGAGGTTTTCACTATAAAAATATCTATTTGAACGCTTATACATGGTTTGCTTTTGTTAAATCACATTCGACTTAAGAAACCTTTATTAATGATTTTAATTCAATTATTGGTTCCTCATATTTTGTCATTGCTTTGACATTATTTATATATAGGTTATATATAGGGCAAACCCCACCACATTATCAATACATGATATCTTACCCCAATAAAATCCTATCAGATGTGTTATAATAGTGATTGTTCGTATTTATTTTAATATCTCAAGTTGTTATAATAATGTTTTATTTTAATAAGATCCTATATGATGTGGGCGATGATTAAGTTTTGTTTACAAAATATTCTTGGATTATGGTCATTAATTGTCTTGTAAGTTCTTGAATAAAAGATGTGAAATTATATGGAGATTAGACAGAATGTCTTAGCATGGAACTTGAAACAACATGCTCATGCATACTAAAACATTCCAATTGCTTTGATAAAAGTCAATTGGAAAGCCATATTTGATTAGCTTCAATGTGTAACTAAAATTAACCAAATCATGCATTGACCATGTTTCACATAATTGTTAAGCGTGACATTCTTATTGACCCAACGTAGGCAAGTGTTAACAAAATGACTTGAGGTATCCATATGCGTAACAAAGCCAGAATCACAGGAGGTGTATTTGAAACAATAAATGAGCAATATAATGGTTTAAATCACTTGTGCTTTCAGTATCTTATTGTTTTGAGTACGACAACCAAATAAGTACAGTTGCTGCACCAGGAGCATTGTTTGGTAGGCGAATGAATAAATGTGAGATGTGAGTTGTATTAATTTTAATGAAATATTATCTTGTTTGAATAGAAGGATTTTGTTTGAATACAAAGAGTTAGATTATGAACAATATTGGACTTTATGAATTACATAAGTTATATGGTTTTATAGACAACCAATGTGATACTATTTATCACTAAATCTTAAGCATAGTATCCTAATGAGTCATGGAATTGTAATATAGGCTTCTAAAACATGTGACATTATAACTTTTTAGATGTAGTGACAAATCACTAATCATAGTTACAATATAATTAACCTTTAATTAAATTTGTGTATAAAAAAATACACCTCAAACCTTTGTATAAGTAATATTTGATATGATTAACCGCTTTGTCAAAATTATAACCTATTTGGTCAAGCTTTTGATTTTACTCCCAATGTACTGTTAGTGCCTATATATAGGGTATACTGCAGCCAGCCCACCACACCAATCGTACTTTGAAAGCATACCAATTGCCAATCAATACTAACCTAAACTTTAAGTATACATACGTTTGAATAGGAGTTGAATGATTGATTTGATGTTGAATTTATGCCAAGATATAGTGATGAATTCACTTCACAAATCTTTAGGTATATTATTGATTTCTTGAATTATGACCTATACATTGTCCAAAATGAATTGTAACACCATACCTTTGAGATATTGTGTTGTATCACAAATCTTAGGTATGGTATCGTTTTCTTGAATCATATGTGTTAACAAACAAAGAATAAGGAACACCATAACCTTTTAGATATTGTGATGTTTCACCATCATAAATCTTAGATAAGATGTTATTAGCCTTTTGAATCATATATGTTGTCAAGTAAAGGAGAATGACATCATGTCTGTTAACTTTTAATGATGAATCACCTTCAGTAGCCTTTAGTACGATGTCAAAAGATTTGAGGATTTGATGTAAAGTCTTAAAATCATTTGCATTTGAATAAAATCAAAAGGAATGGTATCCAAATTGGTCACCTTTGATTTGACAGAATTTAGTTGCAAGATGTAATTATGCTTTGGCCTATAGGTAAAATATTATCATTAAGAATCCCCAGTAAAGCTAGACAGGTCACCTGTCGAGGATTATGAATCGCTTTCCTAGACAGGAGTCTCAACTACCGATATTCACCCTTCCAGTTAGTACATGGCACCTTATCAAAATAACTCTAACATAATTATAAAACAAAATCAAAATTACATTTTATAAGATGGTATAACTTAGGATTTATAGATGGAATATAATAGACATCAAACCTAGAAAGTCGATGTGTCGTGATTTGTTTAATCATATTGAATGGATAGCAAAATGTGAGTGTGTTAAGATTTGGATACGAATTGGAATTTGAAGAACTATATAATACATAGATTTTGTGACATTGTTATTACCTTAGATATAGTAATAAAATGTTATTACTAATCTTAGATATAATGTCATGGAAATAAAAATCACACATAATAAATCATTTGGACTTCTTTAAATCAATAAGGAATGGTATTCAAAATTTAATACATTTGACATATTAGAATTACATAGTTTTTAAAGTGTTTAGTGTGACATGCTTTGGCCTATAAGTGACAATACTCTCATCGGGAGTCCCTAGGAAAGATAGACTCGTCCCACAGGGCACCAGGGGTTTATACAAATATATTTCCTAGACATGAATCCCAACTAGCGGTATTTCACTCTTCCAGTTACTACATATCCACTTATAAACTAAATTCTAGTAGGATTATCTAAACAATTTAGAGTTAAATGCCAAAATGGTCCCTATGTTTATATAAAAAATGTCATTTTAGTCCTTAAATAAAATTTGTCACCATTTTAATCCTTGGGTTTGAATTTAGTTGCCATATAGTCCTTCGTCTAAATTTTAGTTGCCATTTTAGAGACTATATTGGCAACTAAATTTCAAACACAAGGATTAAAATGGCAAAAAAAATTTAGACGAAGGACTATATTGGCAACTAAAATCAAAGACAAGGATTAAAATGGCAACAAATTTTATTTAGGGACTAAAATGACATTTTTGATATAAACACAGGGATCATTTTGGCATTTAACTCAAACAATTTATAATACATATAAACATATACGTATCGGATCAACTTTGAGGATTTAATTAGGCATTCTAGCCTCAATGATGTGAATTCTCAATAGTCTATGATGCAGTCACGTGTTCATGAAGATGAGATAAGAATTAACATGAATATTTTATAAGATAATCTTAAGATAAACAATAACATGTGTCACAATTCCAATTATAGTCTAAGGCATACCTCTTTGGTATTCTTAAACTAAGGAAAAGATATATCACTTATAAGTTATGACATTCCTCTATGGTAATTCCTAAACTACTTTAGGCATATACTAAGGCATTCCTCTATGGTAACAAAATATAACATGAAATATAACACATAAAACAAATTGTAAAATGTAGCACATAAGCATCAAATGAACATATCAAAAGTAATATAAGGTAACTCATATTTGGGGTTAGCTTAGTCATAGTCTAGGCCATCCTTTCTAATAACCTAGATTCCTATAACCAATGAACCGTGATGTTAACATATGTTCAAAACCAATTAACAGTTCAATTCTGCAAAACATAGCACCCACGATCAAAAACTTATTAAGGTTCCATTAATTTTCCATATAATTTTGTATTTTTCTTTTAGCTACTTTTCAATACAATATAATCTAATGGACGGCTTCAGCTAGGTCTTTACAAAGCAATATGGCATGTGTGAGACTCAGATTGACTGAAATTTTCATATCCAAATGGATGGCTTCAACTAGGCTACAACCCAATGTTTAGCACATGTATGGAATCAAACTTATTTTAATTTTTTAAATTTCTATATTTGATCTATCTGAAAGGACGACTTGAAAGAGGTTGAAACCCAGTAATATGGCACATGTCACACACAAACCAACGGCAGAATATGTTGGGGCGCGAGTTTGATTATTCATAACTCATGGTGCTTCTTTGTAAGTTTCAATAGTTAATAATCCAATTTCATTCACAATATAATATTATTCAACATCCACATTATTCATAACAAAACCAACAATAATCCAACATCACAATTCAAAACCAAAGTAAGTAACATCATTTACTTTTATTAAAACCAGGACCAAATTGCTTAAGTGTGTCTTCATCCAAGCCACTAACCTGTTACACATGTAAAATAAAGTTTTGTTCAACTATTTGCATACTTGGTGAGATTCTCATACATTTTAATATATGTATATAAGAAATAAGATGAAATAATAGTCTAATAAAAATTGATCTAAATATATATGTATTCCACAATGTTTGATGATTATGATTGTGGCAATTTCACCTTTTATAACAAAATAACATAAAGTCACTAAAGAAAGGCTATTAGTAATACTAAATGTTTTTGGCAATTTCACCTTTAGCATAGACAATGACATATGTCATGTTATTTAAAGGCTACTAGTACTAATGTATTGTATATGATAATCCCCATAATAATAACAGATAGATATACAAACAAGTAGACAACAATAGCATTCAAATCTAATTCTATCTTAAACTAAAGTATTGCATCCTTAATTTTGTTTATGACTCAAGAATAACATGTTTGATAAGACATGTTTAACATCCCAAAAATTCCGAAAGAAATAAAGAGGGAAGTATAAGAAAACTCGCATGCTTTTGCTTTGGAATTATTTAAATAGTGTTAGCGTATGCTTAGGAAGGAACGAATCACCAAATCAAACTAAGTTTATATCAAAGAATATAACTTAGATCTTTCTAAGTATCTATTTATGTTTATCCATATGATCCCTTTCTGATTTGTGTTTTAGAGATAATAGCTTGAAAATGTTTTATAGCTTTTGTGATGAAGTAGAATAATATAATAAATAGAATAATGTTTTTATAATTGTTTTCTAAACATAAAATAATAATTTAAATTTGTTTATATCTTGTTAATATCTTGACATTATGAATTTAGAATAATTAGAAAATGACTTATAAATATTTATAAGTTTAAAACGATTTAAAGAAATGATATCTTTAAATATATATATATATATATGTTTGTTGATAATTTTTAAAAGCTATAATTATCTTATCATAAATTTAATCTCAGAATATAAAAATAATTTCCGACTTTTTAGATATTTTTTTATGAATAGTTTTACCTTTTTAAAATTTAGTTAAATATTAAAATAGCAGCATTGTAAAATCATAATAAAAAATTATTTGAAAATCACCAGAATGTTTAAAAAGTTGATTTATAATTTATAGAATATTTATAGAATTTTTAAAAACATTTTAGTATTTTTTATATTTTTAAAACTATTTAAATATTATTTAAATAGTAAAATAATATAATTTAAAGCTGAAAAATTTCCAAATTTTTATAGAAAATTAGAAATGCTATTTTAGAATTTAGAGAATTATTTTAGAATTTTTTGAGTTCATTTGGATAGTGTAATAAAAAAATAAAGAAAAAGGAGAAAATCAAAAAAACCGCAAATACCTGGATTTGAACCTGGTACCTCATCCCTCAGCCGACGGCCACTTGCTAAATTACATGCAGACAACAAATCGAGACTTCTATTTCAACATATTCGAACTTAAAGTTATGTTACTATTGGTAGGTGATGGGTATGCTTTCAAAGTATTGATGGTGTGGTGGGTTGGTGACTGGGTTCGCCCTACATATACCTTATATATAAGCACGAGTAGTACATTGGGAGTAGAATGGAAAGCTTGACCTAGGACTGGATTCATTTATTCTACATTCAGATATAAGTAAGCTATTCTTCAGCCAAAAACATTGGGTTGAGTAGATTGCAATAGCGTTACTCATATACTAAGACTTGGTGTGTATTCTTACACCATGTCAAAATTTAAAAGTATTGGCATTACTCTCACATAAAGATAATTAAATTGTCAATAATTCAAGACACCGTTATCCAAGTAAATTAATAGTGTGTAAATCCTTACAACAAATAAGTTAATCATACATTTCCTGTTGAAACTCAACAAACTTCACATTACTAAATGTCACACCCCGAGCCGGCGGGCTGGATCGACTTTTCCGTCGGGCGGAAAGTACTCGGGGCGCGATATCGTGTAATAATCGAAGTGACCAGATTGTTTACATGGCACATGATGTATAATGAGAAATGCTAACATGACATTGACATAGAGTTACAAAGTTAAATTAGACAAGTTGTGCTCATAATTTAACTAAGTAAATCTACCCAAAAAGAATCATGATGTTTCTATCTTGTATCTGCACAAGATTTACAAAATATGATTCATGAATATGTCATCCAAAATATGCATAACACAAAAGTAAGCTACTGGCCCTCTATAAAGTCCAACTAGCTTATGTCCTGATGTCTGTTGACTAAACATGTTCATCACCTAAGAAAAAAATGCATTTAAAATAAAGTCAACACAAGGTTGGTGAGTTCATAAGTTTAGTAATTGAAAATACTAGTAGTTGTCATTCGCAAGTCATAGTGTCACACAAGTCTTATTGATATTGTCTTATCTTGTCTCACAACCATGTCCTCTCTGTAGTTACCCTTACAAATAGTGCATCATTCAAATCAAGCATGCTTATATATAGGGCACACATATCACGATTGAAGCCGCCAGCCCACCACACATTTGACTGAATTCAATACCACTTGTAATGCAACTACGGATACCCATGTTCATCTCACATGTGTTTGTCTCATTTGATATTCAACCTGTTAATCCCATATGATGTGTTCTCATCCCACAGTGTTATATGTATAGAGTAAGAGTGTTTGAAGGGAATATATTATGGTAATCCCTTAAAGTTTTAAGGAAAATAGATTAATTTAATCTTATCCTTATGAGTTTCTCTCAATTGTAGAATTAACTGTAATTCACTTCCAATAATAGAAGTGATAATTAATTCATTGTTATTGTTCACAATCTTGAATGTATAGAGCCTAAATGGGATCCATTGTGGTCCTCACATAATCAGACCACAATGCATCCAATTTACCTCTATCCCATTTGTAATCTCAGTGCCTTCAACGAAACTATTACCAGTAATATGACATGAGAGAAAATCAATTCCTCAGTCTACCAGTTAATCGAATCGAAGGAATAAATACAATCAGTGTCTGAAGATTAATATCACCATGTGTCATTTACCAAATCTGACTGATGCAGCCCTGTTACCCGGCCAATGAATAAGTTACGATTAACATACCGACCTCACTCGCCGGTGGTTTGTCAAACCTATGGTACCACTACGCTATCATCGGTTTAGTCGCACTAAATCAATGGTAAACGTTTTGTTGAAGGGACTTACGACTAAACTTGTACACATGAACACATGATTGTTGTAATATAATACAAACAGTCTTAATAGTAATTAGTTGTTGTTATGTGTTCCCATAGTCTTTAACAAAGTGTTATAAGAACTTGTCTTATTACATGATGTCAGTATATGTGGTGAATTATCATCATCATGAAATTATGTTATCATGATTATCATTCTTGTTATCACTTGTAATTGTCTCATGTTATCTCATTGTTATCTCATTGTAAATAACCAAACGTCATAAGATCAAGTCTTATTTCGCTTAGGTTACCTAAATGTTTGGATGAATTCATGAAATTATGTTATCATGAAATATCCTTGATTTGTCACTGTTGTTAATGCACACACAAGCATACACATTGATATTAATAAAAGTGTGATAATAAAGATAAAATCTTTATTGTCTAAATCCCATGATGTTTGAATAATGTACTAAAACTTTTAATGATTTAAAAGAGTTAGCATTTTTCTCAACCCCGCATTTAAAATCAAAAGATTAGAAAAGGGGCATATGAACTCACCTTGATGTTGAAGTGGTTGAATAAGTAATCAAAGAATGCACGCGCTCGTTGTTGTAATAATGTTGTATTCAAACCTGTGTTGAATTTAATGTTGTTTGTAACTTATAAGTACGAGTTATCAATTCGTAGGTTAACCCTAAAGTTGGTTAACTTTTATAAGTCATTGTATCTTGAATTTTTCTTGAACTCATTTGATGGTATAACATACTAATACTTAATCAATTTAGATTAAGATTAGTACGTAATACATTCTTTGTTTAAAATTGTGGATATCGTAGTATTCTCCTAAGTGCAACTTAGGTCTTTATGTTAACACCTAGAATATTACCCTTGTGTAAATCTTGAAATGGTTAACATCGCTTGAGTATGTTTATGTAAATATTATGTTGTAAAAACATAATCATGTGATGTGTTTCAAAAGAGTTTAGAATGAATGTTTATCATCCCATCAACTCTATAGTAAAATCAGTAACCTATTTTATAAGTAAACCCTTTTGTTATCTTGATCGAAATATGATTTAGTTATAACCCTTTGACATATTTTAAAACCACTTGTATGATTTAAACATTTGTTTTTGAGTTTGTCTATGTTTTTAACCCAAAGTTTAAGTAATATAAGTGAGAACATCTTAACCTGTTGGTATTCAAACCCGATTGAGTCTCACCATTTTGATTTAAAGTAATATAACCTCATGGTTGATTTAAAGTAATATAAACCTCGGCAATATATATTTCCTGGTGAGATGTAGCCCACCAGTTGGATTTTTTTATCAAGAACAATCAAAATTTTATGGAGTTCTCGGCCCCAAGAACCACCTAACAAATATATTTGTTCTCGGTTGATTATTGAAGTTTTCGACCAAATGAATATCCCACATGTGTTCTCGGTATTTTTGTCTTTTCTACCCTTTATGTTTCCGAGTTTGGAGAAAAAAACATGGTTCTCGACTGAATTTAAATGGTTCTCGGCCAGCTTAGGGGTTCTCGGCCATTTGAGGTGGTTCTCAGCTATGTGTATCCAAAAAAAATAAAGGTTCTCGGTAAAAATGGAGGTGTTCTCAGGTCCTCATCTTCAACCCCCTGATCCCAACCCTCCATCCATTTGCAGATTTGTTATATCCCATATTTTAAGTTATTTAAGCTCTAATGATTCAGAAAAACTCATCTAAAAGCGAAGAAACACTTTTTGTTTAAGTTTAAGCTAAAGAAAAACCCTAAATGGGATTTGTAGATTTACATTATCTTGTGATCTTTAGCATGTTTTCTTCATGATTTTAGCTTGTTTTGGTCTAGATCCCTTGTACTTCTGTATTCTACTCGTTGAGAGGGTCGTTTAGCCATCAAAAACACGAAATTTGGTGGTCGTTTGCTATGGTGGAGTGTGTGAGAAGCTAGAGAGAGAGTAGAGAGAGAAATTGAGTTTTCTTGAGGTTAGAGAGAGAGAGAAAGAGAAAGCTGTAATTATGAGAAAGAAAGAAGGAGAAATAGGGTTTTTATACCCCAAGTGTTTACCCACGTGTTCGGTTTCGAACGTTTTCTTTACATTACGTTGTTTCGTCACGCTATGTTAATTACACATATTTTTGTTAAAATAGTTTAATAATTTCCTTCTTAGGTAGTAATTCCTAATAAATATTATTTTTATTTAATTTTCATTATTTTTAAGTCTTTAATTGTTTAAATTTCGTCATTTCGTCAGAAAACGTAACTTACGCGTGTTTTCGTACAGAATGCTAACTGTACGAACACAATCGTACGTTTCACTTTTTGATTTGGTTTTCTACTTTTCAGTTATCGTTTAGAACGTTAAACCCACATATTTGTTTACGTGAATTGTCACCCACGCAAACACACTGTCAGTTTATCATTCGTAAACGATACTAAGTTGTTGTTTTGAATTGGGCATTCTCACAGACAGACTCAACCAAACTGAACCATTTTCATTTTGTTATGATCGAATTCACATTGTTTTCTCACTAAATTGTCGGCCATCTGAGTCCTGTTATTTGTGGACATCAGATCGCAACCGATATGTATTTGTCATTTGTTTTCACAATTATTGTTTCATATTTGTTGTTGTATATTTTATATTTCAATTTTCATTGAAATACATACAACTGTGAATTGTTTTCGTAGTCCTGTTGTCACACAACTATTAAGCATATTGTATTTACACATAGTAAACAATGAAAGTACACGTACCGTACGGACTTACTAGACAATCTGGTACTAGTTGTCATACTAAATTGAAAAGACAACATACGAATCTAAAATCTTCCAATGCCTGGTAGTCTAGGACCGTGAAATGCTAGATCATGACTGTCACACCCCTGCCTAGGGCGGAATCACAGGAAGTGCAACAAAATGGAGATCAAAAGTAAATGGTTAACATAATGCATTCAATACTAAATTCGATTCAACATCCCAAGTCTTACACATAATTGTCTAAAATAAATTGTTACACATTTCAAAGATTCAAAAATTATGGCCTAAACATTTAGGCTATACTAGCAAATCTTCAATGTAACCCAAGAATGTATGATCTAATCTTGTCATTTAAGGACCTAATAAACATGAGAAAATTGTCAACTAAAACGTTGGGGAGTCTCACAAGTTTGATAGACTCGATAAATAATTATTTGGGATTATCTCCCCATAGTGTTATGCTATCTTTAAAATAATATGTTATTCATAAGTGTGATAGGATGCAATCTACATAGGTCCACAACCAAGACTATGACAGACTTCCCTTAGTTATCCATAGAATGAGAAACTCTTCTGGAGTTAATAGTATAAGTGTTGGAGATAATCATTCATCATGATTGACTCTGTCATTAGGTGACTGTAGCTAGCAAGACCACCCGATAGATGAATGGGATGTCAACCCAAAATAGTATTATTCAATATATGTCCATGGGCTCAAACCCACGAGTTAATAGTTGTTTCTAAATAAGAAAAATGGACTTACAATAAAAGAATCAATGTCTCATGCAATCTACATCCAACTAACTTATGTTTTAATAATAACATATATAACATAATGAAAGAAATAGTTAATGTAATCATGCTTTTCACTCCAAAGAATAAAAGAGTATAAAAAGGGGTTGTGAATTCATAGTTGAGTTGGTGTCAGTAGGATTGAAATTCTGAGGAGTTGTAGAACTTTACTACACAATCCCTACAAAGTTCAAAGGTTTCACATCAACATGCTAGTCTTTCTCCATAAAGCTTTGCTGGTATGTGTTATAATAATTCTTTTTTTTATTATGGCATTAGTCATGATTTTCTTTTAACTTCAACAACCAGTAGTGTGTTTTAGTTGAAATAATTAAAAGGTTTTATTTTCTTGTTTGACTCTTTATATGGTGTGGTTATTCTCAATTTTAGATAACCCAACACCAGGGGATTAGGCCCTTGGCCTCGACTTGTTGAACTAGTCTATGTTGTTTTTGTAGGACCTAAGAAACCCTCGGAAACAACTCGGTTCTTTGGGAGATCTGCTCAACAGGCCCTTGAATAGTGTGGAATCCTATTCAAGGGTTTTCCAATCGAAACCACCAGTCCCTGTGGCAATCCGACGATGTGGAATCAACGTTTTGATCAAAATCGAACACCACGGGGTGAGAATCGAAGTTGGAGAGGTAGGAGCAGCTCAAAACCCTAGGAATATGACAGAAGAGTGCTCAGGGGAGAGACGAGGCTCGGAAAGTTATGAAACATTCTGTTTGCAACCCTATATATAAGCTGAACTCATTCGGCCGAATGAGTAGTGCGAAACACTCATCGGCGAATGGCTCAGCCGAATGAGCTTAAACAACCGAATGAGTCATGCGGATGACTCATTCATTCGCCTAAGTCATTCTCTAGGCGCTCATTCGTTCGAATGAACTCATTCTTGGGTATCATTCGCACGAATGGGTCTGGAACATAGTCAAAGTCAAAATCAAACATATATAAACATAACAAACTCAATTAAACATATACCAAAAATACTCAAAAGTCTATTTCATTAATAATATGAACTTTACATAATCAAAGATATACAAAATACGGAACTAGGAACATTACATGCATCAACAAACTCCCCCTTGGACCTAGTTCCTATTTATCAGCACCTTTCTTAAAATATCTGCATGAATTTCAAACACTATGCAAATCCGTATAACTCTCATGAACTGTAAAGCCTGCTCCATATCTTCAACTTCAAAGAAATCTGACATCTGCACAAGCCTTCACATCTTTATATGACAGATTGGTCAGCCACATGGGATCAAAGATACGTACAGTATCCCATGTGTTGTCTTTGCATAAAACAATCACCACCTCAGCAGTTCTCCCGTCATAGTACCACCATCTGAAACTGTCCAAAAAGTCTTGAGGCATCTTCCGTAAACGAATCTTCTTCATGACTTTAGGAGGCAGCCACTTCAGGATAACTTTATGTCATCAGGTGTCTGCATCAATCTCCAGTAGATAGTATCTCTCCGGTTGCTGTGGCTTGAAGTTGACCCATCTCTTCCGGTACTCAAACTGGATATGTCTTGAAAACCAAGACGACATCCCTGAGTCTTCACTATATAGCATCTTCAGACGTGCGAGTTGATTTACCTCGAATCCGGGCAACGTCTTGAAGTCATGGGGATGCCTGAAGTACTGGATCCCTTGCTGCCTTTTGACTGCATAGCATTGCAAGTCGTGAAAGTATGCCCAACTCAGAATTTGACCTCCGGCTTTATATCCTTTGGTCCTTTAAACTTTTGTGTATGGAGTTGGCATTGGAGGAGCACTATCTTTCTTCAACACTTGCCAATAAGCTACCCATTCCTCTTTCCTCTTTTGAATGTCTTCTACTGAAGACTCACTGCAACTGATCTTTTCGTCTATCTTTCGTTTCAGCTCCTCCTCAGAATGTAAACCAAATAATTCAGTAAATGTAGCCAGCTCCTCTTCAGCTGAAGTGTACTTTATGCCTTCTTCCTCACTAATGTCTTCCAGAATAACCTCATCAATGTCATCGAATGCTTCTGGAGTAGGAAGATCAGAAGCAGGAATGGGAGTATCATCCAAAATCACCTCATCAGGATTTAACATGAATAGTTCTGCAATTTACTCCTTTGTGAGGCAATGAATTATTTCGCCTTCTTCTTTATCATAACTGATAGAGTGTTGAATGATGCCCTAAGCGTCCAGTATCAGCGTCAACTTTTCGTCCAGGAGCCGTCTCACAGGCATCGCTTCAACCTCTTTAGTGGCCTTCGGCTCATCAGCTTGACTCTGAGTTTGTTTAGGAGCTTTGTCATGTTTAGTCTTGGTTCTGACTTTGGTGGGTGGGGTTGGCTCTTCTGCACTGAAGGAACTCGCAGAGCCACTCCCAGCACCATCGTCATCATCACCAAGTCATCATCATCTGTGGAATAATAATCCACCTTCTCCTCATCAGACACTTCGTCTTCTTCTTTTCTTCGTCATCTTCATCTTTGTCTGAATCATTGTAGACATGCTCAGATCCCTCAATCCTAGGAGTAGCATCCCTAAGGCTTTCAACTTGCTCAGAAAGACGCAAGTTTTCAGCCTTAAGAGCTAAAATCCTGTCATTGAATCCCGAGGCAGTCAAAGCCAACTGACAACAGACTTGAGCAATCTTTCCTCTAGATCAGCAGATCGGGCTCTCAAATCCGCCAGTTGATCAGCAGCCTGTAACAGTAGAGCATCTTGCTCCTGTACTATCTGTGTAAGATAGGAAATAGCCAAGTCTTGCTCATGGTTCCTCTCCATCAGTCGAAGGACCAAACTGTTCAGTGTGCTAAGGTGTTCAGCAACTGAAACAGTCGATATATATGGATCTGCACGTGTAGTGGAGGGACCAGAGGAAGCTGTAGTGAAAACAGCTGTAGCAGCAACAGAGGAGGTAAGAGGGGCAATTGTAACATGTGCAGGAGTTGCCCTTGACCTGGTCAGTGAAGAAGTTGCAACTGTTGTAGCGGATGTAGTAGTGGTTACTGCAACAGAAGTCAACTCTGACCTTCTCTGTAGGACAAATCGTGTCCTTCTTCTTTTGGCAGGAGGGGATGAGGTAGACTGAACAACAGTAGCAGTGATAGCAGTAGTAGATGCGAAAGTGGAAGTACGTGGAGGAGGAGAAAAATCAAACTCAGGAACAAAAGAAGGATCCCGAATCTCTTCCCTATCAAGCTCTATATCACTTGGCCTCTTCCTTTTCTTCACCAGCCTTGATCTAACCATAATGTTCTCAAACTCATCATCAGTCTTATCCGAGTCTGAGCGGCCAGAGCCCTCTTTATCATCATCCTCACCACCATCCTGATCTGGTTCCTTATAATCATCTCTCTCTTCAGCTGAGGTAGTATCACCCATCTCTAACGGTGGTTGTAGTAGTAGTCATAAAATCCAGATCAAGAAGAGCACCAACATCAACATCATCATCAGGAGCACCAGAACCAACACCACCAGCACCACTAACATCAGCACCACCAACCTCACCAGCAGCACTAACACCAGCATCACCACCACTCACACCTTCACCACTAGCATCAGCAGCACCAGCACCAACATCATCATCATCATCATCTCCATCAAATCCATCATCACCTCCAGGAACAATGATATCCTCCTGATCTGAATCAGAATCCCCATGTCTCCATCTCCTCCCAATGGGTGCGACATAATCAGGATTGAGGAGATGGCCGAACATACCACGAGTGGGAGGCTTCCTCTCCTTTCCCCTATAAGATAGAACTCTGTTAAGAGTGATGTCATTCATGTGCTCCAATCTGACAATATCTGAGCTGGTCTTGGGTAAATTCAGCACATGGGCATCGAAGATCATCTGGAGAAACCTCGGTACATCAAAAACTTCTTGTCTCCAGTCACACCTAGAGCCGGCGGGACGGATCGACTTCCCCGCCGGGTGGAAGGTTCTCGGGGCGCGATATCGTGAGTGATAATCGTGATGATCAGATTGTGTACATAGCATCAACATTGAGAATAACTAAAGCACAATAAAGCATTAAACTAGGATTACAGAGTTAAATTACAACTGTCAATGTTGGATAATTTAACTACGTAAACCTATCAAAAGAATCAAATGTTTCTATCTTGTATCTGTACAAGATATCAAAAGTAACTCGCATCAATAATAAAATATGTGCTTTCCAAAAGTCTACTAGGTCCTCTAACTGGGCATCCTAACATGCAATCCTGAGCCTTAGCTTACTCCTGTACATCACTTGAGAAAACATGTAAGAAAACAAAGTCAACACAATGGTTGGTGAGTTCATATAGTTTAATTGTTGAAAAATTGCTTTAGCAAACCTTTTTTGGTAACAACCTTAACCTCATTAACATTACATGTAATATCCAAATCGATATGCTTATATATAGGGCATAGGAAAGGATCGAGCCTACAACCCGCCCAGACGCCATCCCACCACATACTAATCCGCATATGACACTGTTGTTAATGAAAATTAAGCGTTTTACCTATAACCCAATACCGTATTCATCATAGCTTTTGCATGCTGTTAAAAGTTTACAAGTTTATAGCATTCACATATATTGGCTTTTAAGTCTGTTGTACAAGGATAAGAGTTTTAAAAATCATAGTTTAGCTTCCACCAATCTCATGCATGGGTACAAGCTTTGCTCTAGCATAGTTTAGCATTTACGTAGCCCACAACTAGATACAAGCTTTGCTCTAGCATAGTTTAGCCATTACGTATCTCATGTATTGATTTTAGCTTAGCATTAGAATAGTTTAGCGTTTACGTATCTCATATATGTAGACACAAGCCTTGCTCTAGCATAGTTTGGCATTTACGTATCTCATATATAGACACAAGCTGTGCACACACATAGTTTAGCATTCACATATCTCATATATGCAGATACAAGCCTTGCTCTAGCATAGTTTGGCATTTACGTATCTCATATATAGATAAAAGCTTTGCATTCGTATAGTTTAGCTTACACGTATCTCATATATGCAGATACAAGCCTTGCTCTAGCATTCTGCAACAACAATCTGTTATGGGTTTGTTCTGTTTAACCTCACATTCCTTTATACCAAATAGCATTAAATCAAGCACCTGTGTGTCAGTTCTGTGTTGTCTTTTGTGTTTCTGACTGTTAAACCGTGAGATTTAATCAGATATCAGAAACGATAGCATAATAGTTTAATGTCAAGCATCAAATATCAAAAACATATACATAGTTTCACATAGTTTGCACCTGAGTTACTGTTGAGATCACTGTTCCGGCAACCTTTCCGGCACTGATGTTACAGTCTCCCCTTGTTAGAGAAATTTCGTCCCGAAATTTAAGAATCATTATCCGGTACGACTTCCTCTGTAAACAATTGGGGATACTTAGACTTCATGTGATCTTCGCATTCCCAAGTAAACTCAGGTTCGCGCCTTGAGTTCCAACGAACCTTGACAATCGGAATACGGCTTCGCCTCAGTTTCTTAACCTTGTGATCCATAATCTCCAAAGGTTCTTCAACAGAGTGTAAGTGTTCATCCAGTTGAATTTCTTCAACTGGTATAACGAGTGATTCGTCAGCAAGGCACTTCTTTAAGTTTGAGACGTGGAACACGTCATGTACACCACTAAGTTTATCCGGTAACCTTAGTCTATACGCCACAGGACCAATGCGCTCGATGATCTCGAACGTTCCTACGTACCGTGGTGCTAGTTTTCCTTTTTTTTACAAAACGGACTACGCCTTTCCATGGGGATACCTTTAACATGACGCGGTTTCCCACTTGGAATTCCAACGGCTTGCGCCGTTTGTCAGCATAGCTCTTTTGTCTGCTTCGGGTTGCTTGTAGCCTTTGTTGTATCTGAGCAATTTTGTCTGTAGTTTCTTGAATGAGTTCTAACCCGGTTATTCGATTATCTCCCACTTCAGACCAACAGATCGATGATCGACATTTTCGACCATAGAGAGCCTCGAACGGTGCACATCCGATACTACTATGATAACTGTTGTTGTAGGAGAATTCGATCAGTGGCAAATGAGAGTTCCAATTCCCACCGAAGTCTAAAACACAAGTTCTCAACATATCCTCTAGGGTCTGGATAGTACGTTCGCTTTGACCATCCATTTGTGGATGATAAGCTGTACTCAGATTTAAGTGTGTCCCTAGAGATTTCTACAATGATTGCCAGAACCTTGATGTGAATCTCCTATCACGATCTGAGATAATAGATAATGGCACACCATTGCGTACCACTATCTCGTTGATGTAGAGTTTTGCCAATTTATCCATCGTGTAAGTTTTTCGCATTGGCAAGAAATGAGCAGATTTGGTTAATCGGTCAATGATAACCCAAATAGTGTCATGACCACTGGAAGTGCGGGGTAGCTTGGTAACAAAGTCCATAGCTATCTGTTCCCACTTCCAAAGTGGAATTCCAGACTGTTCCAGTAAACCAGACGGTTTCTGGTGTTCCGCCTTCACTTTGGCACACGTAAGGCATCGACCAACGTACTCAGCTATGTCTTTCTTCATACCCGGCCACCAATAACACGCCCGTAAGTCTTGATACATTTTATCAGCACCGGGATGCACATAGTACTTGGTCTTGTGTGCTTCATCAAAGATAAGCTTTCTCAATTCATCCACTGTAGGAATCCATACACGATCCTTGTAGTAGATGATTCCATCAGGCCTTGTTTCAAATTGTTTTTCTGCTCCACAATCTAGTTCTTTCTTCAGGTTTCCTCGTTCAACAGCCTCATGTTGTGCTTGAATAATGTTGTCGTGTAAGCTTTTCTGCACAGTCATCCCCATTGCTCTGACACGCAAGGGTCTGACCCGTTCCTTCCGACTCAAGGCATCAGCTACAACGTTTGCCTTGCCCGGATGGTACTTGATTACACAATCGTAATCATTCAGAAGTTCAACCCAACGTCGCTGTCGCATGTTGAGTTCCTTCTGATCTAATATGTGTTGCAGACTCTTGTGATCAGTAAATATGGTACACTTGGTGCCATATAAGTAATGTCTCCAAATCTTTAATGCGAATACCACTGCTCCCAGTTCCAGATCATGAGTAGTGTAGTTCTTCTCATGATCTTCAGTTGTCTCGAGGCATACGCGATAACTTTGTCTCGTTGCATCAGTACACAGCCGAGTCCCTGATGGGATGCATCACAATATACTACAAAGTCATCACAACCGTCTGGGAGAGAAAAGATTGGAGCATCACATAACTTTTGCTTCAAAGTTTGAAAAGCATCTTCCTGCTTCTGTTCCCAAACAAACGGCTCGCTTTTCTGTGTTAGGTTGGTGAGTGGCAGGGCCATCATAGAAAAGTTCGAGATAAACCTTCTATAATAGCCTGCTAAGCCTAGGAAGGAACGTATCTCCGTCGGTGTCTTCGAAGTATCCCAGTTCTTTATTGCTTCAATCTTGGCAGGGTCTACATGTATTCCCTCATTCTTGACTACATGACCCAGAAATTGAACCTCGTTTAACCAAAACTCACACTTAGAGAATTTGGAATAGAGTTTCTCTTCCTTCAACAGTTCCAAGATCATTCTAAGATGTTGTTCATGCTCTGCTTTGCTTTTAGAGTAGATCAGTATGTCATCAATGAAAACAATGACAAATTGATCTAAGTACGACTTGCACACTTGGTTCATGAGATCCATGAAAACCGCAGGTGCATTCGTCAATCCAAAAGGCATCACCATAAACTCGTAATGCCCACACCTGGTACGAAACGCCGTCTTTGGTATGTCTTCGTCTTGAACTCTGAGTTGATGGTATCCAGACAGTATGTCAATCTTCAAAAAGTACTGAGCTCCTTGCAATTGATCAAACAAATCATCAATCCTCGGTAATGGATACCGATTCTTGATGGTTAGTTTGTTTAGCTCCATGTAATCTATGCACATACGAAAGGATCCATCCTTCTTCTTCACGAACAAAACCGGAGCTCCCCAAGGTGAGTAGCTCAGTCGGATGAAACCTTTGTCGAGTAGCTCCTTTAGTTGATTCGACAGTTCCTGCATCTCTGAAGGTGCTAACCTGTAAGGAGATTTAGCAACAGGCGTTGCTCCAGGAATCAAATCAATGCGAAACTCTACCGGTCGCATAGGTGGCAAACCGGGTAGGTCTTCAGGAAATACTTCAGGCTATTCCTTTACTATCGGCACGTCTTGTATCGTTTTCTTGTCTTTCTCCTTCTCCACCACGTGAGCCAAAAAGGCTATGCATTTCTTCCATAGACACTTACGCGCTTTTATGCAAGATATGATTTTGACACTTCGCTTCGCTTGATCCCCACGAACTTCCAGTACACGATCACTCGCCAACGGAATCCGAAGTAGCTTTTCGGAACATATGACTTCCACTCTATTGAGAGATAGCCAATCCATCCCAACAATGATGTCGAAACTGCCCAACTCCATCGTAGCAAGTCGATGGTGAATGTGTGATCAGTGAGTGTAAGTGGGCAGTTCTTAAGTATAGTGCTAACTGTGATTTGTTTCCCATTTGCTACTTCGATAATGTAAGGGGAGTCTAAAGTTTCCTCAGTAAGTCTAAGTTGGCATGCAATGTCAGATGAAATAAAACTCTGGTCTGCACCAGTATCAAACAGAATAGATGCATAAGAGTCATGTAAAAGAAATGTACCAGTGACCACATTAGGGTCCTGGCGTGCTGCATTGGCTCCGATAATAAAAGCCCTTCCACGAGGTGCTTGTGCTCCTTGTTGCACTCTCTTCGGGCAGTCTCTGGAGAAGTGACCCACTTCTCCACAGTTACAGCATCCCCTGTTGTTGGTGTTGTTGCCTGGGTTTGGTAGTGGAGGTAATGCTCTAGCAGCATTGTTGGTAGCTTGTGACGCGGGAGTGCGGCACTGCGTAACCCAGTGGCCGAATCGACCATAGTTTGTGCACTTCCTACACTGCACCGTAGCAGAATGATGATACTTGCAGTGGGTACACTGAGGATGCACTCCAACATAGTTTTTAGGCGCATCATTAGTAGGTACCGTAGGGGCTTGTCTCAGAGGTGCGGCCATCGCATAGTTCTTGACAACCTTTTGCTTCTTCTTTTGATGGTGTTCGATCAGGCTTCTTTGAGGACTCATCCTTAGCTTTACCCGAGTCGTTCTTCAAAACTCCTGACTTCACCATTATGTCAGTGATTTTGGCTGATAGAGAGATGGCTGACTCTAGAGTAGCAGGGTTTGCAGCCAGCACGATGCTTTGAATGCAGGAGGGTAATTCTACCACATATATATCGATCAGTTTCTCTAGAGTTGGCACCATCTCTGGCACCAAAGCTACCAATTATAGCGGGTGGTGAAAGTCATGTGATCTGCTCCTTTCATCACATGGTTTGAGAGCTCAACTTCCAGCTTCTGTAGTTTGTGCTTAGGACAGAATTCATTCCTCAGAAGGATTTTGAAATCTGCCCAAGACATTGCCAGTGCATCGTCTCTGCCTCGAGCCTTGATCTGGGAGTTCCACCATGTTAAGGCCGTTTGCTGAAAGACCCAACAGCATATCGAACCTTGTGGTGTTCCTGACAACTGCTGATATCCAAGGTGGTCTCCATCCTTTCTAGCCATTGGATCAGTCCAACAACTCCTTAAACACCGGTGAAACTTGGCGGCTTGCATCCTACAAATGACTTGTAGGAGCAGTCTGAAGTGGTGCCAGTGTTTCCACTAGCCTCTCCCGTAGTGTGACCAGAATTGTTGCCGTGGCCTTGGATCCTGTTGATCATCTCTGGGATGACATCCTTCAGTTGGTTGGTCAGCTGACTGCTCAGAAGTGTTGCCAAGGCAACAGTAGCAGGATCGAGAGCTGGAGCTGCATTTGGGTTAGGAGGTGGATTTAGTGGAGGAGGAGGTGGCAGTGGTGAATCAGGTGGTGTAGGGGTTGATGAGTGAGGTGCTGAGGTTTGTGGAGTTGGTTGTCTTCTGGGCGGCATTTTGATCATAACCAAAAGATTATTGGTTAGTGCAGTGATCGAATGCAGAAGACACAATGCAAGTATAAATCCTATGTTCTCTACATGAGGGTCCCGAAGTTATAGTCTAGAAAAAACCGTTTAAGTAAATGACCTATTATTCTCTATAACCTTGAGCTCTGAAACCAATCTGTCACACCCCGAGCCGGCGGGACGGATCGGCTTCCCCGCCGGGCGGAAGGTTCTCGGGGCGCGATATCGTGAGTGATAATCATGATGATCAGATTGTTTACATAGCATCAACATTGAGAATAACTAAAGCACAATAAAGCATTAAACTAGGATTACAGAGTTAAATTACACCTGTCAATGTTGGATAATTTAACTACGTAAACCTATCAAAAGAATCAAATGTTTCTATCTTGTATCTGTACAAGATATCAAAAGTGACTCGCATCAATAACAAAATATGTGCTTTCCAAAAGTATACTAGGTCCTCTAACTGGGCATTCTAGCATGCAATCCTGAGCCTTAGCTTACTCCTGTACATCACCTGAGAAAACATGTAAAAAAACTAAGTCAACACAATGGTTGGTGAGTTCATATAGTTTAGTTGTTGAAAAATAGTTTTAGCAAACCTCTTTCGGTAATAACCTTAACCTCATTAACATCACATGTAATATCCAAATCGGTATGCTTATATATAGGGCATAGGAAAGGGTCGAGCCTACAACCCGCCCAGACGCCATCCCACCACATACTAATCCGCATATGACACTGTTGTTAATGAAAATTAAGCGTTTTACCTATAACCCAATCCCGTCTTCATCATAGCTTTTGCATACTGTTAAAAGTTTACAAGTTTATACCATTCACATATATTGGCTTTTAAGTCTGATGTACAAGGATAAGAGTTTCACAAATCATAGTTTAGCTTCCACCAATCTCATGCATGGGTACAAGCTTTGCTCTAGCATAGTTTTGCATTTACGTAGCCCACGACTAGATACAAGCTTTGCTCTAGCATAGTTTAGCCATTACGTATCTCATGTATTGATTTTAGCTTAGCATCAGAATAGTTTAGCGTTTACGTATCTCATATATGTAGATACAAGCCTTGCTCTATCATAGTTTGGCATTTACGTATCTCACATATAGACACAAGCTGTGCACACACATAGTTTAGCATTCATATATCTCATATATGCATATACAAGCCTTGCTCTAGCATAGTTTGGCATTTACGTATCTCATATATAGATAAAAGCTTTTCATTCGTATAGTTTAGCTAACACGTATCCCATGCATAGATACCAGCTTACAATAGCATAGTTTGGCATTTACGTATCTCATGCATAGATACAAGCTTAGCATTCAGCACATAATCATAGCTTTTAGCATTTAGCATCTAGTATTAGCATATTGTTTGAGCATACAGTTCATCACCTTCACATTAGCATATAGTTCAACATATAGCTTGTAGCATTAGCATATAGTATTAGCTTTTAGTTTAACATGTAGCTTATAGCATTGACAATAGCATGTAGTTTGAGCATAAAGTTCTTAGCATGAGCACATAGTTTGAGCATGTAGCATGTAGCATTAGCATTTATGTCCAAGTCTTAGCTTCTAATTTTCACAACAAGTGTAACAATCATAAGCATTAGTAGTTAAATTATGAATAATTGTAAGAGCATTTATAAAACATTTCAATACTTGTTTAAAATGTATAACATGCTTCTGTGTCCTGAGGTAAAACAAATATGTTTGAAAAGGGACAAATGAACTCACCTTGTGTTTGAAGTGGTTGACCTATCTTAAACTAGAATGCGCGCGCTCGTTGTAGTATTTGTGGTTGTGTTCACAATCCTGTATTGATTTCATGTTGTTGTAACTCATAAGTATAAGTCGTAGTATACTATGTGTATGTGTTAGCCCTAGAGTTGGCTAACACCTGTGAGTCTCGGTCTTTATTCGGCCCTATTTACTTGTTAGAGACTTTAGCCATACTTAGCCCAATTATATTAACGTTAGCATTCTTGTTTATTTGTGTTGTAATCATAACCAAAGACATTCCTTGTATAAAGCCTAGGTTTTTAGATGAAGGTTTAGTAATCCTTAACATCATGTAATCTAGCTATTTGTTATCATCGTTCCATTTGTATTATCCTTCTAGAAACCCTTAACCAAAACTTCAAAGATTAAAGTTTTAGGTTTTTGCATGATTTGTCTAATCCCATTATTACCATCTTTGTAGTAAATTAATAATCATATATGTTATCATTTAATTTTGTCTCAATTGTTTGCTTCAACTTAACATAAGTGGGCCGATCGGATAAAGATGGGCCGAGGGGATGATCATGGGCCGAATGTGAATATGCTTGGGCCGTATGCTTGCGTATATGGTTCTGATCAAGAAATCAAGTGGCCCGATTAATTTATCATAGATTGGCTAAGTGGTGGGCCTGAACAAGTGTGGGCTGGGTGGTTGGGCCGAAAGGATAGCCTGGTCACACTATGATGTTGGACCGAAATGTTCAGACTGGGCCAAACCAAATCCTAGGTTCGTGAAGGTTATCAGCTCGTGGGTTCGTCTATTGTTAACAAGTTCATGGCTAGGGGCTTCGGGTAAGGTTCGCTGCTCCTCTTTCAGTGTTGATGGTTCGATGCGGATAACAGGTTCGCAGGTAGGGTTGCAGCGGCAAGGTTCGGCCAAGGCTCACACAGGTTCAACTAAATAGAAGTCTCAGGTTCGGCCCAGCATGAAGTTCATATGGGTATAGGTTCGTGTTGAAAAGTTTCGACCAGAGGTTCGTGAGTCCTAGGTTCGCTACAGGGTTCGTCACGTAGGTTCGGTGACCATCCCAGGTTCGTGGTTCTGGAGGTTCGCCATGGTGATACAAGGTTCGGCTGGTCCAAGCTTAGCCAGTAGGGTTCGCAGCTCACATGGTGCTAGGTTTGGCACAGTAAGGTTCGTCCAGCTTTTGGTTCGCAGCTCACATGGTGGTTTAGCAAGGGTAGGTTCGGGACATACATGCAAAAGGTTCGCGGGTGGTGGTTAGTGAGCATGGCAGGTTCGGCACAGTAGAGGCTGATGATGAAAGGTTCGGTTGTGATGAGAGGCGCGACTAAGATCACAGGTTCGCCCCCCAGCTTACTCACGAACCCTGAACCTCCATCATCATCATCTTCATTGAGCACCACTCGTTCTAGGGCTGTTTACACGATGATGTTATGCAATAAAGGGTTTTTGAAGGTGCCGAGTTCATGGGGTGAATATAGGACCGGATAAGGGTTTGTGAAACAATAAAAGAATGAAAAACCCTAAAGTTTCAAACCTTCAAGCTTCTTTATCTTGATTTCGGCTGGACAACTTCTCAGATCCGTTGTACTTTCTTGTAGAGGACGTTTGTAGCTACGTGTAGACACCAAAAACACGAGATTTCACCAAGGATTGAAAAAGTTATGGTGATTTGAACATCAAGTCTTGTAATGAGAGAGAGAGAAAATGGGTTGGTGGATTTAGAGAGAGAGTGAGGGTGAATTAAATGAAAGAAAGAGTTCATTTAGGGTATAAATAACCCGTGCGGTTTCGGGTTCGTTTCGGTTGCTCGTTCCCCGTTTTCGTCGTGTTTCCGGCACGTTACGCGCGTGTTTTGTAACTAAATTAAAAATAATTTATTTCTAACTATTTGGAAGGTGGTTATTCCTAATAAATCTTTTAAATTAACTTTTCTTGAATTATTTATCGTAATTGATCATTTTAAGCGTTTCGTTAACTCGCGTCACCATTGCGATTGTTCTATGTATTTTAAATAAAGTGAATTTATTTTTAAAGTCTTAAAAGATTGTGATTCCTAATAAATGTTAAACATTTAATTTTCTTAATTTATTATCGTTCGTTTCGTTTTTCGTTTTCGTTTCGTCAGAACGTGTCACCTTCGCGCGTATTCATTCGAATCGTCACCCGAACGATCACGACGTTGGTTTCACTTTTTGATTCTTGTTTTCTACATTTAAGTCATCGTTTTAGGACGTTTAACTTTCAGATTAATTCATACAGATCGTCACCTATACGAATAATTCGTCGGTTTAGCATTCTGCAACGACAATTTGTTATGGTTTGTTCTGTTTAACCTCACATACGTTTATACCAAATAGCATTAAATGAAGCACCTGTGTTTCAGTTCTGTGTTGTCTGTTGTGTTTCTGACTGTTAAACCGTGAGATTTAATCAGATATCAGAAACGATAGCATAATAGTTTAGTGTCAAGCATCAAATATCAATAACATACACATAGTTTCACATAGTTTGTAACTGAGTTACTGTGCAAGTTACTGTTGAGATCACTGTTCCGGCAACGTTTCTGGCACTGATGTTACATCTCCCTTGAGGTACACGTTCTCCTTCATATGTGTGAAAATCATCTCTGAGAAGTTGAACGGGATGTTCAACACCAAGGCCACAAAGGCACCCTGTAAAGTCTCTCAGAGGTCATCGAATCCCCCGTGCCTAGATCCCAGGCAATGAATGAGTACGTGACTCAGATACTTGAACTAAGGGCATAGGAAAGCTTTGTTCAGCACTCCGGCTTCCAAGACTCTGTCATACTTGCATCGCATAAAGCATCCTCGAACAAGATATTGATCAAGAAGAAAAGGGTGATCAGGTGAGTCCTGGAATCCACACACCCACCTGTTGTGCTCAGCAGAAACTGTAACATCGTGTCCTCTCACCTTCCCTCTAATTACTGGAGGCTCTACCTCACAGTCTATATCAGCTGATCCCCAGAAATCCTTCTGGTGTGTCAAATAGGGATCATAAATGGTAGATATGGTAGTGAATATCCTAGAACGCCTCAGAAAAGCAATAATCTCTGTAAAATGCATGGCGTTCTTCGTGGTAACATCTAGATGAGCACAGATGTTATTCTTCGGAACAGCTTTGTAATCTTCCATTCTGTAACAAAACAAGACAAATAACATATCAGTTCATTTCAGTAAACAGTAGAGCAAAATCAAAAGTTTAAGTACAAGAATGCAACTGGTGCGAATGAACCAACATTGTCCGAATAAGACTCAGTGAATGAGGTGAATGGCCGAATGAAGTGTGTCAACCGAATTTCTTACGAATGAAGTGTCCACCCTTTGACCGAAAGACTCTCATTCGGCTCATCCCACTCATTCGGCTGAACCTTTGACCGAAAGAGTCTCATTCGGTCGAATGTCTTCAGTCGGTCGATCCTGCAGTGCGAATGAACCTCACTAGGTCGACCGATGGACATCAAACACTCAATCTCCCAAAATCTCGAATCAGACTCTAAAAATTGTAACATTCAACACAGTAGGGTCTGATTATGGTTTTACAACTGATTTTAAGGGTTTTAGGGTTCGATTTCACTGATTATTTAAGTGTAGCAGTTACAAGCCCTAAAAACCCTAGAAATCAAACAGTTTGGGTTCAATATGCGGCCAAACTTTGATAATGTTGATTCCATCAGTACCTGAGACAACCACAAGAACAAGGATGATCAGAAAATGGTAATTTTGTGGTGAAATGCGAAGAAGATGATGAAGTGTGTGTTTCGGGCGAAAGAAAAACACACAAAAAGTCCGAATGAACAAATGAGGTGAATGAACTCATTCGGCCGAAAGGCGTTCATTAAATAGGAGAACTCATTCGGCCACAAGAACCGAATGGCCCTATTCGCATGAAGGAATCAAGCGAATGACTCATTCGCATGAATGAGTTCATTCGCTCGGTTGTGCCATACTCACCCTTCATTCGGGCGAAAGGAGATCAGCACCCAAAACAAAAACATTTTCAAATTTTTACATCTTGATCATAAAAAGAAAATTGTTATGAAGTTCAGTCTGGTTTGGTGATAGGCAAAGATGAGATTGAATATCTGAAACAACAAATGATCATTTAAAACAAAATTAAATGAAAATCTTTTTGTATTTTCTGATAATCAAACAACTGTACAAACAACTGAAACAGACAAAACACATATTTTTTGTGAGTAGCCTTTCAAGAAAATGATACATACACCAGATCATGTCAAATCAGCATTCAAGAATGTTTTTTACTTCTGACACATTTGAATTATGAAGTGATTACTGATATACTTGTCCACTTTAAACCTGACAATACTTTGTTTCTAAACTGATCAATGATCACCCATGTTTTCTGACTGAGTTACCCATTATAGTCAACCGATTTAGATCAAACCCAGTTTATAAATCATCTGTGCATAACTTAATACCTAACGTTATAAATTCTATAAGGTTCCAATTTATTTTCTTTTTGTATTTTTCTTTTTGATTTGTTTCTCAAGTTCCACACATTCTCATGGACGGCTTCAGCTAGGTCTTTACAAAGCAATACGGCACGTATACAGAACTGTGTTAACAAGATCAACTTGTTCTATCCAAATGGATGGCTTCAACCAGGCTGCAACCCAGTAATATAGCACATGTATGGAATTGAACTTATTTTATTTTTGTATTTTTCTTAGCTTATCCTATCTGAATGGACGCTTCAGCTAGGCTGCAACCCAGCAATATGGCACGTGTACAGAGTCGGATTCACTTTTATATTCTCGTGATTCAATTATTCTCATTTGAATGGACGGCTTCAGCTAGGCTTTTACAAAGCGATGTGGCACGTGTACAAACTTGAATTCATGAATCATTGGAAACCTAATAAGATCCTATGATAACAGGTGTATGCCTGATTTGAGTCAAAAACTGTTTATCCCTTAATTAATTTTCTAAACTGGATCCCACAAATCAGACTTTCTAAGCAATCACCAACAGTCTATTAACTTTGTAAAGTCGGCGTATCAGTACATCAGATCATAATTCCCATGTGCTATTAGTTTATGCATTCAATCTTGCATTTAAGACATGACAGGTTAACATATCACTTTCTCTAATAAGACTTTCTCATTTTTTAAAATTTTTCAAATGTTTTTGGTTTTTCAATTAAACTACTTTTTCTCCCCCTAAAAACCTAAAACTGAAAATCTTTTTGAGTTTTTTTTAATAAGTGAAGGAAAAATAACAAAAGTACTAAAAAATAAAAATCGAACAAAAAGAAACTAACTAACAAAATAATAATCATTTGTTTGATTAATATGAAGGAATGACTTCATCTTTTTGAAAAACACCATTAGCCGATAACAGGTATAAAAATCTTGGTTTGTCAAACGCTTTAGTGTAAAGATCAGCTTTCTGGTTATTGGTATGAATCTTAACAACATCGATTAATTTCTTTTCAAAATAATCACGTATGAAGTGATATTTAATGTCGATGTGTTTTGCTTTAGAGTGCTGGAAAGGATTTTTAGTGACAGCTATGGTAGCAATGTTGTCAGCAAAAATAGGAGTGTTAGAAAACTGTAACCCATAGTCCCTGAGTTGTTGCTGAATCTAGATGATTTGAGAGCAACAACTAGCAGCTGCAATGTATTCTGCCTCACATGTTGAAGTAGACACCGACGTGTGCTTCTTGCACTGCCAGGTAACTAGGAGTTTCCAAAAGAACTGACACCCCGCAGATGTTGACTTAAAGTCTCTTTTGCATCCACCATAATCTGAATCACTGTAAGCAGTTAGGTCAAAGTTATCATCATTACAGTACCATAAGCCCAGATCTGGAATACCCTTTAGATAACGTAAAATCCTCTTCACAGCAATAAGATGAGAAACTCTTGGCTTTGACTGATAAGGGGCACACAGACAAGTAGCAAACATGATGTCTGGACGATAAGCTGTGAGATATATAAGAGATCCGATGATTCCTCGGTACAGAGTGGCATCGATTAACTCCCTCTTTTCATCTAGAGTAATCCCGTGATTAACAACCAGTGGGGTACCAGCAGGTTTTGCATCCAACATACTGAACTGGCTCAGAATGTCACCAACATATTTGGTCTGATGAATAAAGATTCCTGCCTTAGATTGATCCACCTGCAATCCCAAGAAAAATTTCATCTCTCCCATGGAACTCATCTCAAACTTATCTTTCATAACCTTCTCAAAGTCCTTGCACAAAACATCATTTGTGGATCCAAAGATGATATCATCCACATAAACTTGTACCAAGAGTAATTCCCTATCCATCTCTTTAAGGAATAGTGTGCAGTCAATAACACATGTTCTGAACCCGTTGTTCAGAAGGTGAGTAGACAGTTTCTCGTACCACGCTCGCGGAGCTTGGTGCAATCCATACAAGGCCTTGTCTAGCTTGTAGAGTTGGTCACGATGCAATGGATCTTCAATTCCAGGAGGTTGATTGACATACATCACTTCATTAATCACACCATGAAGAAATGCACTTTTAACATCCATTTGATAGACCTTCAACTTTTTGAAGGATGCATAAGCCAGAAAGATTCGGATTGCTTCAAGACGAGCAACCGATGCAAAAACTTCATTGTAGTCAATCCCTTCAATCTGCCTAAAACCTTGCACCACCAGATGTGCTTTGTTGCGAACCACAATGCCATGATTATCTCGTTTGCAGCGCAGAACCCATCTAGTGCCAATAACTTTTGCACCCTTGGGTCTATCAACAAGTTGCCAGACACCAAGTTTTCTTAAACTACAGCAACTCCTCTTGCAAGACATCTACCCAAGATTTTTCTTTCAAAGCTTTAGTGATAGTTCTGGTTTTCACTCCATCAGTTGGATTTCCAATAATATTGTCTTGAGGATGAATTCTGTTAATTCTGCCAACAGGATGAGCAGGAACCTCAACCTGTGGATCAAGATTGTTTATATTGAGATCCTCAAGAGCAGGTACAATATTATCAACATCTGGTTCTGGAATATCTAGATGAGAGTGATTATCATTTGAGTCTGAACTGCCATCATTTTCCTACATTGGAACTGGAACTGAAGAAGGTTGCACTGGTTCATCAAGTGCATTTTGTGCATCATACGTCATTTGAACAACAACATCTTCATCAGAATACATAGGAGGCATGTTGAAAGAGACAAATAGATCAGAATAGTTGAACATCCAGTTAGGACCCTTCCCAGGTGGTGGCATCGAATATTTCTGAACATCTACATGGTACCACTCCTCTACATTTTGATTTGATCTGTTGTAGACTCGCTTATTTGGAGTACTATACCCGAGAAAGTAGCCTTCTTCCACCTTTTCATTGAACTTGCCTTGCTTATGTTTCTTAAGCATCGTGCATAGAGCACCAAATGGTTCAAGATACCCGGTTCAAAGTATAGCAAGCATTAGCAACAGCTTCGTTGCAGAATTGAACCAGTAGGGAGGAATCAGCAAGCATAGTCCGAGCAGCCTCAATTAATGTTCTGTTCTTTCGCTCAGCAACACCATTTATCTGTGGGACATACAGAGCACTGAACTGCTGAATAATACCACGTTCGTTGCAGAAATTCTCCATATTGTGATTCTTGAATTCAGTCCCATTATTTGTTCTGAGCATGCGAACCTTGAGCTTATACAGTGATTCAAGCTTAGTGACAAGAACTTGAGCGCATTCAAACGTTTCAGATTTCTCCTTCATAAATAACACCCAAGAGTATTTGGAGTACTCATCAGTAATAACTAAATAGTATTGGTCTCCAGCAATGCTCTTACGATTGAAAGGACCAAAAAGATCCATGTGGAGAAACTCAAGTGGAACAGTAATTGAATGATATTTTTTAGGTTTGTGAGACTGCTTGGTATGCTTTCCCTTCTTGCATGAAACACAAACATCAGACAGCTTGAAATTCTTCAAACTCACTCCCTCTACCAGATTATTGTGAACCAGATGATTCATCTTCCTCAAACTCAAATGACCCATCTTCTTATGCGAAAGAATAGAATCTTTCTCTGTAGCCTTGGACATAAAACATGAAGCTGTAGAAGATGTAGTTTAGTGTTGTGGCCATGTTGAGAACATACAGATCTTGCTTTCTTGGAGCAGACATCATAATCCAATCTTCAGGAATTGTAATGCATTTCTTGAGAATGTAACAACTGGAGTCATCAAACAGAACTTTGTACTTCTTCTAACAAATCTGTGAGACTGAAAGTAAATTGTTCTCCAGCTGCTTCACAAATCTGACCTTGTCAAATGAAAATTTGCCATTTGAAAGAATTCCCTCTCCAGTAATAAATCCACCTTTGTCACCAGCAAAAGCTACATACCCTCCTTTAATAGAATGAACATCAGAAAGAAGAGATATGTCTCCAGTCATGTGCCTTGATGCCCCACTATCAACGATCCAAGTGCTGTTAAGAGCAGCATTTCAGGCAACCTGCACATACACAAATTATTAGTTGAATTTGTGAACCCAAGCCTTTACAGTCTTGGGTTGACCCAAAGAGTCCAGGATTTTCATCTCAATCCATTATGCATCTGAGTTTGATTTATCAGGAGGTTGTGAAACAGGAGTTTCAGAGGACTTAGCCATCCAAACAGTGTTTTTGCTGAAAGATTTCTTTAAATACACTGATGATGGCGCCATCCAAACAGTGTTTTTGCTGAAAGATTTCTTTAAATACACTGATGATGGCTTGGATTGTTTCTTAAAAACAATTTTGGGGGTATCATGATCAATCACAGCCCGTTTACCCTTATCTTGAGGTTTGATGGGGAAAGATGTTTGGGTTTAACTTGTGATGAGGGACAAGCAGATTTGACCTTTTTATCAAAGTTCTGATTTTGCTTTTGATGTGGTGAAACTTGTGGTCTAATCAAATGAGGACAAAATCTAGCAAAGTGTCCATGTGCACCACACTCAAAACAAGCTCTTTTATCTTGATGATAAAACTGTTTAGGTTTAGGAAAAGACTTTTTGTTTTCATGAAAACCATTTGTTTTTGTCTTGTCCTGCTTAAAGCCCAAACCCTTTGTCCCATTGAAAACAAGATTGTCAGTCTTGTTGAACTTACTTGCTTCACCATCTTGTGAAGACTTCACAAAGCATATGGCTTTGGATAACTTTGAAGACATGTTTGTCTAGGGTGAGATTGGGTCAGCCTTTTCGACATCAGGTGTCTGATTCTTAACACAAGACACTTGAGGAGAAACATCAGACTCATCTTCAGAACCAGAGACCCAATCTTCAACCACTCCCTCCACAAAAGATTCCTCAGACAATGAGGAACCTTCATCAGAAATGATTCCAATAGGATCAATTACTAATGGAGTTTTCACTTGAAAGTCTTTAATTTCTTTGTCATTTGGTGAATTGACAAAGAAATTTAAGACTGGTGGGGGGCAATGATTATATTTTGTTTCTTTTCCCTTACCCATCTAATCAGTTCCTTTACTGATCATATGCTAAATGATGTATGAGGAGCTTTCATAGCTCTTGAGCTTCTGACTTATAGTTTCATAGTCACACTCGACTATGGCTAATTTCTTCTATATCTCATTGATGGTATTGAAATAAGAAGTAATAGCATCTTCCCTATTCAACACAGCGATATCAGCCTCATCCAATTGCCTGTTTAATAGCTCAATTTTAGCTTGAAAATCTTTTTCATTTGATTTTAAACTTTTGTTTGCTTCAATGCACTGGTTGAGATCTCTAATCAAGTCAGCATTGTGTTGCTGATAAGCCAACAACTTACTTTCAAGTTCAACACAATTAAAAAAACCAGAATGAGATGAGGATCAGTCATCATATACCTGATCAGACTAAGATGAAGCAAAAGTATTCACCATTAAAGCAAACTGTGTAGTAGATTGTTCTTCAAATTCAACATCTGATTCTCCTTGAGTTTCTGAATCTGAGGTGCATTCTGATTCTGATCCTGATGATTCATCCAGACTTGTTTTTGTTTCTTCTGAATTACCTACATCACTGGATCCAGCAGCTTCTTTGATCTCTGCAGCACATGCTTTATCTGCTCCTCCCTTTCCAGAATTGAATCTGAAATCCCAGTTTTCTCCCTCATCATTCTGAACCATGAGTGCCTTGTTTGCATTTGATGAACTGGCTTGAACATGAGTGGCAATTGCTACTAATCTCCTCTCTGGATTGGCAGCTGATGATCTTTGGTTCTGAAAAGGATTGTGGTTACCCATCTTCTTAGGCTTGTCGCACTGTCTTGCAAAATGAACTTTATCCCCACAGTTATAGCAAGTAACAGATGACATATCAAATCCAAACTTGGAGTCTTTGTTTAGATTGATGTCTTTCCCAGTTCTCTTAACAAAATATTTTGCTCTTCTAACTGCACTTGCAAGAGCCCACATAATATCAATCCTTTCCATATCATCAGGATCAATCTGAGAGTAGTCTTCATTTGTCAGATGTGGGTTACCAATCTGTCAAACTAGCAGCCCATCATAAGAACTCACCAGTGTAGACAACAAACCAATATTCTCTTTAGCAACCACCACAGTTACTTTATAAAAGTTGTATGTCTTCAAAATTTTTATTGAATGACTTTATTCTTTCTGAGAGGTGGAAGTTGTAGATGACTGACTGAAGGATGTCTGGCCTGAAACAGGAGCTTCTTTGGTCTGTGAGACAAAAGTTGTCTTCAATGGAGCATGAGAAGAAGCTTTTTCTATAGTAGGAGTAGAATATCATAATGAAGGATCTTGAACTTGAGCAACTCTCTTTGCCTTCCACTTGTTCTCAATCTCTTGTTCCTTCAGCTTCTGAATGAAATCATTAATGTCCATATTAGCGATCATCTCACTATGCTTCAAAACCATCAGAAAAGATTCCCACTTGGGAGGTAAAGTGTCACACCCCGAGCCGGCGGGGTTGGATCGGAGTCCCCGTTGGGCGGAAGGTTCCCGGGGCGCGATATCGTGAGTGATAATCAAAGTGATAAGATTGTTTATATTGCACATGATATAAATGAGAAATGCTAAATAGAATAGAATTACAAAGTTAAATTACATCCGAAGCGTTCATAATTTAACAATGTAAATCTATCATAACATCATAAAATATCTATCTTGTAACTGCACAAGATATACAAAATATTGGTATAATGATGTTCCAAAAGTATGCAGGTCCAAAAATACTAAGTCTTCTATCTGAAGTCCTAGTCCCAAAAGCATAAGCTTCTTAATTGACATGTTCGTCACCTGAGAAGTCATGCAGAAATAAGGTCAACACATGGTTGGTGAGTTCATATAGTTTTTATAAAATGAGTTTGAATAACCTGAATGACAACCTTAACCTCACCATTAACCACCTATACCATCCAGTTCAGTATGCTTATATATAGGGCATATGTAGGGTCGAACTTACTGCCCGCCCAGCCACCGTCCCACCACATACTTAACTACATGATATATTGTTCCTGGTGATAATTAAGCATTTCATTCCACTACTTTGATTCCATGACACATGACTCTTAACATTTGATCACCCTGAAAATGTTTATAGTGATTCCCCGAAGTGACAACCTTAACCTCACCAACAACACCTATACTAACCAATCAAGTATGCTTATATATAGGGCATATGTAGGGTCGAGCTTACCGCCCACCCAGCCACCGTCCCACCACATACCGGACTACTTAGCATATTGTTGTTAATGATAATTAAAAATTTCACTCCTACCATTAACCCATTTGTTCATCAGTTCTTTGTTTCCTGTAAATACAACAATTTGGAATCTATGTTGATTCCTTAAGTTCATCACAATTATGATCAACTACAGAATTTGTAGAAACAGTTATAAATGTTTAATTTAAATAAATAAATAAATAAATAAACATTTAATAAAATCTAAGTCCTATTGATTGGGCCTTGGTCAACTAGAGTAGACTAGTCTATCAATCAAGGTTCTTAGTAGTTAGGGAATTCTGTAAATATCATCAAACATATGACCTACAAATCAAACGGTCTAGCTAGGAGTTCTTGAAATATAGGATTTTTGTTTCGTACTTGATTCGTCTTGTTTCGTCCCTCGTTTCGTATTGTTTCGTTGGCATATGTTATCTTTCATATTTCCCAGACTTTCCCCTGAAAATGATTTGTTGATTCGTTTGATTCGTTGAACTCACGCACTTGTTTCGTCAAAATAGTTTCGTTTGATTCGTTGAAATCACACACTTGATTTATCAAAATAGTTTCATTTGATTTGTTGAAATCACACACTTGATTCGTCAAAATAGTTTCGTTTAATTCGTTGAAATGTTTATTTTTAACCCAATTATCCACTCAAAATATAAGTAGATAACCTTAGTAAAACCTGCATAAAATTTACCTACACATTATCTATGATATCAATCATACATGTAAAACATATAGAATTTATAAGCATTTAAGTAAACAATTTAAATAAACAGTTTACGCATGCTTCTCAGCCCCGCGTTTTACAACAAAAACGTTTAGAAAAGGGGCAATGAACTCACCTGTGTTACTATGTAACTGATCTATCACAAAATGCGCGCTCTTATTGTAGCTTAAGTTTCTTCAGTTCCTGAGTTATTATATAAGAATTCGAATACGATAAGTATACGTATTAGTCGCGTGTCTAAGGTTTGGTCTCGGTGTGTGTAACTAAGTGTCGTAATTCACTAAGTGCTTTTATGATCTAGTCTAACTTAGTTACCCATTGGTGTCCCATAATCCATAATTAGTCATACATGTATTAATTAGCATGTTTTAATCAAGTTCATTCTTAAGTTAAAGCATAAATTTAGAAAAATCATTCCATTTAGTTTGACAAAGTTTATTAACCGTTTTTCCTTTATTAAACCTCATTACTTAACCATAAATTATCAATAAATGAGTGATGGGCTTAACTAGGCCCATTGGGCCCACCCAGACCTCTTCATGTTCTTTGATTACTCGTTGGTCATAACTTAAGATTATTGAACAATATAATATAGATAACCAATTTATTTAGGTTAACCCTCTATATTAATGTTCTTCCTAGGTAAATGTTAATAAGTAAACCAACATTTAACTCTTCTATCTTTGTTATTTGTCCATGATATCTTAGTTCGTATTAAAACAAGTTTGCATGAATTTAGATACTCCTTACTATTCCCATGCACACACATGGTGCATCTCATACACTCATACGTACATAAACCCCCATGTACATTAGGAATCACGAATTTTAGGGTTGTTTAGGTTCGACCTCATCCCAAAGCAGCGAACCTATGGATAGGTTCGGCCAAATGGTGTTGTGACCTTTCAAGGTTCGGCTAATATGGACGAATGGTTCAGCATCATCCCAAGCAGCGAACCTGAAGAAAGGTTCGGCCCTATTGGTTCGCTTCTTCATTTGTTCGGTCACCTGAAATGGTTCGTGGTCCCTAGGGTTGTGCATGAGAATGGTTCGGCAATATGAAGGGTTCGGCTAACATAATGGTTCGCTACCCACCTAGGTTCGGCAACAAGAAGGTTTGGCGCCCAAAGGTTCGTGGCTCATAAACGGCTACAGGTTCGTTGTCAGTGTCTCAGGGTTTGGTGCAGGATGAAGGTTCGGCTAAGTCAGGCTCCTAGGTTTGGCGAGATCCATCCCAGAAGGTTCGTCGTCCTGTGTTCGTGAACCAAGGTTTGGCCAAGAAGCAAAGGATAGGTTCGGCCCTAGGGTTCGCGCCTCCCTAGGGTTCGGCCGTGGTTCCAGATCTGTGACTTCGAAGGTTCGGCCTTAAGAACATGAGGTTCGGCCGTAGGCTGGTCACGAACCTGTAACCATCTTCATCTCTCCCAATGATCAGAACCTGTAAATATTTAGTTTCTAGGGCCTCCTATTTGCTAATCATGACTCATATCAAGTTATTATATGTTTAAAAACCGATTATCATAGCAATAATTTCAAAGACTCGTGGAACATCCTAAAACCGAATTAAGTTTGGTGATTTACCTCTAGTGTGATGGATAAATGCTTGAGATTTCTGTACTTCCTTGATCTACACAACAAGATGATCGTTTTGGCTCCAAAAACACTTCAATCCGCACAAATCCGAGCAAGAGATCGTAGTGAGAAGCTTGAAGTTTTAGAGAGAGGCTAGAGAGAGTGACGAAATTGATAATGAGAAATGAGGTTGGTGTAGGTTGTTGGGACATAAATGCTATCATTAAAGACTTAGAAAAATACCCGGTCGTTCAGCCTCGTTTGGTTTCGCGTAAGACGTTATTTCTTGGTATTTTTCGTAACGAAAGCGAATCGGTTTTTTAAATTAAATATTATAAAATTATTTCAGATTGTGATTCCTAATAAATTAACTAATATCTTTTATTTATTTTAAATTTTCAAAGTATTAATTTACTGTTTAAATTGAATCGTACAGTTTCGCGCGTATTCGTTCGAATCGTCACTCGTACGAACACGACGATAACTGTACTTTTCAATATTGTTTTCTAATTATAGAATATCATTCAGAACGTTAAAATTCCAGCTTTATTCGTACAGATAGTCACCTATACGAAAAATCCGTCGATTTAGCATTCCCATAGCGACATTCTTGTTGTTTTGTTCTATAACGCCTCGCATACGTTTATACATAATAAAATCCTATCAAATAATCACATGATGGTTCTGTGTTGCCAGATAATTATCTGACTCAAGAACCACAGTTCTGTACTTTGTTTCTGTTAAATGTTTCTGAACTTGTTGTTTGTTAGCACAAAATGATATTGAAAATTGAATATGAATATGAAAGGCACTAAAATGTATATAGTTCGTACATGTTTACTGTTCATGTTGCTGTTTAAGATCACTGTTCCGGTATGGTTCCGGCACTGATGTTACATAAAGCATCAGCCAGACATTGGTTCTTTTCTTGTGTAGTTGTCTTGACTTGATGATTGTATAGCTCACTCAAGAGATGATAAAATCTAGCAATCAACTCATCTAAAGACTCATTACCCATGCACATGAAACTGTTGAACTCTTTCTTCAAGGCCTTAGACTTGATGCTCTTCAATGCATCATTTCCCTCATAGCTTTGCTGTAAAGCATCCTACAATGATTTGGAAGAAGTAAACTGTCAGAATTGATGAAAGATGCCTGTAGCAATAGACTGAGACAATATGGCATAAGCTTTCTTCTCAAATTCATACAACTTCCTCTGAGACTCAGTCATCCGTGTGACAAGCATAGGTGAACCATCTTCACTTAGTGGTCTTAAATTCCCACTCTCAATCATCATCCAGAGATTGGTATCCACTCCATTTATGTGAATCTCAAATCGATACTTCCAATGCGGATAATCATCTAATGAAAGTAACTTTGGAGCTTTGTTCGAATTCCCGGTCTCTGTCTCAGTAAGCAGCAGATTCTGAATTCTGCTGTTCTGATTAGCCATCAATGCAAGTTCTTCCATCTTGTTAAGAGAAAACTGATTCAACACTTAGAAAATTTTCAAAAATGATGGCCGAATGAAGTTATGCCAGCCAAATAACGGGGATCGAATGTGTAAGAACTGGCCGAATGAACTGAGTTGTCCGAATGAATGGTCTAATGCGAATGAGTAGAGGACCGAAAGAGTAGTCGACCGAATGAATATCAACCAACCGAATGAATAGCTATTCGGATCAGCTCCTAGGCCGAAAGAGAGCTATTCGGCCGAAAGACTCTATTCGCACAGCTATTCGGACGATCGACTCATTCGCACAATTTGGGGTTTTCAGCAACAAAAATCTCGATAACTTTGGTTTTTGAGTGAATCAGACCACCAAAATTGGTACAGAACCTCAGGAAAACATTACTAAGCTATAGGAATGATCGATTTACCAAAACAACCAGAAAAACACACTGATTTCTAATGAAACAGTAACTTGAAACCAAATAAACTTAGGGTTTTCAAAAATCTCGAACCAACAATCTGAGATATGATGATTTCGATAGAAAATCGAGCAGAATCAAGAGCCAAAGCTCTGATACCACTTTGTAGGACCTAATAAACCCTCGGAAACAACTCAGTTCTTTGGGAGATCTGCTCGACATGCCCTTGAATAGTGCGGAATCCTATTCAAGGGTTTTCCAATCGAAACCACCAGTCCCTGTGGCAATCCGACGATGTGGAATCAACGTTTTGATCGAAATCGAACACCACGGGTTGAGAATCGAAGTTGGATAGATAGGAGTGGCTCAAAACCCTAGGAATATGACAGAGGCATGCTCAGGGGAGAGAGGAGGCTCGAAAAGTTATCAAACATTCTGTTTGCAGCCCTATATATAAGCTGTGCTCATTCGGCCGAATGAGTAGTGCGAAACACTCATTCGGGTAATGGCTCAGCCGAATGAGCTTAAACAACCGAATGAGTCATGCGGATGACTCGGTCGTTCGCCTAAGTCATTCGCTAGGCGTTCATTCGTCCGAATGAACTCATTCTTAGATATCATTCGCACGAATGGGTCTAGAACATAGTGAAAGTCAAAATCTAACATATATAAACATAACAAACTCAATGAAACATAAATGAACAATACTCAAAAATCTATTTCATTAATAATATGAACTTTATATAATCAAAGATATACAAAATACGGAACTAGGAACATTACATGCATCAACAGTTTTAGCTATTGATTCCTTATGTAGTAGAATCCAAGATTGTTAGGAGAAAAACACTTGCATAGCTGCTGAATTTTGTTGTTTATTTAACCGAATTGCAACCATTCTCACTTAATTCCCTCTTGTAAAAAATATTTTTTTGTGAACATTATTTTTATAAAAAAAAGAAATATTTTAATTTGGTATATTTGGAAGATAAAAGTTGTATAACAAATAAATTTTCTTAAAAACAGTCTATTTTGAAAAATGAAATAAATTTTGAACCAAAATTTTAGGAAACATGATTTATAGAAACAAATAATTTTTTTTGAAAAAAAAATGTTTAGAGAAATGTTTTTCTTTAAAATATGTAATTTAGAGAAAAAAAATTACGTTTATGTCATATGTTTATTGATATTTTTCAAATTAGGTCATTTAACTTTAAAAAATGCAGAAAAAATACATTACATTCTTGATTTGTAATAGTAAGATTTTAATATATTTAGTTCAAATATCTCAATAATTATAAATAAAGAAGGTTAGGTATTAGTTTTGTAGTTATTAAAGTTTCAAATTATTGTTTTACTACTTCATGAAATTATTAATTCATAATTTAATAATTAATGTTAGATATCGTTCTGTAACTTCTAAATTTTTGATTAATAACTAATTAATATATTATATTAAATTCATGTACGTAATATACAAGTAATATTCAATTGTGTCTGTGTATACATATATTTTTAAATATATCAATTATTATAAATAAAGAAGGTTAGGTATTAGTTTTGTAGTTATTAAAGTTTCAAATTATTGTTTTATTACTTCATGAAATTATCAATTCGTAATTTAATCATTTATTTTAAATAGCATTCTATGATTCCAAAATTTTTTATTAATAATTGATTAATATTTTATGTTAAATTCATGTAATATACAACTAATATTCGATTGTGTGTATATATATGTAAGTAAAATTATCCAATTGGACTCTAGCTACTTTCAACTAATTTCAAATTATATGAACTCGTTTTGTCAAAACATATTTATGAAGATGTGAACTATTTTAATGAAAATAAATTTATTCCAAAATATCAAAATTAAATCCATCTTCTATTTCATGGACACCAAATCTACACATACTAATTATCTAACATGCAGAATTTCCACTCTCATCTGCTGGTTAAATAATGCATAATAAATATCCCCAAAAGCAAAGCAACAAAATTAATAATCTCTTAAGAAGCTAATGTGTGATTAACCCACCCGACGTAAGCATTATCTCTTAGAAAGAATGTTTTGATTTCAAACATAAACAATCTATCTATTATAATATATAAAAGTTTTTAAAGACACATGTTATGCTTATAGAGAATCTCTCTCTTATTAAATAGATCTCATATTAAATACTCAATACATTATAAAATGTTTCAAGAGCATCTCTTTGTTATTAAATAAATTTTATATTAAATAATCAATACATTAAAATATATTCATATGAAAAAATAGACTTTTAAAAAAATAAATGATATAATATATAAAATTATAAAAACAATTATTTAAATCGAAATGTTTATAGAAAAAACATTAAAAAGCTAGCATTTAAAAAAAATATTATTACTCAAATGCTTAAAGTAGGAGGGGTGAACGCCACCATTAGGCGCCCCTCATCGACCGGTCCCACGGCCAACATAAGGGAATTAAAGTAATAATTATATGGAATGATAATCATATTATAAATTAAACATATTTTATATTGTCTAAATTTTTATTGATGAGTTTTTATTATACTTTTTTATTTAATCTGTATAATAAACAAGATACTGACCTAGCAAGATAATATTTGAAAGGTTTATGAATATGATACTATATTGTTGTTCAAAAAAACTAATCCATTAAAACTTTAGCCTAATGCCCCTTTTCGATATATTTGTTTATTTCTTTATGTCACAATACAATATTGTGTTTTCGTAGGAGACATTCTTGTTTCTTATTTCTCCAAGCATTAACAGCTTGTTTCACATTAGTGATCCACTATAACATGGATACTAAAGAACTTGATGTGTGTAATAACGTGTTGTTTCTCAATACAATGTTGTTTCTTCCATTACAACCTTAAGTCTTTACTATTCTGTCTTATTTTAATTTTATTCTAAAATTGATTTCAGATAAAGTTTTATAAAAGTTTGATTATCTAGTTTATGGGTGTATTTTTTGTTCCGGGCTTATCGGCTTTAAGTTAATTAGGTATTCAGATATATAATAATAATGACAACGACGACGACAACAACAACAATGATAATAATAATAATAAGAAGAATAAAAAGTTACACCAAACCAAATTTCATATGAAACTATTGTCTTTTAAACCAAAATATCGGTGTTGTAAAAATTAGAAAATGCTAATCAAATGATAGGGTAGAGACTAAAGATTAATCGAATCGAAATTTAATATATATATTTTCAAAATTTTATGTACGCATACATATTAAGAGACGCATATATATCTTTTAATCTATAAATAATCTTTATGTATAACAATAAAAGTTATCTGTACAAACCTAAAGAGATATAAATCTTCATACTACACTTTAAAAACATGAGATATAAATCTCCATCATCAGTGAAGATAATTGATAATTTGGACCACCGATGACGAAAATGCTTTTGACCACATCTCCTGTCCACCTTTTACCACTGGTGATGATTTCGACTGCCTTTGGCCGATGTTGATCGACTACCGATTTTTGTGACCAATTTGAAGAAATCACAGTGACCTTTGTTTAAAAATTACGAGCTAGTTGCACTATTGCGACGATGTGATCATCCTGCTGCAATGCAAACGCTATTGCGATGACTCTTTCAAATGCGATGGTTTGTGGTGCAATTTGCATATTAAGCCGGTCATAACATGCACCTGAGATATGTGTATCTAACATCACGTGTTACTTATAAGTTAACACTAGATAACTCAAATTTGATATGCACTTCAAATCATGCATTTTTATTACATAGCATACATATATGCAACTTGATTTTAAAAACATATGTTTATATCCATCCACATGGGCATTGTGATGATTTCAATAATTTTATGGTTGTTACATATCCAATGTGTAATACATTGAGGGTCTATCACTTTCGAATTGAAATTTAATATATATATTTTCAAAATTTTATGTACGCATACATATTAAGAGACGCATATATATCTTTTAATCTATAAATAATCTTTATGTATAACAATAAAAGTTATCTGTACAAACCTAAAGAGATATAAATCTTCATACTACACTTTAAAAACATGAGATATAAATCTCCATCATCAGTGAAGATAATTGATAATTTGGACCACCGATGACGAAAATGCTTTTGACCACATCTCTTGTCCACCTTTTACCACTGGTGATGATTTCGACTGCCTTTGGCCGATGTTGATCGACTACCGATTTTTGTGACCAATTTGAAGAAATCACAGTGACCTTTGTTTAAAAATTACGAGCTAGTTGCACTATTGCGACGATGTGATCATCCTGCTGCAATGCAAACGCTATTGCGATGACTCTTTCAAATGCGATGGTTTGTGGTGCAATTTGCATATTAAGCCGGTCATAACATGCACCTGAGATATGTGTATCTAACATCACGTGTTACTTATAAGTTAACACTAGATAACTCAAATTTGATATGCACTTCAAATCATGCATTTTTATTACATAGCATACATATATGCAACTTGATTTTAAAAACATATGTTTATATCCATGTAGTCATGTAGACATGGGTTATGATTGTGATATCAAAATTTTTGGTTGTTACATATAAAACTTTGATGTGTATTTATGTTCATTGTTCAGTGGTTTAAATGTATATTAGAGACTTTCCATATTCTATATTCAATATGTGTTATGTAAAATAATGTAAACCACTTAGGTTGCACTTGTTTAACATTGAAACAATAATATCTAAGCAACTTTGTAATTCAAGTTGAAATCTTTTAAGAATTTGAAAAATAAATCAATAAGCATTTATATTTAAGCATTTATATAACAACAACAACAACAACAATAACAATAAAAACGTTAGCAATTTGAAAAAATCCAAACACTTACAAAGTTGCTGGACTTTCTTTTGTTTTTGCCTCCTAATATCACGAAATCCTAGAAACGAGGACAGCACCATCAATTCCCTTATTTCGGTTTTGCCTATTGCCCATACCAACTTCTCACAATTTATTTAGTAAATAAGTTGAACGAGTTAAATTAAATCAGCTTGTGCCTGAGCCCGAACCTTGAAATAATAATGATATGATATGTTATTTAATATATAATGATTTAAAATTTATATATTTATCCAGTATAATACATAGTTTTTTAACTTAATAACCTTATATATACAATTACATATACATACAAAACAACATGATGCATCTCCAGGCCATATGCATGGCTTGAACAAATAGTACGAGATGTGTTGAACAAAGGATACATGTTTTTAACTTGATAACCTTATACATACATATATACATACATACACATACACAACAACATGATACATGTCCATGCCATATGCAAACCTAAAACAAATAGTATGAATTGTGTTGAACAAATGATACATTTTTAACTTAGAAATCTTATATATACGTACACATACACATACACAACAACATTATACATGTCTAGGCCATATACATAGCTTGAACAAATAGTATGAATTGTGTTGAACAAATGATACGAGTGTTTAACTTAGTAATCTAATATATATATATATATATATATATATGAGTTTCTGATGCAAATACTCTTCAAGAAATTCTCCCTCTCCTTAATTACTCTGATTACAAGTAAGTTTTAATTTATGTTTTAAGTTTCAGTTCTTTATTTTAATCCTGCCTTTGCTTAAATGCAACCCTCAAAAAATATTGGTATCAGAGCATAGACGATTAAAAATCTAAAAGGCTGAGACAAGCTCTATGTGTGAGGCAGCTTGAGTTGCTTAAGTCATTTATTTTGCATTTAAGCAAAGGCAGGATTAAAATAAAGAACTGAAACTTAAAACATAAATTAAAACTTACTTGTAATCAGAGTAATTAAGGAGAGGGAGAATTTCTTGAAGAGTATTTGCAGCAGAAACTTTTTTTTTATATTGATCAAGATATAATATGAAGCTCGGAGAATATGATGTGTTTTGGAAGGTGGATTGGAAGACGGAAGTGGGTGATTTAGTGTGCCATAGAGATTGAAAGATTTCAAAATATTATTGATATTTCTTTCGGTGTGTCTTCAAATGAAGAACGAAGTGCCTTAAATAGGCGTACAAAATTTATCTAATCATTTACAATTAACGGTCTAGATCTATCTTTCTAAAAGAACAACTCAGATTTACAAAAGTATAATTATATTCAAAAAGAAAAAGTAAAAGAAAAAGTAAGATGCTGTCTGTCGAATCTTTTTATCAGCATCCGTCTTGTTTTGTTTTTATCTGTGTATTCGTCATTGATGACGCTGTCTTCTAGAAATCTCTGTGTGTGTCTGGTATGCTTTCTATTGAATGTGATGATCCTGGACGACTGTTATTATCTTCTTTGTTAAAAATATGTTCTAACTCCAGGTCTTCTCCTTCTCCAACGAATGGTAGAAGCATATTCCAGTTTTCATGTGCATAAATTTGTACATAATGCCCTTCTCCAAGTAGAGAATAAATTTGCCATCTAAAACTTTCAGGCAATTGTGGAGTCTTTTGATATTTTCTGTAAAAATCTGAAAATTTTTGTTTTTTATAGGGATCTTCATCTTCTTTTAACATATCACTAACCCATGGAAGATTCCCAAAATCAATGTCACCAGTTACTGCTAGATCTTGTAAATAATTGTGTAAATACATTCTATGGGACACAAAGATCCTTTTTCTAGCAGGTCTATAAGAATTTTCATCTAAGTATGGGAAAGAAGAAAAAATTTTACAACCAATTATGGGATCTCTTGAATGTGTAGATATATTCCCAATAATTACTGTAAATTTTTCTCCGAATCTTTGTAATAAATCTTCTGTTTTTCTGTTTAATCTGATTTCTAGATAATCAATCATACCATAGTGGTAAAATTCAATTATCTCATCATCTTTTAAAGTTGTTGGGTAGAAGATCTGTAATAAAAGTAACTCTGTTGATTTTCCTTCTTCAGTTCTTTCTATGGTTTTGACTCATGTAATGTCTCTATCATGTGTAAAAGCAATCTCTAAAATTTTTTGTTGTAATTTATGCAAAATTAATGAAAATTCTGCACAAATTTTTTGAGAAATGATTGCTTCGAACTCTGGAAATTTATCGGTAAGAGGCTTCATGGTTTGTTTCCATGGTGTATCTATCATTCTGTATCTGAACGCTTCAAAACTCCTAGAATACCATTCAGAATTTGTGTGCAATTCTGTACTTTTTTCAAATTTATTTAAAATCTGTGTATTTTTTGATTCTAATATTTTAAGTTGTTGCTTCAACAACTTATTTTCTATAGACAACTGTATATTCTGTGTATCTTTACCACTCTTTAGGAGCTTTTCTTGTAACTGTGCAATTTCTTCTTGCTGTTTCTGTATAAGTTGTTCTGGATTAGTTTTTACTATATCCGAGAACGTCTGTACCTGTTCAGGTTCTATATAAAATGTTAAGCCAATGTTTTCCCTTGCAACTTTTAAAGCTTCATTGAATGAACAGAAGCCTTTACAGATAGGGTTTTGGCATTGTATATGTTTTGCCACTGTTTCCCATTTATTATAAATTCCCAACTGTGTACCCCTAAATATAACATAATGTGTATATTTGGGTTTTTGTATTTTTTCGGAATTTATAACTGTTTGTTCAGCAAAATATATACTCAAAGCATTTATAATATGTATTTTAAACTTTGAGGCCTGTGGCAAGGTTTGAATATGCCATAGGTTATCTAATATACATTGATGTTTATCTGTGAGCTTTATTTCATTCATAGGACGAAATTTTTTAGTAGGATCGTCACACCTCTGTAAAACATAATTTCCATAGGCTATAGTAGAACTGTGTATAGCTGTTGGAAATATAGTTGTTTTCTGTGTAGTCTGTAATTTTGAAAACCCAAATGTACTTGGTGTAATTGGTTCATTGAACTTTGTAGACTTTGTAGGCCTAAACTGTGTATTTTGTGTATTCTGTCCACCAAATATAGGTCCTGGTATCTTTATACTTGAACCAATTATAGATGCAGGTAGCATTCTGTAACTTGTTGCAGACTGTTGTTTATCTTCATCTGAAGAAATCTCCATTGGAGAAAGACTTCTTCTTGCTTGTACAAGTTTACCTTTACCTTTATTTTTCCTGTCCATCTACACAAAATAATTTGTTTATATTTCTAGATAACATATCAACTATCCCATTATTCTTACCTTTTATATGTTCAAAATTTATAGTATATCACTGTCCTTGTATTATATTTTGTAGATTAACCTATCGGGTTCTATTTATTTTTTTACTTTGATCATTTTTTATAAACTTTACTATTGCTTCGCAGTCTGTTCTAACTGTGAATTCTTTTTGTAAAAATATTTTAAATTTTTCAAGCGCATTAATTAATGCTTGAATTTCAAAATCTATGCTTGTCCAGTTTTTTTTTGATTTAAAATTACCACTGGAATAAGCACATATCTTTTCTTCTGATTTTTGACTGTATTTATTAGGTTTACTAAGCAATACTGCTCCCCAACCTTCTTTACATCCATCTGTTTCTATTATTATATAGTCTGTTACTAATGGTAATTCTAAGGGTTTAATTTCTTTTATTTTTTCTTTAATTTGTTCTATTATTTTAATATCTTCTTTATTAAAAAATCTTTGACCATTTTTTGTAGTTTTACTATATAATTGTCCTACTAATTTTGATAAATTTGGAATAAATTTTCTAGCATAATTTACTAGTCCTAAAAAAGCTTGTATTTGTTTTAAATTTTCAAATTTTTCCGGAAATTGTAGAATTTTTGTAGAAATATGTGATTGTAATTCTATTTTCCCGTTTCCGATTTCTAAACCTAAAAATGAAATCTTTTTCTTAAATAACTCCATTTTTCTTTTTGATATAACTATACCATGTGTTTTTATTTCTTCAAATACCTGTTGCAGATGTTTTTCATGTTCCTGTACTGTTTCACTTGCAACTAAAATATCATCAATATATACTAAGCAGAAATCATATTTTAAAAATATATTTTCCATAAATCTTTGAAATATTGAAGGAGCGTTTTTTAGTCCAAAACTAAGAACATTCCATTCAAACTGTCCTTCTGAGCATGTAAAAGCTGTCCATTTTTTAAAATCTTCTTCTAATTTTAACTGATTATATCCTGATTTTAGATCAAACTTTGAAAATATCTTTTTCTTTTGTATTAATTGTATTAATGTATCTTTATTTGGTATATTATATCCATCATCTTCTGTATTATCATTTAATCTTTTGTAATTATATACTATTCTAGCTTTTCCTCTTTTTATTTCACTATGATTTCTTACTATGAATGCTGCTGATCTATGAGGACTTTCAGATTTTCAAATTAATCCTTGTTCTATAATTTCTGGTATTTGTTTTTTAAATTCTTCTTTATCTAAAGGACTATATTCAATATTTGCTGTTCTAATTGTTATGTCTGGATTTTTTATTTTAAATTACATTCATACTTTACTTTTGATTTTTTAATATCTTCACCTATTAATCCTATTTTTTCTAAATGTAGTATTATTGGATGATTTATACTACTTTTTATATCTTTTCCTTTTTCTAATTCATGATTTAAAAAATCTGTTAATAATTTTGTTGTTTCGTTTTGTAATAATTTGTTCTTCTATTTGTTTTTAAAAATTCTAAACTCCCTTTTTCCCCTCTTTTTTCAGCAAATGTAGAAGTTTTTGTATATCTTGAGGTTGGAAAACTATATATATGTTTACTTAAAGTGATAAAATTTTTTGTTATTGTTATTGATCCATTTAATCCTAAAATAAAATTTAATCTATATATATAGGGAGATGATCAAATGTTAACCCATGTTTATTGCGTTAACCGAATAATTACATCTTTTTACTTTGGGGCCACACTAAAGTAAATATAAAGTTGTAGGTTTTTTCTTTTTTTTTAATTAATGTAGGGCTCACTTATATTAATAAAAAAAATAAGAAAAAACCTACATCTTTATATTTACTTTAATGTGAGCCCCAAAATAATAAGATTTAGTTATTCGGTTATCGCAATAAGGAAGGGTTAACATTCAAACCATCCCATATATATATATATTCATATAGGGAGATGATCAAATGTTAACCATGTTTACTCCGTTAACCGAATAACTACACATACATACTTACATACATATATGTACATATATATGTGTGTGTATAGATATATATTCATATATATGTCTATATATATACATACATATACATATAGGGGATGGTTCCTTTGTTAACCGATTCTTATTGCGGTAACCCGTATACGTCCGACAAGATCAATCCAAATCTTTGTATTTTTTTATATATCATTATTACACATAAAGAATACTTTCTTCTTTTATGTGTATGTAAGTTATGGTACAAAATGTAACCAAAACTTACACTTTTTTTAATCTAAACGATAATGAATTTACACATACACATAAAAGAAGAAAGTATTATTTATGTGTAATAATGATATTTAAAAAAAGAAAACAAAGATTTGGATTTATCTTGGTGTAGTTATACGGGTTACCGCAATAAGAGTGGGTTAACATTTGATCATCTCCCTATATATATATATGTATATAGAAGATGGTTCGAATGTTAACTATTCCTTATTGCGATAAATGAATAACTAAATCTTATTACTTTAGGGCCCAAATTAAAGTAAATCTAAAAGTTTAGGTTTTTTCTTATTTTTTTATTAATGTTTCCTACATTTACTAAAAAAAAAAAGATACATTTTTAAATTTACTTTACTGTGGGCCCCAAAGTAATAAGATGTAGTATTTCGGTTAACACAATAAAATAGGTTAATATTTAATCATCTCCCTGTGTGTGTGTATATATATATATATCGCTTGAATGAATAGTATGAATTGGGCTGTAGACGAAGAACCAGTTACAACAATTGATAATTTTGAATGATTGAAGAAATGAAGAAAAAGAATGGACTAAAGATAGAGAAAAACAAGAAACTAAAATATTAAAAAGATTTAATAAATTATGTGTAAGCTTTTACTTAATTCCCTTTCAATTATAAAAGTAAAAAGTTTACCAAAAAATTTGCAATTGGTAGATTTATGGTTTGCTGGAATTAAAAAGTCATGAGTTGTGTTGTTATTCTATCTTATAGATTTTGAGTTCAAATTCAAGTAAAAAATTTATTATAAAAATAGGATAAATTTTTTATCCTAAAAAAATTATGATCTCATATATGTGTGTGTGAAAACAAAATTATCCAATTCGTCTGAACCTACTCTCACCTAACTTTAGTTTAAATGAACTCATTTTGTCAAATATATTGAAGGAAGATGTGAACTGTTTTAAAGATTATTAATATATTCCAAAATATCAAAATTATTTTCATCTCCATTTTTATGATTTTCTTTTTTCTAAAATGGAGTTAAAACAAATATTTATAGTACATATTAATTAATATATATATATATAATAAAGATCATTAAAAAAAATAAAGATTCGGTCATTTTTTGGAGGGTTATATATATATATATATATATATATATATAGGATTTGGTTCAAATAAGAATCCTGCTTAATTGCGGTAACCCAAATAACCCTGCAAAAAATGACCGAATCTTTGATTTTTTTTTATGATCTTTATTATATATATTTTGGGGTTTTTTTTTTGTTTTGGCTAATTCACAATGCAAATCGAATTTGCATCGGTGTAAAAGTTTTGCAATTTAAGCAGCATTTACAAAAGTGCAAAACTTTTACACCGATGCAAATTCGATTTGCCTTGCAAATGAGCCAAAACACAAAACAGAAACCGCCTAAATATGTATAAGGACCATGAAAAAAAACCAAAGATTCGGGCATTTTTTGCAGGGTTATTTGGGTTACCGCAATTACAGTGGGTTAACAATGGAACCTTCTCCTATATATATATATATATGGGAGTATTGATAAGAAAACCTTTATTTTGGAAAAAAATAAGAAAAGTAATCATAATCATTACCAATTAATTTTTTTAACCATTTTTTCTTTTTTATTTCCTTTTATTATCAGATAATAAATGTAAAAAAAAGAAAAAAATAGAAAAAAAAATGTATTTTAGCTTATCACATATATGTAACTTGTATGTTACACATACTGATTACATATATGTAACTTTATCAGTTACATATGAAACTTTTTGAGTTACATATAAGTATATATATATTTTTAAAATTTATTGGTTAGTATGGGTTTTTTTGGTTTTCTCCAAAGTGAGAAGTTTTCTCATAAACCTTATATATATATAGGGGAAGGATCAAATGTTAACCCTTCCTTATTACGATAACCGCATAACCCTAGCACTTTTTTGCGTTTTTTGCCCGAATCTTTGTTTTTTTCATGGTTTTTATTATACATAAACAGGGGGGGTTTCTTTTTTGTGTTTTTGCTAATTCATCACCGTCTAGAAATTATTTACAAGTGTTAGTAAGTGTAAGTACTTACACTTACTTACATCACATATCTGATGTAAGTGTGATGTAAGTAAGTGTAAGTACTTACACTTGTAAATAATTTCTAAACGGTGATGAATTAGCAAAAACACAAAAAAGAAACCCCCTATTTATGTATAATAAAAACCATGAAAAAAAAACAAAGATTTGGGCAAAAAACGAAAAAAATGCCAGGGTTATGCGGTTATCACATTAAGGAAGGGTTAACAAAGGAACCATCCCTATATATATCCACACAAATTATGATTAGCATGTATCCTCAAAAACATGTCATTTTCAACTTATGAGAACTAACTTTCAACTTATTAGAACTAACTGCTTCTAGCCTAGTGATTAATCTCATAATTTTTCTATGGGTGATATTGGATTCAAATTCGGGACAAAATATATTTGTAAAATCCAATGAAACGATTGAAATCCCGCCTATGTGTAATCATTCCTAATCGTTAAATATTTTTTCAAACTTATGAGGGCATCAACCACCAATCAGGAATAAATCAATAATGCACAATTAATATACACAAAAACATATCAACAAAATTAATAATCCATTAAGACTTAAGTCTAAAGAAATAAATAGTTCAATGTACTTTGTCGATATATTTTGTAGATTAAAAAAGGTTTAATAATTAGAGTATTATATTTGTTGTTTGATCAGATATGATGAAAAGATAGTGTACGTACTACCGATTGCATTTAACTAAGTGAAGAAAACATCCAAAACCGTCACATGTAAATACAAAGATCGATTCGTATAATTTGAGTAATTGGACACCTCTAACAAATCATTTGACACCATTGACATGTAAGATTAAATTATTTAAAATATGAGCCTCATGATTATTTATTTAATTAATCAATTACTTAAATACACATTTAAATATGTAATTATTTGATGAACATAATTACCCTTACTATTCTAATTAGGTTTCCTCTTAGGTGTATATAAAGGAGAATAAGACTTTTAATTTGGTTACACGATTCAACATCACAAACAAATTCCTAAGCATATAGAATTCGTAACCTCTCAAATATCTCCAATCCATCCTTACCATACACCCTAAACGAGAACTCGATCCGATCAGCTACAGAATCATGTAAGGGATCAACACAATGCTTACTTGATTCGCATGTTTCATCAAATACATATTATTGTAATTATTATTGTTTATGTATGTATACATATTTATAATCATAGGAATATATCAACATGTGGTATCAAAGGGATATGCTGATTAATCGATTCATAATCTAGAGTTGAAATCAAAAACCTTAAAACCACGTTTTAAAAACAATGAAATGAATAATCCCCTTATTTTTGGATGAAATCAAAATACAAATTGGTTAAAAATTTAGAAGGATCTTACTGTAAAATTAAATTTTTCGGATGAAATAGAGAACTAATGTTCTCTACCTAGAATAGAGGTCCTCTATCGAGATCTCGGCTAAATACCGAGAATGAAAGTTCTCATACTTAGAACTCAGCTATGACCAAGAACTAAAATTCTCCACTGAGAACTCGACTAAAACCAAGAGCTAAAATTGTTAGACCAAGAATTATGTCTCAGACCAAGAACAAACTTTCTCACCGAAAACTGTTCCTAACCAAGAACTCAGTTCCCTTACCGAAAACTCAGTTCCCTACCAAGAATAGTTCCTTTTCAATTTTTTTTTGTTTTCTTGGGGCTCCGCCCCGAACAATTTGATCCGTGCTAACAAGGGTCTAAGATATAAATAAGTTGTTTTGTTAAAACCTTCTACCGGGAAGCCATGGATTTTTGAGTTTTCGCCATTGGTTACTGATTGAGCCACTGGATTAAACTATTATGTTTTACAAAACCTTAAATATAAAAACTTGCTTAAACTTAATAACACTTGTTTCACTCCTGCCCAAAGGTGATGTGTCACATCTTATTATTCGAGTCCTAATAAGCATTGTCACTTAATTGTGTATATCCATAAACATTATATATTCACATGACATTTTGCCTTAAAGCATAAATGTTTCACTTTTCCACAAAGGTGATGTGTTACATCTATGTTTGCAAACTTAACATGTGCATAATGCTTATAATGTCTCACTTCTGCCCAAAGGTGATGTGTTACATTCCTAATGCTCGTCTTATTTTTTAATTAATTGCTCCTAATACTTAAATGAATGGTTCTTATCCAAAGTGAAAGTCAATTGCCTAAGTAGAACTTAATCATGTCTATTACTTTGATGTTATAGTATACTTTTATCACAAATTTATAATGGTCCTCATATATGTCTGTCTATCTTAGATCTAAGTTACCCCATAAATCATTTAATGTGACACCCCGTAATTTCCAGGTCAGCTTCTATTTTAATTTAATATTTATTTAATTGATAATTGCATACGTGGCACTAAATTAGTTTAATTTAGTGTGACATGTGGCACGACAGTACAAACACTGTTGCAAACAAGATAATTCGGTGAATTATCGCAACACGCACACACGTGTCTAACAAAATACGAACGTTGGTGAACGTTTAAAAAATCGTGTAACTAAGCACTAGTAACATCACGAAACACTCAAACGCTGAACTAGATAGTTCAAATAATGCCAAACAATGTTCCATAATCAAGAAAACGTCGAAAACGAGCCAAACCATCGAAATTGGTCAAAATGGGCTCAACCGGGATCCTTCGCGGTACGCCAAGGACCCCAGAGTGGGTCTCGGGGGTACGCGAAGGATGGGCGGGGGAATTTGAATCCCGAAATTCATTACGGTACGCCAAGCCCTTTGGGAACCTTCTTGGCGGTACGCGACGACATCCAGATGCCAAATCTTTATAAAACCAAGACAAATCAGTTCCTATCCTACTCTCATCATTTCACCCAAGCCCAGACGTTTTCTTCTCAGTTGTTTCTCCCCAAATCCACCTGCAAACGCCCTAGAACATAATCACCATTGAAGGACCACCATTGAAGCTTGAAGCTTGGAGACCTTGAAGGAAGGTTTGGACGAACTTGAACATCATCACCATCACCTCATTCCTGCCAAACACTGATGTCTAGGGGATTCAAGGAGCTGTTCAATCACCATCTTAGCATTCTTGGAACTATATGAGGTAAATCCATGGCTAACTTGCATCCTTCACACCTTAAACCACACATGCAAGGCATGAAACACACATGCAAGCACCCCAGCCTCACATGCACGAAATTTTGATGATTTGAATATGAGTTTGATGATCTTGCTACTGATTTTGATGATCTAGAATGATCTAATGGAGTATTTTGATGGTAAATGATGATCCATGGTGATGTGGATGTGCCATGATGCCTAACTTGTTCTCAGATGTTAAAATGATCATTTTTATTGACATGCATGCATGATCTAATGATATCTAAATGATTTTGAATGTTTATGAATGATTATTTGAGTTGTGTGAGAGGTTACAATGGATTAGATAGTGATTTATGGTTATTTTGTGCCTATTTACTAAATATAGTAACTTTATTTGTGCAAATCCCATTAGAAGAGGTAATATGAATATGCATGAACTTTGAAATGGTGATATATGATTAAAATGATGAATTGTTTGCTAAATGTTTCTATAATTAGAAACTTTTGTGGTGAATAATGTGCAAATAGAATGATTTTAGGATATAGTGTGGTTGATTAATGACATGATTGATGTTATGAACAAGTTGTAGGTGATTTGATTTTATTAAACTTGAATTTTTACAAACTTTCAAATTTTAGAAACTTTGTTTGATGAAATCATGAAATTGAAATGCAAGACTTGAATTATCATGATAACTAGCTTAGAATGATACGATATGACTATTGTGTGATAAGTTATGTGACTCTTGATGTTAATCATGCTAAACATAAAAACTTTCTAATTTAGTAAACTTTAATTTCTAAAAACGGTTTATGTGTATATTTGATCACATGTGATGACGTGTTATGTGCTAACATGATCACGTAGGATTAACGAGCATGTTAGAATCATTAAAATGAAACATGTTGTGAACTTTCTAAAAATGGAAACTTACTATGAACATTAAGTTGTCCAAAAACGTAAATCATGTGTTTTACGCGCTATGTGCACGAATCACGAATGTTACACGAACTCTAAACCGACACACGGTTCGGCAACGGGTCGTTGACTTGACATTGTCAAACACGATCAAACACGGACGAGCACATTCAATATGGACCAACATGGACAAACATAACTGCCAAGGGTTGTTGAGCACAAACACGAACACGAACATGAAACACAGTCACATACACGAACTCATGTAAGCTATACGATATTGGTTACCGGTGAACGAGTCACCTGAAGCAAACCGGAGCTTACGCAGTCTTTACCTGATCACTAAGTTGAGTTTACGGCCCCTCTTTAACTTTTTGCAAACTTTCAAAATAGTGGGAGAATACTTGTTAAATCGAGTCAAACATTATTACTTGTACAAACATTTGTGTATGCTGGTTATTAGACAAACAATAAGTGTTGTATCGTAACAAAGCCCTCGCACAGTCTTAGCATTAATGTATAAGTGTCACACCCCGACCGATGGAGGAATATGTCGGGGCGCAAGTTCGACAGTTACATTTGCATTGCTAAGACATTGATTTCAATTTAGCTAGGTCACTAATTCTTATCCTATATCTTCATCATGCTTCCTTATCCTGTTACACATGTAAAATAGAGTTTGTCAACTATTTGCATAGTTGGTGAGTTCACACACTAAGTTTAAATAATAAGTATAAAAAGGATGCCAACTATAGCCTAACTAGACAATGTATTATAAGCATAACATATATACAAGTTTGAATAAATAGAATGAATGAATGAATGAATAACATAACAATAGGTTGTGTCCAAACAAGTATCCATCCAAACTATTAATTCAAGTATGACCATACTTTAAATTTACATTTGTATTTCAATAAGTTTGGTAAGTGTACTTTTCACCTTTTTCACACAATGACAAAAGCCAATGCGAAGATGGTATCTAACACATCTTAGGCTACTAAGTACTAGCTTGCTTGGCTGGCAACACACATAGAATCAACACATTGTATAAGCATAACATCTAACACATAAGGCTGACCAGGACTAAGGCTTGCATCGTAGATTAAATGAATAATATAATGAACAAAGTTTGAATAAGACATGTGTAACATCTAAAAAACAAAATACATAAAAGGGAGTGTGAAGAAACTCACTTGATTGAATGCTTAGCTAGTCCACAATCCTTGATTAATGAATGAAGAAGTAAGACTATCTACTCACCCTAAAGTTTGAGTAACAAGTCTTAGCATCCTATAATTTAATTTCGAGATCTTAGAACTAGGCATCCGAATGGAAGTCCTGTTCGAATTAATCTATGTTTCAATGGATAGGTTGGAATATTTATTAAATAATATTCCCACAATATTGAATAATAAATAAAATATTCCTTTATTCATCTATCAATATTGTTAATTGTATAAATAAACTAGAATGATGCTTAGATAATATTTATAAATATTCCTATAAGTTTGTATAACAAATAAAATAGAATATTGAATGTTTTATTCAACTATTATTTTGTATTTGAAAATTCTATGATTAATGTTTGAATACTATTCCATCCATTTCTTTTATAAAATTTTATTGTAATAAAATGTATGAATTTATAAATAGTTGTTTAGAATATATATTTATTTTAGAGCATTTAAGAGTGATTTATTTGTGATAAATGTAACACTTAGTTTTATAATTTATTTAGACTTTTGTTAAAGAACTATTTAAAATCACTTTAGATTATTTCAAATCATCATTTTTTTTAAATAATCTTTATGTCAAGTTCAAAATTTTAATCGTAATATTTTATATAAGTTTTGAACACTAATAGGTATATATATTACAGATATTATTTTGTTTTTTCTAATAGTTAACTGCATATAAAAAGGTTTCAGTATGTTTTATGAAAATAGGAAATATTTTTTACGCATAAATTAGTTTCATAATAGAAATTAACTTATATCCTTTTCATAATTTATTTAAACTTTCAAAGAATATATAAATATGTATTTTAGGATTTTTAAAATTATTTTTATAAAAAAATATGGATGGAAAGAGGAGAAAGATACACCAAACCGGTTTTTTATGTAACTGGCAAGACTCGAACCCGGAACCATTCAATTCAACCAACAATGACTTACCACTAGGCTGAAGAGCTTTTGGTCCTACTATCAATGTGCTATTAGTTGTAACATTTGTACATTTAGTCATGGTAGTTGTGAACAGTGTTAGAACAAATGTGCTTTCATATCAAATCAGTCAATGTGATTCATGTGTTCATTATGTGCTTGTGTGTTAGGATCTTTATTATTTAGGAACAAGTATATATTATCTATTTACAGTCGAGTTCGCTAGGCAAGAACAGTATCGTATTATATCGAAACATTAGTGGGACGGCGTCAGGTACAGCAGGTAGCTGGAATCTGGGGTATGCCCTATACATATACTGCGTTCGGTGTAATGGGATAGTGTTAGGGCGTAGTGTTGAGACGAATATTATGACAATTAATTTAACAAGAATCGTAATACGTAAGAGAGACTGAGTAGAGTTATGGGTGACGATCCATAATAATACGAATGTTGAACTTATAATTATGATTAAACGCCTTAACATTTTATACGATCGAAAAACGTACGCGATTGCGGGTATACACGTAATTGTATCTGTTTAACGATTTGTCAACACACGAAGAGTAAAAATAATTAAATATTTATTATTTTACATTTTTACAATTTTGAAACTCATCAAAATGATGAGAATTATAATCCTTTATTTAAAACCGCGTAAAATACGCGTTACACGACTAAAACGCGAACCGAGCGACTGAAACGGACCCGAATACCACGCGGGCTATAAAAGCCTTGAAAGAGGCCATTTTCTCATTTATTCCACCAACAACCACTCCTCTCTCTACAAAATTCGTCCAAGCCACTCTCTCTCTAAAAACCGAACTTCAAACGCGCGTATCTCCTTCGTTTCTCAACGGATTTTGGTGTTCTTGGCGCCCACGCGAAGCTCTCGACATTCCCTACACGAAAGTACAAGTGATCTGAAGATTTGTCCGGCCAAAAACGAGGTATGCTCGAATGAAAAATCTGGAAAATAGGGTTTTCGTGGGTTTTTGTTCAAACCCGACACCTAGCCGATTCTTGCACAACCCTTTCTGGTTTCGCACCTATAGCAACCTTCCTTGATGTTAAAGCAACTTAGATCGTGGCCTAGAGATGAGGATTCGATGAAGGTGAGGATGAAAGTTGACAGGTTCGGTGGTGGTTAGGGAGCCGAACCCTAAGGGATCCAACGAACCTTCATGCTAATGAACATCTAGGCGAACCCTCATCCACTTGAGCCGAACCCTATGGAACATCACGAACCCTGCATGGTTCGTTGAAGTGTCAGCCGAATCTTCATTTCATGGCCGAACCCTATCAAGACCTAGCGAACCTGTGCCACGTCAACGAACCCATGAGGATGCCACGAACCTCTGTATACATACAGCGAACCATAGGTTTGTCACCTTAGACCAACGAACCTTGTATGGTGGCGAACCATGCATAGACAACGAACCTTGCATGAAGCCTAATCAGCCTAACCTTCAAGCTTGTATGGGCGAACCTAGGGTGTCTTTCATTAGCCGAACCCTAGTATTCAATAGTGGACCACGCCTTTGTAACTCTATGCAGTTTCCGAGCCCTATCATCAGTTAATGGTTTCATGACCACGAACCTTATTCTTTCAAAGGAGCCGAACCTTCAACCATGGCAGCCATAGGTTCGCTGCCATGGTGTGGGAGCCATGGGTGTTTCGGCCCAACTCAATTCTAACCGGCCCAACCCAATTAGCAATTGGCCCCATAGATCAAACCAAGCCCAATTGAGTTGTAACGACCCATTATGATCTTTAATTGATCCAACATTATCCTTGATATTTTACATGGCCCATAAATATAAGGGTTGGCCCAATATCACCTCCAATTGGCCATTGTTAACCTAAGAGGCCATGGACCTCTACTTAAGCCTATAGTAGTTTTATGGGCTTAAGGCCCATTGTGTGGCCCACAAGCTTAAGGTAATTGTGAATTGATCGTAATTGGTTTAAGTTGCAACTTAACCTAATTAGAGGATCAAGTCACAATCACAAAGACTTAAAACACTTGAACATATTTGCATATTTTTCATATTGATCAATGGTTATCAAACATTATCAAGACTTGTCATGTTATGCATAACAAATTGTTCATAAAATATCATGACACACTGGTTTCTATCATCAATTATCAAACAAGTAACATAATCATGACTTTCATGTTTTCACAACAATCATAATCATGAGATCAAGTAATCATGAGTTAAATCCAGTTCAAGTTAACACAAGTCAAGCAAGGAATCAAAGTCTTTACAACTATAAATCTTATATCTTATGTATGATTACAATGATATAGGAACCAGTTAGAAGTCCTGTTTGCTACTTGCTAATTGTTATAGTTCAGAGTCTACTGCAGACAGGTGAGAACATTAGCCCCTCTTTTTACTGTTTTTACAACTGTTTTGGGGTGGAACACGTGATCAAATACTCTTACTTCAATCATATTACATGATACATGTTTATGTTACTTTATAAGCATTACAGGTTCACTCTAGAAATCCAAGGGATTTCTCAATTGTTTTCAAAGGAGTTATCAACCGTTTATAATGGTTTTATCAACTGTTTAACATTTTCTACTAAAAAGGTTTTAGAGAAGTTCTTTCAACTATTTATATCAGTTTTTACTCAAATGGTTTTATAAATGACGGACACTTTTAAATAATGTGACTTATAAACTCTTTTGCTATAAACTCGTGTTTTCGAAAATAATCTTTTATAAACCTTGTTATTATACAAGGACACTATCCTATGTACAAAATCAAGGGTTTCAAAACAAGATATTCAATCAATGGTTTTCGCGAAGATGTTCAAACAAAGATTCATTTCATGGTATCCAAACAGAGGATTCATTTCATGGTACTCAAACAAGGTTTTCGAATCATGTTATCAAACAAGGCATTAAATCACTGTTTTCTTTTAAAGCAAAGATTAAAAGCATGGTGTCCACTGTTGTAAACAAACTTATAAACCCATCAAGTTTCGTATTCATTAGCGTTAGTACTGGGTGATCACAACAAGGGAAAGCGGACACATTTGGGCAGGCCGATTTCTGGAGTTAGCTTTTAAATTTGTTTTATAAACTAACTGCAGATTTCGGTTACGTATGGTTTTATCACTGTTGCTGACTTATTTTCTGACTCCAAACGTAGTTTGGGACTTGATTATAAGTTGGTTTTCGTGCAAACAGTCTTCGGACTGTTTACACTTCTTTTACATACTTGATGTTAGTTTGGGTTGCAGCTCATCCATGTAATTCATTTATTGCTTTAAACATATGCCTTACATTACAAGTTCATGTTTCAAATGTTAAACCTATTGTTCTCACCAACTACTTCTGTAGTTGACAGTTACTTTTCACGTGTTTCAGGTAATCAGGTGTAAGACATTCTAAGGACAACTAAGGAGACCGCTTAAGATAGAACAAGATGAAGAAACATGCTAGGATGGATTTAGAAACACACTAAAATCCTAGTTTAATTGTCTTGTTTGATGTCTTATTTTGTAAACTATATTTTGGGTCTTTAGTTGTCGTTCTTTTGGTAGATAGATTGTCTGTAACTAAACAACTGTCTAAACACTATGAAACATAGTAATCCATTGTGGTTGTTCTTATTCAATACTTGTGCATGATTCAACTGTTCATACGTCACCGCGCCGTGGATTCCACACGCGGCGCAGGGGTGTGACAGGTTGGTATCAGAGCCAAGGTTGTAGAGAACTAGGAAAAACCCAATGTTTAATGACCTAGACTATAACCTAAGCTACCCAATAGGACTAAGTGCTATAGGCTTGAGGATACTTAGGATCTAAGTAACTTAAGTAAGCATTAAGTCTACATTAAGCTTGAAAGATCTTAGGGATACTTTTCTAAGATTAGATATCGAGTCAAGGAATTTGAATCGGAATTCTATAATTTTAGAAACCGAATTAAATTTCTCACATATATTCATTAAAGGATTTCAGAGGCAAGGGTCTGTATTCTTAGTATCCTTGATATGAAATTCTCACACAGAGTTCATTAAAGGATTCCAGAGGCAAGGATCTGTATTCTTAGTATCCTTGATCTGAAATTCTCAATCAGAGTTCATTATAGGAATTTAGAGGCAAAGATCTGTATTCTTAGTATCTTTGATCTAAAATCCTTGTCATGTTCATCATAGGAATTCAGAGGTCAAGATCTATAATTTTAGAATCTTGGATCTGAAATCCTTGTCATGTTATCATTATCAGGTATTCATTATCATAGGAACTTTATAACTTAGAATCTGTGTAACAGTATTCTTTAGTTGAAGTTCTCACAGGAGATCATTATACTCAGTACTATAAGTATTGAGAACCTAGGTTAAGTAACCTAGGACACACATACTAAAACCCAAGGTTTTAATTTCAAGTAAATTAAGAACCAGGGTTTACACATTCACAATCATAATCAATCAAGAGTTGGAATCTTAGCTCCAAATACAAACGGCGGATTAACGCTGATGTGCTGGGGTAAGTGGTGGGCGGTGAGAGCTAGCCCTATATATAAGCTTATTTCAGTATGTCAGGGGGAATCCGGCGTTCGTATTTGAAGTAAAGATTCGGGAGCAACTGGAATCATTGAACATTAGTCAAACACATGAGATACAAACATTGGTGAATCAAATCATGGTGCTATTCAAACTTGGATGAGTCAAACATTGTGTGTGAATCAATCAAGTTGTAAACATCTTTTCAATGTAAACCTTAAGTGAAATTCTTAAGTGATTACATCATTAGTACTTACTAACATAGTTTAACAATAACAATGTAGGGCACGCATATGATTTAGTTCTACATGTTAACAACTGTTAGTAAGTGCACACATAACATAATCATAGTTCAATCATGGATTTAATCATAGTTCAAATTGATCAAAGATCATGGGATTCTTAATCAATGGAACATACATGGAAATAAGTACAAACATGTTGCCAAATGCTAGCAAGGACATGATCGTGGTATATCGAAGCGGTGGTGGGATGGCGTCTGGGCTGGCAGTTTGCTTGACCCTTTCGTATGCCCTATATATAAGCTATCTTCGGTATATCGGGAAAGTGTCAGTGTGTAGGTTTGGTGGAGTGAGATCATGGAACATCATACACATTCACGTGAGAAGTATGCTAATGAGCTGATTGCTTATACGTGTACATGCTCATATTACAATTGAATGATAATACTAGTAGTATGGATATATTACTAATTTTATCATGCAAATTCAATTGTATCCTTTCTCATGACTGACCCACTTGTGGCTTCTATTCGTAGAATGCCTCCCCGACGTGATCCTAACGGAGGGGGTTCGACAAGTGGCAATGACGATGAGATCAACAAGATTGCCCGAGCCATCGCTATACACATGAGAGATGTCATTCCGGGCATGGTCACTGATATTACCCAGAATCTTCGGGGAAGTACTAGTGATTCAGCACATAACTCAAATGCTACCAACACTGGAACTGCTAACTTCACTTTCAAGCAGTTTAATGATGCTAAACCTCCTAAGTACGCTGGTACTGAAGGAGCTACTGGCCTACTGCAGTGGCTGGAGAGCATCGAGGATATTCTTGATTTCACAGGATGTCCTGAAAATATGAAGGTCAAAATGGCCTCTAGCGCTTTTCACAAAGGCGCACTCACCTGGTGGAACTCTAAGAAGAACACCAGAGGACGGGAAGTCGCATTAGCTTTATCATGGGAGGACTTCAAGAAGTTACTTGTGGATAAGTTTTGTCCACGACATAAGCTGAAGAAACTTGAGGTAGAGATGTGGAATCTGGTGCAAGATAGTGGTGAGAACGCGAAGTATACAACTCGTTTCCATGAGTTGTGCATTCTGGTGCCACACCTGGTTACTCCTCTATCCCGCAGGATAGAGAAGTACATCGAAGGCTTACCTCTAGTTGTCAGAGGAACTGTGATGGGGAATAACCCCACTACTCAAGAGGCAGCGATTCATCTTGGGGCTAGCCTTACTGAAGAATACGTTAAGTCTGGAGTTCTCACCCGAAAGGGTACAAGAGAGCACAGATTGATGAAGGCAAGAAGCCTGAACAACAACATCACAAGAAGAAGAAGCAAAACACCATCAAGAACTTTGCAGCCCTGACCGCAGCTACACCTACTCATGCCACACCCATTACTACTCTGCCACAATCTGCTTCAGTCAGAAAGCCATATACTGGCCTGTTCCCACTCTGCACCAAATGCCAATATCATCATCTACCAACTACCCCATGCAAAAAGTGTCTCAAGTGTGGGCGGATGGGACACTTGGCAGCTACATGCCGATCTGCACATCTTGCTGCTGTAACAACTGCTACCACAACTCCTACTGCTACAGGTGGAAGGGCCTGTTATAATTGTGGAGCAGAGGGACACTTCAGAAACCAGTGTCCAAAACTCAACAATAACACTGCTACTGCTCGTGCTTTTGTTATCGGAGCTGCCGAAGCACGCGAGGAGCCAGCAGTTGTCACGGGTACATTTCTCCTTAATGGTCATTACGTTTCTATCATATTTGATACTGGTGCTGATAAAAGCTTTATCTCTGCCCATACTGCTTCTTTGCTTAACATAGAACCATCTATACTTACTGCTCCTTATACCGTAGAAGTAGCTGATGGTAACACCATACTTGTAGATTCTATAATACATGGGTGTGAATTAAGATTAAACGACCATCTTTTCCTCATCGATCTTATTCCTATGACACTCGGAAGTTTCGAAGTTGTGATAGGAATGGATTGGTTATCCAAAAACAATGCCGAAATTGTATGTTCGGAGAAACTTATTCGCATTCCTTTACCGTCCGGCGAAACGATGAGAATCTATGGCGAGAAACCCTGCCGCGGATTGAAGATTGTGTCGTGCATCAAGGCGAGGAAGTACCTGAGAAAGAAATACTACGCATTCCTGGCTCACGTAGTAGAGAAGAAGCCTGAGAAGAAAGCAGTTGGAGACGTTCCAGTCATCAGAGATTTCCCTGACGTGTTTCCAGAAGACTTGCCTGGGTTACCACCAATCCGGCAAGTGGAGTTTAGAATCGATCTCGTCTCTGGAGCAAACCCAGTGGCGAAGTCACCTTATCGATTAGCACCATCTGAGATGCAGGAACTGTCTAGTCAGCTTCAAGAACTTTTAGACAAAGGTTTCATCAGACCGAGTTTCTCCCCTTGGGGAGCTCCGGTTCTCTTTTTCAAGAAGAAAGACGGTTCCTTTCGTATGTGCATCGATTATCGTGAGTTAAACAAGTTGACAATCAAGAATAGATATCCTCTGCCCAGGATCGATGATCTGTTTGATCAATTACAGGGAGCAACTTGCTTCTCTAAGATTGATTTACGATCTGGGTATCACCAGTTGAGAGTAAATGATGAGGATATACCAAAGACTGCATTTAGAACTCGATATGGACACTACGAGTTTGTGGTTATGCCATTTGGGCTGACCAATGCACCTGCAGTGTTCATGGACTTGATGAATCGAGTCTGCAGGCCGTATTTAGATCAGTTTGTTATTGTCTTCATTGATGATATACTGATCTATTCAAAGACGGAACAAGAGCATGAAGATCATTTGAGGAAAGTCCTAGAATTACTAAGAGAAGAACAACTTTATGCTAAATTCTCAAAGTGTGAATTTTGGCTAAAGGAGGTTCACTTCTTAGGGCATGTCATAAACAAAGATGGGATACATGTAGATCCAGCAAAGATTGAGGCGATTAAGAACTGGACTACCCCATCTACTCCAACAGAAATTCGTTCATTTCTGGGTTTGGCAGGCTATTATAGAAGATTCATCGCGAACTTTTCAAAGATAGCCTTGCCACTTACTACTTTGACCCAGAAAAGTCAAGAGTTCATATGGGGACAGAAACAAGAAGATGCATTTCAACTTCCTAAACAGAAGTTATGCAACTCCCCTATCCTTAGTCTCCCAGAAGGCAGTGATGATTTCATTGTCTACTGTGATGCTTCAAACCTAGGTCTCGGTTGTGTACTTATGCAACGGGATAAGGTCATTGCATATGCTTCAAGACAACTCAAGGTTCACGAGAAGAATTATACTACTCATGACCTTGAGTTAGGGGCTGTGGTCTTTGCATTGAAAATTTGGAGACACTACCTATATGGTACTAAATGTGTCATCTATACAGACCACAAGAGCCTGCAACACATCCTTAATCAGAAAGAACTCAACATGAGACAACGGCGTTGGGTTGAGCTTCTAACTGATTACGACTGTGAGATTCGTTACCATCCGGGTAAAGCCAATGTGGTGGCGGATGCTCTTAGTCGTAAGGAACCAGTCAAACGAATTCGTGTCAGAGCCATGGAGATCAACACACAGCCAAACCTGAAAGATCTGATTCGTATTGCACAGCAACAAGTGGTGACAGACAATCAGATGAAAACAGACTTAGATTGCGGGATTGAGAAGAAACTAGAACCTCGATCTGACGGGTGCTATATCTCAACGGCCGTATCTGGATTCCAAAGTCAGAAGTATTGCGCACACTCATCTGTGATGAGGCTCATAAGTCGCGATATTCAGTTCATCCTGGAGCAGACAAGATGTACCAAGACTTGCGGGCATCTTACTGGTGGCCAGGAATGAAGAAAGACATAGCACTGTATGTGGGAAAATGTCTTACATGTTCAAAGGTCAAAGCAGAACATCAAAAGCCTTCGGGACTTCTGCAGCAACCTGAAATTCCTCAATGGAAATGGGAACAAATTTCCATGGATTTCATAACTAAGTTGCCGAGAACTCCGCAAGGTTACGACTCGATTTGGGTGATCGTTGATCGACTCACCAAATCTGCTCATTTTCTCCCTATCCGAGAGGATTACAAAATGGAGAAGTTAGCTACATTGTACATCAACGAAGTCATTGCACGTCATGGTACTCCAACATCAATCATTTCTGATCGTGATAGTCGTTTCACTTCTCGCTTCTGGCAAACATTGCAAAAGGCTTTGGGAACTCGTGTTAATTTAGCACAGCGTATCATCCCCAAACTGACGGTCAAAGCGAAAGGACTATCCAAACACTCGAGGACATGTTACGTTCTTGTGTGATTGACTTTGGTGGGAGTTGGGACACTCATCTTCCACTCATCGAGTTTTCGTATAACAACAGCTACCATACAAGCATTCAATGTGCACCATTCGAGGCGCTGTATGGTAGAAAGTGCCGATCACCGGTCTGTTGGACCGAGGTTGGTGACTCACAGGTCGTAGGACCAGAACTTATTCAGGAAACATCAGACAAAATCACAATCATTCAATCAAGGCTTAAGGCCGCACGAGATCGGCAGAAGAGTTATGCTGATCGACGTCGGAAACCGCTTGAGTTTCAAGTCGGTGACCGAGTCTTACTCAAAGTTTCTCCCTGGAAAGGCGTTGTCCGATTTGGGAAGAAAGGGAAACTTGCACCAAGGTACGTTGGACCTTTTGAGATCCTGGAACAGATTGGTCCCGTAGCCTACAAACTCAATCTTCCAGTGGAGCTAAGCAATGTTCACGATACTTTTCATGTATCAAATCTTAAGAAATGCTTGGCGGATCATGATGTTCAGATTCCACTGGAAGACATTCAGATTCAAAACAACATGCAATTCATAGAACGTCCGGTTGAAATCATGGATCATGGGGTCAAGAAACTTAAACGCAGCCGTATCCCGATCGTAAAGGTACGATGGGAGGGCAAACGCGGTGCTGAGTTCACCTGGGAACGTGAAGACCAAATGAAGCTTAAGTACCCTCATCTTTTTACAGTACCTTCGGCTAGTTAATTTCGGGACGAAATTCCCTTAACTAGGGGAGACTGTAACATTTGTACATTTATTCATGGTAGTTGTGAACAGTGTTAGAACAAATGTGCTTTCATATCAAATCAGTCAATGTGATTCATGTGTTCATTATGTGCTTGTGTGTTAGGATCTTTATTATTTAGGAACAAGTATATATTATCTATTTACAGTCGAGTTCGCTAGGCAAGAACAGTATCGTATTATATCGAAACAGTGGTGGGACGAAGTCAGGTACGGCAGGTTGCTGGAATCTGGGGTATGCCCTATACATATACTGCGTTTGGTGTAATGGGATAGTGTTAGTGCGTAGTGTTGAGACGAATATTATGACAATTAATTTAACAAGAATCGTAATACGTAAGCGAGACTGAGTAGAGTTATGGGTGACGATCCATAATAATACGAATGTTGAACTTATAATTATGATTAAACGCCTTAACATTTTATACGATCGAAAAACGTACGCGAATGCGGGTATACACGTAATTGTATCTGTTTAACGATCTGTCAACACACGAAGAGTAAAAATAATTAAATATTTATTATTTTACATTTTTACAATTTTGAAACTCATCAAAATGATGAGAATTATAATCCTTTATTTAAAACCGCGTAAAATACGCGTTACGCGACTAAAACGCGAACCGAGCGACCGAAACGGACCCGAATACCGCGCGGGCTATAAAAGCCTTGAAAGAGGCCATTTTCTCATTTATTCCACCAACAACCACTCCTCTCTCTACAAAATTTGTCCAAGCCACTCTCTCTCTAAAAACCGAACTTCAAACGCGCGTATCTCCTTCGTTTCTCAACGAATTTTGGTGTTCTTGGCGCCCACGCGAAGCTCTAGACATTCCCTACACGAAAGTACAAGTGATCTGAAGATTTGTCCGGCCAACGAGGTATGCTCGAATGAAAAATCTGGAAAATAGGGTTTTCGTGGGTTTTTGTTCAAACCCGACACCTAGCCGATTCTTGCACAACCCTTTCTGGTTTCGCACCTATAGCAACCTTCCTTGATGTTAAATCAACTTATATCGTGGCCTGGAGATGAGGATTCGATGAAGGTGAGGATGAAAGTTGACAGGTTCGGTGGTGGTTAGGGAGCCGAACCCTAAGGGATCCAATGAACCTTCATGCTAGTGAACATCTAGGCGAACCCTCATCCACTTGAGCCGAACCCTATGGAACATCACGAACCCTGCATGGTTCGTTGAAGTGTCAGCCGAATCTTCATTTCATGGCCGAACCCTATCAAGACCTAGCGAACCTGTGCCATGTCAACGAACCCATGAGGATGCCACGAACCTTTGTATACATACAGCGAACCATAGGTTTGTCACCTTAGACCAACGAACCTTGTATGGTGGCGAACCATGCATAGACAACGAACCTTGCATGAAGCCTAATCAGCCGAACCTTCAAGCTTGTATGGGCGAACCTAGGGTGTCTTTCATTAGCCGAACCCTAGTATTCAATAGTGGACCACGAACCTTTGTAACTCTATGCAGTAACCGAGCCCTATCATCAGTTAATGGTTTCATGACCACGAACCTTATTCTTTCAAAGGAGCCGAACCTTCAACCATGGCAGCCATAGGTTCGCTGCCATGGTGTGGGAGCCATGGGTGTTTCGGCCCAACTCAATTCTAACCGGCCCAACCCAATTAGCAATTGGCCCCATAGATCAAACCAAGCCCAATTGAGTTGTAACGACCCATTATGATCTTTAATTGATCCAACATTATCCTTGGTATTTTACATGGCCCATAAATATAAGGGTTGGCCCAATATCACCTCCAATTGGCCATTGTTAACCTAAGAGGCCATGGACCTCTACTTAAGCCTATAGTAGTTTTATGGGCTTAAGGCCCATTGTGTGGCCCACAAGCTTAAGGTAATTGTGAATTGATCGTAATTGGTTTAAGTTGCAACTTAACCTAATTAGGGGATCAAGTCACAATCACAAAGACTTAAAACACTTGAACATATTTGCATATTTTTCATATTGATCAATGGTTATCAAACATTATCAAGACTTGTCATGTTATGCATAACAAATTGTTCATAAAATATCATGACACACTGGTTTCTATCATCAATTATCAAACAAGTAACATAATCATGACTTTCAAGTTTTCACAACAATCATAATCATGAGATCAAGTAATCATGAGTTAAATCCAGTTCAAGTTAACACAAGTCAAGCAAGGAATCAAAGTCTTTACAACTATAAATCTTATATCTTATGTATGATTACAATGATATAGGAACCAGTTAGAAGTCCTGTTTGCTACTTGCTAATTGTTATAGTTCAGAGTCTACTGCAGACAGGTGAGAACATTAGCCCCTCTTTTTACTGTTTTTACAACTGTTTTGGGGTGGAACACGTGATCAAATACTCTTACTTCAATCATATTACATGATACATGTTTATGTTACTTTATAAGCATTACAGGTTCACTCTAGAAATCCAAGGGATTTCTCAATTGTTTTCAAAGGAGTTATCAACCGTTTATAATGGTTTTATCAACTGTTTAACATTTTCTACTAAAAAGGTTTTAGAGAAGTTCTTTCAACTATTTATATCAGTTTTTACTCAAATGGTTTTATAAATGACGGACACTTTTAAATAATGTGACTTATAAACTCTTTTGCTATAAACTCGTGTTTTCGAAAATAATCTTATATAAACCTTGTTATTATACAAGGACACTATCCTATGTACAAAATCAAGGGTTTCAAAACAAGATATTCAATCAATGGTTTTCGCGAAGATGTTCAAACAAAGATTCATTTCATGGTATCCAAACAGAGGATTCATTTCATGGTACTCAAACAAGGTTTTCGAATCATGTTATCAAACAAGGCATTAAATCACTGTTTTCTTTTAAAGCAAAGATTAAAAGCATGGTGTCCACTGTTGTAAACAAACTTATAAACCCATCAAGTTTCGTATTCATTAGCGTTAGTACTGGGTGATCACAACAAGGGAAAGCGGACACATTTGGGCAGGCCGATTTCTGGAGTTAGCTTTTAAATTTGTTTTATAAACTAACTGCAGATTTCGGTTACGTATGGTTTTATCACTGTTGCTGACTTATTTTCTGACTCCAAACGTAGTTTGGGACTTGATTATAAGTTGGTTTTCGTGCAAACAGTATTCGGACTGTTTACACTTCTTTTACATACTTGATGTTAGTTTGGGTTGCAGCTCATCCATGTAATTCATTTATTGCTTTAAACATATGCCTTACATTACAAGTTCATGTTTCAAATGTTAAACCTATTGTTCTCACCAACTACTTCTGTAGTTGACAGTTACTTTTCACGTGTTTCAGGTAATCAGGTGTAAGACATTCTAAGGACAACTAAGGAGACCGCTTAAGATAGAACAAGATGAAGAAACATGCTAGGATGGATTTAGAAACACACTAAAATCCTAAATGTTTAATTGTCTTGTTTGATGTCTTATTTTGTAAACTATATTTTGGGTCTTTAGTTGTCATTCTTTTGGTAGATAGATTGTCTGTAACTAAACAACTGTCTAAACACTATGAAACATAGTAATCCATTGTGGTTGTTCTTATTCAATACTTGTGCATGATTCAACTGTTCATACGTCACCGCGCCATGGATTCCGCACGCGGCGCAGGGGTGTGACATTAGTGCTTATATATAGGGTATACCGCAGCCAACCCATCATACAATTAATGCTTTGATGGTATACCAAACGTCTACCAAGGCTTACATAAACTTAAAACATGTTTGAATAGGTGGGGAAGACTTTGACTAGCCTTTTGTATGAGTAGAGAGACTCTAAACATTGCAAATTTTGAAATGGAATCTCACGGTGGTAACGAATGAATTGAATTATGATCAATTTTGGATAAATGAATGATATAGAATACACAAGTATTTGATAATATATACTTTTGATAGTTGTGATAACTGATTATCACTAATCTTAGTTATAATATCGTTGAATCTTGGAATCGTTGTCTAAAGATACAGATAAAGAATGATTCATCTAATATGATTCATGTGAACTTGTTTGGGATTTCATTTGAAATCACTCATACTAACATCCCATAAGTTCGAGTCATGCCACTTTCTTGAAATCTTAACATAGTATGAAATAAAATAAAAAATTTTTGTGTCTTGGTTAAAACACTAAAATCAGAAATCATTGTGACTTGTTTAAAACATAGGAAATGATTTTCAGGTTTGAATACTTAATGACATGTTAGACTTATTCATCACCGAACTTAGGCATAAAATCTTAGGGTGTTCATTGAATTATAACATAGTCATCATGGATTTCATAAAAGAGGTGATATTATAACTTTTAGATATAGTGACAAGTCACTAATCATGACTGAAATATCATTGAGTTTATATCATGAGTTCGAATATTGAAATTATGACCTTTCAGATTTAGTGATGAATCCCCATCAATAAATCTTTCAGTATAATATTGCTAGTTTTCTTGAATCACAAAATATACATAATAATTCAGAGAAGAATAACGCCATAACCTTTTAATATAGTGATATATCACCATCACAATCTCTTAGCTAAAATGTTACTAACTTTTTGAATCACAACAAAGGTTGCATGAAACAAAAGGAGATGAAATCATACTTTGTGAGGCGTAGTGATGAATCACCATCACTAGTCTTAAGTATGATATCAAGAAGTTCTGAAAGTCATAACATATTTATTATCAATCCAAGAAAGTTAACACTATAACCTATTGATGTAGTGCTATATCACCATAAAAAAATTATAGGAACAATGTTACTACTTTCTTGAACCTGACACAGGTAAAATACCACAAAGAGAAATGACATCATATCTTTTGAGACATAGTGATGAATCACCATCACTAGCCTCAATTGAGTAAGATAACATGGATGTAACACCCCGACCGATGGCGGATACGTCGGGATGCCACGAGGGATATGTAGATTGTTCATAAGCTCGTGGGCAACTAAATAAATCATCACATATCAATTAAATCAACCGAAGTAATTACACAAAAATCATGTTCATCATGATTTAGTTACATCAATTTACACAAAAGCTTAGCTAAATTAACTAAACGCTAGTCTTTAGTAATCCAGTTAATTTTAGCTAAGTCCAAGATCCTAAGTGATGATGTCCAAAATGTGAGACCATCCTTCTCATCCTACTTTTCTTCATTCGCTGAAACATGTAGAAAATCAAGTGTCAACTACAAGGTAGTTGTTGAGTAATCATAAGTTTTTATGTTTCAAAAATGTTTACAAATGTTTATAAAGGTTTATGGTTTTCAAGAAAATACACATGTGCACCTGTGAGATAATCCACTTTATAAACACAACCACAAACACAACAATCACATAATTCAAATAATCACAAATAATCATCCACATATATTCAACCAATCACAACCAAACACATTCAAATAAATAAAAAACATTCACCATATTCATCTCAATATAAATTACCGCGGAGGACCTTAGTCAACTCAATCAATGGCAGAATCATCGCGGAGGACCTCAGTCAACTTAACCAACGACATTCCTAATAATGTAAGTGTCAATACATGCACTGCGGAGGACCGTAGTCAACTCAACCAACAGTGGAATCACTGAGGAGGACCGAAGTCAACTCAACAACAATAACTCAATCATTACGGAGGACCTAAGTCAACTCAACCAATAATGACTCACGGAATTATAGTAATACATGTCAATAAATCAATAATCAATGATAATTCAATAATATGAATATCATATTGATAATCCAGGTGTCACCCATGTGTTATCAAAATAATATTAATCTGGTATACATGTTCCCCCTCCGAGTTTAAAAACAAAATGATTTAAAAAGGAGGTTACGAGAACTCACTTGAATTCCTTAGATTCAGTGTTTTTTTGTGGAATGTGCGCTCACGTATGTGAAATCAAAGATACTTCAACAAACTGTATTTAACGCGTGTTTGATATTCATAAGTATCTATGTTTGATCATATTTAAGTTCTTCATATACGTTTGTCCTTTGGTTATTAGGTGTGCGAGTTACTTAGGTTTATCACCTAAGTTGTAATGTTACGCATCAAGACTTTCTAATTTCATCATAAGAGGATAGATTTAGAACTTATTAGTTTTAATTATCCAATGATGATAACTAATCGTGAACTCATATGTGTACTCCCCATAGATATGTATACTTAAAGGTGATAACCCTAATCATACACATATCTATACATACATAGTTGCATACATGCTCATTCAAATTGACTACCATGATTTAAGTTATTAAAATCTAATTTAAGGTTAAAGAAATTGTACTTAGGTTATTCACATAAAATGTTCAAATTATGTAAATTCATAATTTAAAACCTATGTATATTATGAAAAGGTGGTAGTCTTTAAAATATTCATGCACACATGATCCTTTGTTTATCTATGATTTTACGTTCTTGTGTAACCCTTCCCTTGGTTCGTAAAATAAGTTCGACAGCCCTAGGTCCAGCAACACCATGATTCGATAACACTTAGGTTCGATAGACTTTGGGTTAGCGAACCTCTTGGCAGCAAACATGGCTTCGGCAAGGGCATTAGATTCGACAGCTCACAGGTTCGCACCACCCTATGGTTCGGCTATCACATGGTTCGTTTCCCCTAGGTTCGCTACTCCTTAGGGTTTGCTAGAGCCAGGTTCGTGGCTTCCATATGGCTCATAGGGTTCGGTGTTATGGGAGGTTCAGTCATGCCAAGGTTCGGCCAGCTCAGGTTCGTTGCTAGCTGGTTCGGCCATGATGGAGGTTTGCAGCACATGTAGGTTTGGTCTTTTAGGGTTCGACCAACACACAAGGCTCGCCACTGTACGGTTCGGCCATGGTAGGGTTCGCATCAACATGGTTCTAGGTTCGTGGAGGCTTGCTGAAATAGGTGGTTCGGCCACCATAGGTTCGGCTGATCTTCCATTCAAGAACCCGCAGCCCATGGCTGTTCATCATCTCTATCTTCGATCCTAGCTCGTTACAGGTTTATCCATGGCTTCCTCACGCTCATACTAACTCGTTTTAGGGTTTTGAAATTGTAGAATTCGTTTAAAATGTAAGAATAGAAACCGGTTGTTGTTAGTGTGAGAAACAAAAGTAAAACTCACAATTTACCTTCAAAACTCGGTCAATAGCTCGAAATCTTTATGGGTTCTTGTTCTCCTCGATCACACGAACGTTTTGGCACCAAGATCTTGCGAAATGGTTGAGAAACGAAGGAGAAATCGTAGAGAGAAGTTAGAGAGAGAGTAGGGTGACGAATTTGGAGGTTTTTGAGAGAGAAAGTGTTTGTGAAAATGAGAAAGAAGAAGTGATTGTTCTTTCTTATACTCCGGATCGTCCCCGCGTGCTCGGTCTCGTTTATTACTCGTTAACATTATCACATTGCTCGGTTTTTCTCGTAAAACATATTTAAAATATGAAACGTTTAAATAATATAAATTCGTTTAATCACCATGATTTTAATTAAATTAGTTTTATAAAATGATTTTATTTATTTCCGTTTAATCCTTTATTTAATAAAATGATTTTATTAAATTTTGGTTAAGATTGTGATTCCTAATAAATGTTTTTAAATTATTTTTCTTAATTTAATATTGTTTGATATTATTTCAGTTATCTCGTCGAAACGCGTTACTTACGTACGTATTCGTAAAGATCGTCACCCTTTCGAATCCAACGCTCGTATCGTATTTCGATTCGATTTACGCTTTATGGAATATTGTTTCAGTATATTATTCCTAATAATTATATTCTTGTGAATCGTCACCAACGCGAATACATTATTAAGTTTAATATTTTCAATAACGCTTTCATTAGTTTATTACTTTAAATATTATAATTTCCCAATCCAATTCCCACTAAACCATATCACTGACACATCCATGATAGACCGAAATAAGCTTATGTATAGGGCAAATGTAGGAGTAGGTCGCAACCTATCCCGCCACCGTCCCATCACCATTTCGATAAACCATGACCATGTGTCCTTGACTATGTTTAGTAACCAACCAATAACCAACTCATAAACCTTTGTCATTCCAAACCAAAACCTCGGATTCTCCTCACCAAATCCTCAACACTGATATAATCATGATAAACCGAAGATGGTTTATGTATATGGCATACATAGAAGTTAGTCGCAACTGCTTCTGCCGCCATCCCACCACCTCTTCGATAGACCATGATTATACCCTTGTCTATATTTGGTGATAGAATCCTATACTACTAACAATCCCAAATCAAATCATATCATCATAATTCAATTGCAATAAACTCTCTGGTTCTGTCTAGTTATTTTCCAAACTAGATTTCCCATGGTTTGTGCTCATAATTATATGTTCTCAATATGTATACCAATGATAATAACATCCAATAATTCATAGTAATCATCAATTATAAAATCAGGCTTTATCAATACAATTAAACATGTACAGACAATACCCAAAATACAGTGATGTTACAGTCTCCCCTAGTTGAGGGAATTTCATCCCGAAATTCAACTTGGAGTGACTGCAGTAAATAAGTGTGGATACTTACGCTTCATCTGATCTTCTCGTTTCCAGGTGAATTCTGGACCATGCTTTGACTCCCATCGTACTTTGACAATTGGAATTCTACTGCGTTTGAGCTTTTTAACTTCATGGTCCATTATCTCGACTGGTTTTTCAACGAAGTGCGTGGTATCATCGACGCGAATGTCATCGAGTGGTACCTGAAGATCCTGATCAGCTAAGCATTTTCTTAAATTGGACACGTGAAAAGTCGGGTGTACATACCATGGAGCAAGCTTACCCTTCTTCCCAAATCGTATGACTCCTTTCCAAGGTGATACTTTGAGTAATACAAAATCATCAACTTCAAACTCTAAAGGTTTCCGTCATTTATCCGTGTAACTCTTCTGTCAACTGCGAGCAGCTAACAAATTGTCGCGAATATGGTGAATCTTGTCAGTCGTTTCTTGAATAATCTCAGGACCAGTGATATGCGATTCGCCAACCTCGGTCCAACAAATAGGTGACCGACATTTTCTACCATAAAGAGCTTCAAATGGAGCCATACCAATGCTCGCGTGATAACTGTTGTTATACGAGAATTCGACTAATGGTAGATAGGCTATCCCAGTTGCCACCGAAATCGATGGTACAAGCTCTTAGCATATCTTCTAATGTCTGAATCGCTCGCTTCGTCTATCCATCCGTTTAAGGATGATAAGTAGTGCTAAGATCCAATCTTGATCTAAAACCTTCATGAAGCGATTCCCAAAATTGTGTCGTGAAACGAGTATCATGATCCGATATTATGCTTACGGGAATTCCGTGTTGGCTAACGATCTCATCAACGTAGATACGAGCTAATTTCCGCACAGGGTACGTCTTGCGTATCGGTAAGAAATGAGCCGACTTGGTTAATCGATCTATTATCACCCAAATACTATCATTACCACTTGTGGTTCGTGAGAGTTTAGTGATAAAATCCATGGATATGTTCTCCCACTTCCACATGGGTATTTCTGGTTGTACTAACAATCCCGAAGGTCGCTGATGCTCAGCTTTAACTTTTGCACAGTTAAGGAATTTGGCCACATACTCAGCAATATCCTTCTTCATTCCAGGCCACCAGTATAAGACTCTGAGGTCTTGATGCATCTTGTCAGCACCCGGATGGATTGAGTAACGAGACTTATGAGCTTCATCCAAAATCATCATCCTAAGATCATCCCTGTTCGGTATCCACAACCGATTCAAATAATACATCAAATCATCATCCTTAGTTTCCAATTGTAATTCGGCCTCGCAAGGAATCTCAACTTGTAGGCTACCTTGAGCCAAGGAGTGTTGTTGGGCTATGAGAACATCATTATGGAGATTAGTGTGCACTCGGACACTATGGATTTGAACATGACTTTTGCGACTAAGCGCATCTGCTACTACATTCGCTTTGCCCGGATGGTAGCGAATTTCACAGTCATAATCATTCAACAGTTGAACCCATCTCCGTTGCCTCATATTAAGTTCCTTCTGATTAAGTATGTGTTGCAAACACTTGTGATCAGTAAAGACGACACACTTTGTGCCATAAAGATAATGTCTCCATATCTTCAAAGCGAACACGACTGCACCAAGTTCTAAATCGTGTGTAGTGTAATTCTTCTCGTGAATTTTCAACTGTCTCGATGCATATGCCACAACCTTTCCCCGTTGCATGAGAACACAACCGAGACCTAGGTTGGATGCATCACAGTAAACCACAAAGTCATCATTTCCATCAGGCAGTGTCAAGACAGGAGCATCACAAAGTTTCTGCTTTAAAGTCTGAAACGCCTCTTCTTATTTTGGTCCTCACTCATAAAGCCTATTCTTTTGTGTTAAAGAAGTGAGAGGGACAACAATCCTGGAGAAGTTCGAAATAAACCGCCGATAGTAACCGGCAAGTCCAAGAAAAGATCGAATCTCCGTTGGTGTCTTCGGTGTACTCCAATTCTTCACCGCTTCAATCATCGCTGGATCCACATGAACACCCTTTTCATTGACTATGTGTCCCAAGAATTGAACTTCCTTAAGCCAGAATTCACACTTGGAGAATTTGGCATGCAGTTGTTCTTCTCTTAGGATCTCCGAAACCAACTTAAGCTGTTGCTCGTGCTCTTCTTTGCTCTTGGAGTATATCAAAATATCATCTATGAACACAATCACAAATTTATCCAAGTATGGCCTGCAAACACGGTTCACGAGATCCATGAAAACGCTGGTGCATTGGTAAGGCCGAAGGGCATTACCAGAAATTCATAATGGCCATATCTTGTTCTGAAAGCTGTCTTGGGAATATCATCTTCATGTACACGAAGCTGATGATACCCAGACCTAAGATCGATTTTTAAAAACCATGCCGAGCCTTGAAGTTGATCGAAAAGATCATCGATGCGCGGCAGAGGATATCGATTCTTAATGGTCAGTTTGTTAAACTCGCGGTAATCTATGCACATTCGGAATGACCCGTCCTTCTTAACAAACAGAACCGGTGCACCCCATGGCGAATGGCTCGGGCGAATGAATCCTTTCTCAGATAGTTCTTGTAGTTGGCTCGCCAATTCTTGAAACTCTGAAGGCGCCAGTATGTAAGGAGCTTTGGTGACTGGGTTCGTACCAGGTACTAAGTCAATTCGAAATTCAACTTGACGTTCTGGTGTAAGACCCGGCAAGTCGTCTAGAAATACTTCTAGGAAAATCTCTTATCACAGGAACGTCTTCAATGCTCCTTCCTTTGTCCTTTTTCTCCACAATGTGTGCTAAAAATGCTATACATTTCTTCCTTATGTACTTGTGTGCTTTAGTGCACGACATTAACTTAATACCTTTACTAGAAGTTTCCCCAAAAACTCTTAAAGTTTCACCCGAAGGTAAGGGAATACGAATATATTTTTCGTGACAAATAATTTCCGCTTTGTGGGTGGCTAACCAATCTATGCCTATGATAACATCAAAGCTACCAAGTTGCATAGGTATAAGATCAATTGGGAAAACGTGATCATTTAAGTTCACAATACATCCAATAATAACAGTGTCAATATCAGTAGTATTACCATCATCCACCTTCATGTTAAACGGTTTGTCTATCTTAGTATGTGTTATTATAAGCATATATTCAAAGTAATGTGAAACAAAACTCCTATCAGCACCGGAATCAAATAAGACTGATGCATAGGAATTATTAATCAGAAATGTACCATTAACAACATCTTGGTTGGCTTGAGCTGCTGGAGCATTCAGTTGAAAATTCCTGCCTCTCGCCATCCTTTGATTGTTTCCCGTCAGTCTTGGGCACTGATTTCTGAAATGACCCACATCACCGCACTCATAACAGGCTCTTGCCTGTGCAGGTACTTGGCGAATGGGTACAACTTGAATTGGTTGTGCATGTGGAGCTGGCAGTGCAAGTGGTGCAGGTTGCATCCTTTGTGCTTGCGGTGCACTCCGACAGACATTAGTAAAATGACCATACTTGTCACAGTTGTTGCAGACACGACATGGCAAGTTAGGTGTGTGATGATATCTGCAAACATTACATTGAGGAATGGCCCCAACATTATTGCTGATTGTTGAGTAGTCTTTGCAGCAGGAGTAGTAACAACGAAATTCCTGGTCTTTCGCTTCCTGTTGCTGCCTTTTGACGAGCTGCCTTGTTCAGTTTTGACTTCAGTTGAAGCCTACTTTGCAGCTGGCTTTGTGTCAGTCTTTTTAGATGCCTTTCGTGTGAGTGTTCCAGCCTTCACGTGGTTATCAGTCAATGTTGCCGACAGGCGGATTGCAGCTTCCAGTGTGGTAGGGTTGCTACCAAAGACTGTGTCTTGTATATGCATAGGTAGACCGCCTATGTACTTCTCAATTGCTCTCTCAAGTGGTGTCACCAGATGAGGTACCAGTAGACTCAGCTCATGAAAGCGGGAATTGTAGATTACATTCTCACCGTTGTCTTGCTTGAGTTCCCAGAACTCAGCTTCCAGTTTCCTCATCTCACTGCGAAGACAGAATTTTGTGGTCATAAGAGTTTTGACCTCAGTCCAAGTCAGTGCTAGGCTGGATCAACTCCCCTAGTTTTCTTTTCGCCATTCCACCAAGTTAGTGCTCTCTTTTGGAAAACACTGGTGGCATAGCGCACCTTCAAGTTTTCAGGACAGTCACTGTTGATGAAGGTGTTCTCGATACTCTCAAACCACTGCAACAGACCAGTGGCTCCCTCAGAACCTGTGAATTTTAGCGGATTACAGGAGTTAAAGTGCTTAAATGTGCAAACTGGTGGGTTTGCACCACCCCTGTTTTGGTTGAGAGTTTGGTTGGCTTGATTCAGTTGAGTCACCAACCCGGAGATAAGGTTTGCTAACTCTTGAAAGCCAGTATTGGCATTACTATTGTTAGCTTCTCCGTCATGTGGGTTTGTAGTATCATCGTTGTGACGGCGCGGCGGCATGTTCTGAGTATGCTAGAAACATGTTACTACCGTTTACAACGTAAGTCATACAAACTATGGTCAAATGAGTTCATTACAACAGTTAGGATTACTTATAGGAACTATATTTTTCTCCTAACTATCATTAAACCCATAGTAAAGTAATAATCTCCTAATATTATACTAAAGCATACTAATTGGTCATATCTAATACTAACTAAGTATTCCTAAGTTTCAAACATTTCCCCACCCTATACTAACACTGACAACCTCCCGATGTAGTGCAACAAGCTTATATATAGGGCATACGTAGACTTGACCGCAGTCGCATCATCCGCCGTCCCACCACCGTTGCAATGCACCACGATTATGCCATTGTTATAATTTAGGGTATACATATGTTTCTTAAAATTCCACTTCACAGCCTTATCCTATGGAGGATAATTATGAGTGAAGTGCTTTCCATTACTCCAGACATCTAGGTTCGCCTAATGTCTAAGTTCACCTTATCACTAGGTTCACCTATTTTCTAAGTTCACATATTGTCTAAGTTCACCTGACATTTAAGCTCTCCTAATGTCTAAGTTTACTATATGTTCACCTCATTACCAAGCGTTCATACCATCACTAAGTGTTAGTATCATCACTATGCGTTCATATTGTCACTAAATGTCCATCTCAGCACTAAACGTTCATTTCGTCACTAAGTGTTCATATCATTCATTGAGTCTATTCACCCAACGTGTCAAGTAAGCGTGTTCATAAGTGAGTATATATTTGTCCATCCAATGAGATTATCAAATAAGTCAATCCAAACCAAATTCAACCAACATTCCATCAATCTCAACTTTACAACAAATCCTAGTAATATCCTAAGTTTCCTGACACTGACAGACCCCCAATATACTACAAATGGTATATGTATAGGGTATACGTAGGAGTAGGTCGCAACCTCCCCAGCCGCCGTCCCACCACCTTTTTAGTATACTACGAGTGTGTCCTTGTCTGGTGATCAAAGATCAAACAAGTAATTCCTAAGCAAATAATTTCCTAGACAAGTATTTTCCCAAACAGGTAGTTCCCTTATTCCTCAATACTGACATCCACCCGATGTACTATAAATGGTATATGTATAGGGCATATGTAGAATTCAGTCGCAACTGCTTCAGCCACCAGTCCACCACCTTTACAATACACCACGAGCATGTCCTTATCGAGTCATCAGGGCACAATCAATCACATATATATTCAGCAAGTAGCATATGTAAATCAGATATATATTAGGAGTTCTAAAAAACATGTAGTAAACACATAATCATGAAATCCTGAATATAATAACTAACGTATGAAACAATTCATACTAGGCTATCCTACGGTTATAGACTAGGTCAACCATTTCTAGTAACCTAATTCCCTATAACCCAGGTTCTGATACCAATCTGTAACACCCCGACCGATGGCAGAAACATCGGGATGCCACGAGGGATGTGTAGATTGTTCATCTCGTGGGCATCTAAATAAATCATCACATATCAATTAAATCAACCAAAGTAATTACACAAAAATCATGTTTATCATGATTTAGTTACATCAATTTACACAAAAGCTTAGCTAAATTAACTAAACGCTAGTCTTTAGTAATCTAGTTAATTTTAGCTAAGTCCAAGATCCTAAGTGATGATGTCCAAAATGTGAGACCATCCTTCTCATCCTACTTTTCTTCATTCGCTGAAACATGTAGAAAATCAAGTGTCAACTACAAGGTAGTTGTTAAGTAATCATAAGTTTTTATGTTTCAAAAATGTTTATAAAGGTTTATGGTTTTCAAGAAAATACACATGTGCACCTGTGAGATAATCCACTCTGTAAACACAACCACAAACACAACAATCACATATTTCAAATAATCACAAATAATCATCCACATATATTCAACCAATCACAACCAAACACATTCAAATAAATAATCAACATTCACCATATTCATCTCAATATAAGTTACCGCGGAGGACCTCAGTCAACTCAATCAACGGCGGAATCATCGCGGAGGACCTCAGTCAACTCAACCAACGACATTCCTAATTATGTAAGTGTCAATACATGCACTACGGAGGACCGTAGTCAACTCAACCAACAGTGGAATCACTGGGGAGGATCGAAGTCAACTCAGCAACAGTAACTCAATCATTAAGGAGGACCTAAGTTAACTCAACCAATAATGACTTATGGATTTATAGTAATCCATGTCAATCAATCAACAATCAATGATAATTTAATAATATGAATATCATATTGATAATCCAGGTGTCACCCATATGTTATCAAAATAATATTAATCTGGTATACATGTTCCACCTCCGAGTTTAAAAACAAAATGATTTAAAAAAGTGGTTATGAGAACTCACCTGAAATCCTTAGATTCAGTGTTTTTTTGTGGAATACACGCTCACGTATGTGAAATCAAATATACTTCAACAACCTGTATTTAACGCGTGTTTGATATTCATAAGTATCTATGTTTGATCATAATTAAGTTCTTCATATTCGTTTGTCCTTTAGTTATTAGGTGTGCGAGTTACTTAGGTTTATCACCTAAGTTGTAATGTTACGCATCAAGACTTTCTAATTTCATCATAAGAGGATAGATTTAGAACTTATTAGTTTTAATTATCCAATGATGATAACTAATCGTGAACTCTTATGTGTACTCCCCATAGATATGTATACTTAAAGGTGATAACCCTAATCATACACATATCTATACATACATAATTGCATACATGCTATTTCAAATTAACTACCATGATTTAAGTTATTAAAATCTAATTTAAGGTTAAAGAAATTATACTTAGGTTATTCATATAAAATATTCAAATTATGTAAATTCATAATTTAAAACCTATGTGTATTATCAAAAAGGTGGTAGTCTTTAAATTATTCATGCATGCATGATCCTTTGTTTATCTATGATTTTATGTACTTGTGTAACCCTTCCCTTGGTTCGTAAACTAAGTTGGACAACCCTAGGTCCAGCAACACCATGATTCGATAACACTTAGGTTCGATAGACATTGGGTCAGCGAACCTCTTGGCAGCAAACATGGGTTCAGCAAGGGCATTAGGTTCGACAGCTCATAGGTTCGCACCACCCTATGGTTCGATTATCGCATGGTTCGTTTCCCCTAGGTTCGCTGTTCCTTAGGGTTTGCTAGATCCTGGTTCGTGGCTTCCATAAGGCTCATAGGGTTCGGTGTTATGGGAGGTTCAGCCATGCCAAGGTTCGTGTCACACCCCGAGCCGGCGGGACGGATCGAGTTTCCCGTCTGGCGGAAGGTTCCCGGGGCGTGATATCGTAGGTGATAATCATGATGATCAGATTGTTTACATAGCATCAACATTGAGAATAACTAAAGAACAATATAACATCAAACTAGGATTACAAAGTTAAATTACAACTGTTAATGTTTGATAATTTAACTAAGTAAACCTATCAAAAGAATCAAATGTTTCCTATCTTGTATCTGTACAAGATATGAAAAGTGATTCACAACGTTCATCAAAACATGTGCTTTTTAACATCTACTAGGTCCTCTAACTGGGCATCCTAGCATGCATTCCTTAGCCTTAGCTTAATCCTGTACGTCACCTGAGAAAGCATGTAAGAAAACAAGGTCAACCCAATGGTTGGTGAGTTCATATAGTTTAGTATTTGAAAAAAATAGCTTTACAAACCTTTTCGGTAACAACCTTAATCTCTTTAACATCACATGAAATATCCAGATCGGTATGCTTATATATAGGGAACACGAAAGGGTCGAGCCTACAACCCGCTCATACGCCATCCCACCACATACTAATCCATGTATGACACTGTTGTTAAATACAATTAATTGTTTAACCTACAATCCAATTCCATCATAGTTTCAAGCATCCTGTTTAGAAGTTTAAGATATGCACCCAATAGCATTTACAAACCCTTTCGGTAACAACCTTAACCTCATTAACATCACATGTAATATCCAGATCGGTATGCTTATATATAGGGCATACGAAAGGGTCGAGCCTACAACCCGCCCAGACGCAATCCCACCAAATACTAATCCACATATGACACTGTTGTTAATGATAATTAAGCATTTTACCTACACCCAATCCCGTCTCCATTATAGCTTTAAGTATACTGTATGCGGATAATAGCTTCACAGAATCGTAGTTTAGCATTCACGAATCTCATGCATGGGTACAAGCTTTGCTCTAGCATAGTTTAGCATTTACGTAGCCCATGATTAGATACAAGCTTTGCTCTAGCATAGTTTAGCCATTACATATCTCATGAATTAATTCTAGCTTTGCATTAGCATAGTTTAGCATTTACGTATCTCATATATGTAGATACAAGCCTTGCTCTAGCATAGTTTAGCATTTACGTATCTCATATATAGACACAAGCTTTGCATTCGCATAGTTTAGCATTCACGTTTCTCATGAATAGATTGGGTTTGGAATTCACGTATCTCATGCATAGATACAAGCTTTGCATTTAGCATGTAATCATAGCTTATAGCATTTAGCATCTAGTATTGGCATATAGTTCATAGCATTCACATTAGCATATAGTTTAGCATGTAGCTTGTAGTATTAGCATTAGCATTAGCATTAGCATTAGCATTAGCATCGAATTGTAGCATGCAATTCATAGCATTAGTATTAGCCTTTAGTTTGAGCCTATAGCATATAGCATTAGTATTAGCATTAGCATGTAGCATTAGCACTTAGGTTAAAGTCTTAGCTTTTAGCTTTCAGAGTAAGCGTAACAAGCATAAGCATTAGTATTAGCATTTTGAATAAGTGTAAAAGCATTTATAAAACATTTCAATACTTGTTAAAATGTATAACATGCTTCTCAGTCCCGAGTTAAAACAAATTAGTTTGAAAAGGGACAAATGAACTCACCTTGCTGTTGATGTGGTTGACTTAGCCTAAACAAGAATGCACGCGCTCGTTGTTGTACTTGTTATTGTTTTCACAATCCTGTATTGATTTCATGTTGTTGCAACTTATAAGTATAAGTCGTAGTGATTCGTGTGCGTGTATGTGTTAGCCCTAGAGTTGGCTAACACTTGTGAGTCTCAGTCTTCATTCAGCCCTTGACCAATGGTCACAGATTTTCCTAACCTTAACTAATTTAAGTTATAGCCTTTCATATAATGTTATGTGCACTTGTCTTAACCACAATTAATCTTGTAGGTTTAACATAGTTCTTAGAAAACATTTAGGTTTTGCATCAATCTTGCCTATTAACCTTGACATCTTTTGTTAGCATGTTTGATGAACAAAAATTTATGGTGCATGAGATTCATTAATCAAAGGAAATTTCACCACCTTTGTAGTAAAATCCCATGCGTGGTTATCTACCACATGCGGTTGTTAAATCATTAGTTAAGGGAGCCGATCCACATCATTGGCCGAGAATTCTATTGGGCCGAATGTTATGTGAGCTAAACCAATTAATATGTGGGCCGAGGTAAGGGTTTGGGCCAATTAATTTGGGCCTAACCCAAGTCAGGATGTTTCTTGGGCCAAACGGAGGGGCTTAGGCCCATTGAGGGTTAGCCGAATGTAATATGGCTCTCCCGGATAGGTGGTCGAATTAGAATAGTTCCACCTCCAAAATTCCAGCGAACCTCTGAAGCTAATTTGTCTAAGATTCGGTCCTGCCATGGTTCCAGCGAACCTAATGGTTCGTTCAGGTAGGGTTCGGCCCTGGGTTAGGTTCGCAAAGGAGGAAGGTTCGCATGAAGGGGAGGTTCAGCCACAGGAGGTTCGCAGCAGCTGGGTTCGTTGGCAGGGGTTGGCGAACCCAAGGTTTTGATGATGACAGGTTCGGCCAATGGTTTGGGTTCGCTGCTCCTACACTGGTTCGTAGCTCATGGAGTGGTTCAGCCGTGGAAGGTTCGTGGATGATGGGTTCGTGAGGGGAGCTTAGGCTGCTAGCAGGTTCGCGGCTAACAGGGTTCGGCCATGATGCTTACAGGTTCGGCCACCTGCTACTCAAACCCAAAAAGGTTCGGCCGATGTCCCTCTCACGAACCACCATATTCATCATCCTCGACCTTCTGCATCATGCTAGCTCTACCATGTTCTTCCCATTCACCTACTAGTTCGTTTTAGACTCAGGGCGTGTAGAACCATCTTGGAGGTAGCTAACATAACCGTTTGAGGTTTAGGTGCGAACCAAGTGCCAAAAACCCTAGTTTTCATGTGATTCAAGCCTCATTACCTCGAGTTTTGCTGGATAAATCTTCAGATCGGTTGTACTTCTAGGTAGAGGATGATTGTAGCTACGTGTGGACACCAAGAACGCGAGATTTCACCACGAAATGAGCAAGATCTTGTAGTTTGAAGTTGAAAATTTTAGAGAGAGAAAGAAAAGCGGTTGAGAGAGTTTAGAGAGAGAGAAAGGGTGTAATAAATGACAAAAATGGTTCATTTAGCCCTTATATACCCCGAGGGTGTTCGGGTTCGTTTCGATTGCTCGTTTTTCTTCTCCGTTACGTTTCCGAATCGTTACGAGTATTTTGCGTATTTTAAATAAAAAGAATTTATTTTCAAATGTTTGGAAGGTGGTTATTTCTAGTAAATCTTCTAATTTGTTTTTCTTTACTTTATTATCGTTCGAGTCGTTTTTCGTTTTCGTTTCGCCAGAACGCGTCACCTTCGCGCGTATTCGTTCGAATCGTCGCCCTAACGAACACGACGTTGGTTTCACTTTCTGATTCTTGTTTTCTACTTTTCAGTCATCATTTCAGAATGTTAAACCTTCATATCTATTCGTACAGATCGTCACCTATACGAATAATTCGTCGATTTAGCATTCTGTAACGACATCCGTTATGGTTTTGTTCTGTTTAACCTCGCATACGTTTATACATAATAGAATTAAATCAAGCATCTGTGTGTCAGTTTGGTGTTTTCTAATTTGGTTTTGACTGCTAAACTGTGAGATTTAATCAGATTTCAGAAACAATTGCATAATTGTTTAGTGTCAAGCATCAAAATATCAATAGCATACAATAGTTCACATAGTTTGTACCTGAGTTACTGTGCAGATCACTGTTCCGGTAACGTTTCCAGCACTGATGTTACAGTTCGGCCAGCTCAGGTTCGTTGCTAGCTGGTTCGACCATGTTGGAGGTTTGCAGCACATGTAGGTTTGGTCGTTTAGGGTTCGGCCAACATACAAGGCTCGCCACTTTAAGGTTCGACCATGGTAGGGTTCGCAGCAACATGGTTCTAGGTTCGTGGAGGCTTGCTGAAATAGGTTGTTCGGCCACCATAGGTTCGGCTGATCTTCCTGTCACGAACCCTCAGTCCATGGCTGTTCATCATCTCCATCCTCGATCCTAGCTCGTTACAGGTTTATCCATGGCTTCCTCACGCTCATACTAACTCGTTTTAGGGTTTTCAAAATGTAGAATTCGTTTAAAATGTAAGAATACAAACCGGTTGTTGTTAGTGTGAGAAACAAAAGTAAAACTCACAATTTACCTTCAAAACTCGATCAATGGCTCAAAATCTTCATGGGTTCTTGTTCTCCTCGATCACACGAACGTTTTGGCACCATGATCTTGCGAAATGGTTGAGAAACAAAGGAGAAATCATATAGAGAAGTTAGAGAGAGACTAGGGTGACGGGTTTGGAGGTTTTAGAGAGAGAAAGGGTTTGTGAAAATGAGAAAGAAGAAGTGATTCTTTATACTCCGGATCGTCCCCGCGTGCTCGGTCTCATTTATTACTCGTTAACATTATCACATTGCTTGGTTTTTGTCGTAAAACATATTTAAAATATGAAATGTTTAAATAATATAAATTCGTTTAATCACCATGATTTTAATTAAATTAGTTTTATAAAATGATTTTATTTATTTTAGTTTAATCCTTTATTTAATAAAATTATTTTATTAACTTTTGGTTAAGATTGTGATTCCTAATAAATGTTTTTAAACTCTTCTTCTTAATTTAATATTGTTCGATATTATTTCGGTTATCTCGTCGAAACGCATTACTCACGTACGTATTCGTAAAGATCGTCACCTTTTTGAATCCAACGCTCGTATCGTATTTCGATTCGATTTACGCTTTATGGAATATTGTTTCAGTATATTATTCCTAATAATTATATTCGTGTGAATCGTCACCCACGCGAATACATTATTAAGTTTAATATTGCTGTAATAACATTCGCGTTTGAATTTAATATTCGTAACCTCACCATTGCGTAGTTATTTTCAATAATGCTTTCATTATTTTATTCCTTTAAATATTATAACTTCCCAATCCAATTCCCACTAAACCATATCACTGACACATACATGATAGACCGAAATAAGCTTATGTATAGGGCATATTTAGGAGTAGGTCGCAACCTATCCAGCCACCTTCCCACCACCATTTCGATAAACCATAACCATGTGTCCTTGACTATGTTTAGTAACCAACCAATAACCAACTCATAAACCTTTGTCATTTCAAACCAAAACCTCGGATTCTCCTCATCAAATCTTCAACACTGATATAATCATGATAAACCGAAGATGGTTTATGTATAGGGCATACGTAGAAGTCAGTCGAAACTGCTTTAGCTGCCATCCCACCACCTCTTCGATAGACCATGATTATACCCATGTCTATCTTTGGTGATAGAATCCTATACTACTACCAATCCCAAATCAAATCATATCATCATAATTCAATTGCAATAAACTCTCTGGTTCTGTCTAGTTATTTTCCAAACTAGATTTCCCATGGTTTGTGCTCATAATTATATGTTCTCAATATGTATACCAACGATAATAACATCCAATAATTCATAGTAATCATCAATTATCAAATCAGGCTTTATCAATACAATTAAACATGTATAGACAATACCCAAAATACAGTGAGGTTACAATGGAGGTATTGAATCATAACATAGACATTATAAATCCAAGGAAAGGTAACACCATAGCCTTTAGATGTTGTAATGTATCACCATTAGAATCTTAGGTATGATATTATTAGCTTTCTTGTATCATAACATATATATTATTCAACAAAGGAAAGAGGACATCATATCTTGTGAGATTTAGTAAGTATGATATCATAAGACTTGATATTGTATAAACAATGCATTGAAATCATTTTGAATTTGATTAAAAATATTAAGGAGTTGTATCCAAGCTGTACACCTTTTGACTTATTAGAATTAATGTTATTTGCAAAATGTAACATGTTTTGACCTATAGGTAAAATACTCTCGTTAATAATCCCCAGGAAAGCTAGACTAGTCCCTCGTCAGGGATTATGAATCGCTTTCCTAGACAAGAGTCTCAACTACCGGCATTCATCCTTCCAGTTACCACATATTCATCTAACAAACTTAATTCTAACGAGGATTTGAATCAAAATTGAACGTTTAGTAAAATTATAGAAAGGTAAATCATTTGATCTTGTTTCAAACAATAGGAATGGTATTCAAAATTGAACACCAGGTGACATATTAGAATAATTTAGTTTGTAAACCGTTTGGTGTAATATGTTTTGGCCTATAAGTGGTCATAATCTCATCAGAAGTCCCTAGGAAAGCTAGACAGGTCCCACAGTACCTCGGGGATTTATACGAATAGCTTTCCTAGACAGGATTTCTAACTATTGTTACTACACTCTTCCAGTTACTACATATCCACCTCACAAACTTAATTCTAACAAGATCTTAAAAATGAATATTGGAATTCCTATTTTGTCTAAGAAATATTATTAGGCATTATGCCTAATGAGTTTATATTTCTAACATCTAAGGATTGTTTGCACATATGTGAGCTTGAAATGGAGTTTACTTAAAGCAGGTTTAGATCAATTGCTTAACTAAGTAAATCCGATGATAAAAAGTTATCTTAATCTAAGGCATTCCTAACTAAGTGTAAGGAAAGGCATATTAACAACTATGGCATTCCTCTATGGTAACATGTATATATATATCAAACAACGATTATTACATAACACATGGAACATAAGCAAGTAGTAAACAAACAATAATAATATGAGATAACCCATATTTGGGTTAGCTTAGTTATAGTCTAGGCCACCATTTTTTAATAACCTAGATCCATATAACCATGGCTCTGATACCAATCTGTCACACCCGACCGACGACGAAAAATGTCGGGGCGCGTCACACCCCAAGCCGACGGGCTGGATCGACTTTCCTGTCGGGCGGAAATGTCTCAGGGCGCAATATCAGGTGATAATTGGTATGATCAAATTGTTTACATTGCACATGATATAAAGTGAGAAAGCACTAAATGAAATAGAATTACAAAGTTAAATTACATTAGTATCGTTCATAATTTAACAATGTAAATCTATCAATAACATCATAAAGATCTATCTTATATTTGCACAAGATATACAAAATAATTCATATAATGATGTTCAAAAATATGCACATCCAAAAATACTAGGTCCTCTATCTGGGCATCCTAGTCCAAAAGCACGAACTTCTTAGTTAACCTATTCGTCACCTGAGACGTCATGCAAGAAAATAAAGTCAACACATGGTTGGTGAGTTCATATAGTTTTGTTATTGAAATTGAATTTGTACAAACCTGACCAAGTGATAGCCTTAACCTCACTAACAACCACCTATACTATCCAGTCAAGTATGCCTATATATAGGGCATACGTAGGGTCAAGCCCAGCCGCCAGCCCACCACATACCGAACCACATAGAATATTGTTGTTAATGATAATTAAGCGTTTCACTCTCAACCATCATCTCACTTGTTTCGTTAGTTTCATCACCAAACTTTTTCCGTTAGATTCGTCAAAACACTTGATTCGTTAGTTTCGTCAAAACACTTGATTCGTTAGTTTCGTCAAAACACTTGATTCGTTAGTTTCGTCAAAACATTAGTTTCGTTAGTTCCTTCACTCACATAACAACACCATAGCAATGTGGAAAATGTGGAAGTTGATAATTAAAATGCTTATATAAATTAATAAATAAACATTCAATTAATAGCTAAGTCCTAATGATTGGCCTTGGTCAAACTCGAGTAGACTAGTATATCAATCAAAGGTTCTTAGAAGTTAGGGGATTCTGCAAGTATCATAAAACATGTGACCTATAATCAATCAGTCTAACTAGGACGTCTTTTGAAATATAGGATTTTATTGATTCTTTCTTGATTCGTCTAGATTCGTTCTTGATTCATATAGATTCGTTGGCACATGTTATCTTTGATATGTACCAGACTTTTCCCTGAAAATGATTTATTGATTCGTTGCAAGATGTACTTGATTCGTTGGTCATTGAATACTAGATTCGTTGAAATTGTTTCGTTGGATTCGTTGAACTCACGCACTTGTTTTGTCAAAATACTAGAAAATAGTTTCGTTTGATTCATCAAAATGTTTATTTTAGCTCAAATATCCACTTATGTTATAAGTAGATAAGCTTGGTAAAACCTGCGTAAAAATCTACCTAGACATGGTCTAGGGTATCAGCATACAACATACATAAGGTTTCGGTCTCGGTGTGCAACTAAGTGTCCTAATATTTACTAATGTTTTACTAGAAGTCCTCTAATTATTCTAAGTTATGTACCTTCTATGAACCCTTATCCCCTATTTGATAACCACTAAACTTTATTTACATACGGTTTATACGAGTAAAAGACATGACATTTTAAAAGATCATCATTTATAAAATCTTATTTAGTTACAAAATATCAAGTTTAGAAGATCATCTAAGTTATTTTAAAGGATTTAGTAAATTAAGTTATCATGATTTACAAATCAATACATTTCAATAAAACATAATTTATGTCTTTATGAAAATTATAAGTTAAATTGTAGGACTTAGGTTAACCTTATTGGATAAACCCTAAGTCCCTCAATAATTCTTTGTTACCTCGGGTTCTTGTTCATCCTCGTGCATACATCACTTTAGATTTTTCATTTCAAACAATCTAAGTTGACTACATAATGCATGAAATTACTAAGTGTTGGAAGTTGACACATAGGATCAACACATCCATACTTAGTTAATTTCTTTGAACTTCCATAGTTCTTAACTTGTTACTTTAGTTCTTTGAAATCCATAGTCACCTGACACACTCTTAGTTTGTTGTGATTTTTTTATGAATTATACTTTGTTAAAGTAAAACCACCAACTTTGTAGTAAAAATTTGGCTAATTCTCTTTATACATAAACCTTGTGTTCTCTTGACCAAAGATGAATTTGTTATAACCCTTTGACATGTTTTAAAAACTATGTCTTATGATTTTAACAATTGTTTTAAGGTTTATCTATGTTTTTAACCCAAAGTTTAAGTAGTGTAAATGAGAACATCTTAACCCATTGCACACAAACCCCCTATGGTTTCTCGAATACAATCAGTTGGGTGTTCTCGGCATATATGCTCGAGAAAGGTGGCGTTCTCAACCACTCATAGGGTTTCTTGAATTTGGGGTGCTCAAAAAGGGTTCTCAAATTTGTTATAGGTGTTCTCGAATTGGAAAGGTCCTTCCATAAATTGGGTTTCTCGAATTTGGTCACCAATTGTGTTCTCGAGTTGGTCATACAATATGTTCTCGAATTCAAGAGGTTCCTCGGCTTGTATAAAAGTGGTTTTCGAATTTTGTGGCTTTCTAATTATGAGGATTCTCGAATCTAAGGGTTTTAAAGGAAAGGTTCTCGAATTGCTAATGAGTTTCTCGACTTTAAGGTTTAAAACAAGAAGGGTTCTTGAATGTTTCATATTCAACCTTCCCGTTCCCAAAACTTCACGAAACTTGCAGGTTTCATAAAATACCTTTTTTAAGTCATCCAAAGCTTAGTCCAACTCAAGCCAAGAGTCCTTAAGTAGTTTTTTTGTGCATTCCTTAGCAATTTTTAAATGTTTAAATTGGTTTAGAAGTTTACCTCTCCGGAATAGTAGAAAACCCTCAAAAACCGAATCTTCTCTCTAAAACTGCAACTGATTCAGCTCGTTTCACAGCAGATCGTTCTACCTTGTGTATTCTTGTCGTTTTCACGATTGTTTTGAATACTAGAACGTCGAATTTGGTGGATAAATGAAGGAGTTATGAAAGTTTAGAGGAACTGAGAGAGTAGAGAGAGAGAGAGTATCGGGATTCTAGAGAGAGAAAGGGTTGTTGGGTATTAAATGTGAAGAATAAATGATACACTAAGGTTTTTATACCCCGTATCAGTTCGGGTTCATTTTCGTTTTTAGGTTTTAGCTTTCGTTACATTACGAAACAAAACGTACATTCAGAACACGTCGACAACTGTACTTTCAGATTTGCTTATCTAATCATTAGAGATCATTCAAAACGTTAAACTCACATATATATTCACGTAACGACATCCGTCATTGTTTTGTTCTGTACATTCTCACATACGTTTATACATAATAAAATCCTGACTAACATGCACATAATAGTTTTGTGTTGTCAGATATGATTCTGACTGTTAACCATGGTTTCACAACATGTTTCTGAAATAGATTCGTACTAGTTTCATGTTGAATCATCAAATAACAAGAAATAGGTTTGTAATACACATAGTTTCGTACCTGGTCTACTATACACGTTACTGTTCCGCCTATGGTCCGGACACTAATGTTACAGTCTCCCCTTGTTAGAGAAATTTCGTCCCGAAATTTAAGAATCGTTATCGGGTACGGTTTCCACTACAAAACAGATGGGGATACTTGGACTTCATGTGATCCTCGCGTCCCCAAGTAAACTTAGGTCCAAGCTTGGAATTCCATCGAACCTTAACAATCAGAATACGGCTTCTCTTTAGTTGTTTAAATTCACGATCCATAATCTCCAAAGGTTGTTCAAAAAAGCGTAATTGTTCGTCCACTTGTATTTCCTCAATTGGTATGATTGATGATTCGTCTGCTAGGAATTTCTTAAGGTTCGAGACGTGAAACACGTCATGCACACCGCTGAGTTCATCTGGTAAGCTTCAACATGACTCAGCCTCCCACTTGGAATTCCAACGGCTTGCGCCGTTTGTCGGCGTAGCTCTTTTGTCTGCTTCAAGCTGCTTGTAACCTTTGTTGTATCTGAGCGATCTTATCAGTTGTTTCCTAAATGAGTTCGGGCCCAGTTATTCGATTATCCCCTACTTCGGTCCAACAAATCAGTGACCGACATTTTCGACCATAAAGAGCTTCGAATGGAGCGCATCCAATGCTACTATGGTAACTGTTATTGTAGGAGAATTATATCAGTGGCAAATTAGAATCCCAATTCCCACCGAAATTCAAAATACATGTTTGCAACATGTCATCTAGGGTCTGTCTGGTATGTTCTCTTTGACCGTTCGTTTGTGGATGGTAAGGCGTACTCAAGTTCAAGTTCGTCCCTTGCGATTTCCGCAACAACTGCCAAAATCTTGACGTGAATCTTCTATCTCAATCAGAAATGATAGACAATGGTACACGGTGGCGCACCACTATCTTGTTGATGTATAATCTAGCCAGTTTATCCATCGTGAAAGTTTCACGCATCGGCAAGAAGTGAACAGATTTGATTAATCTATCAACGATAACCCATATCGTATTGTGACCACCGGAAGTGAGGGGTAGCTTGGTAATAAAATTCATAGCTATTTGTTCCCACTTCCACAGCGGAATCTCGGGCTGTTCCAATAAACCAAACGGTTTCTGGTGTTCAACTTTAAGTTTTGCACACGTCAAACATCGACCGACATACTCGGCTATATCTTTCTTCATTCCCAGCCACCAATAAAATTCCCGTAAATCTTGGTACATTTTATCAACGCCTGGGTGTACTGAGTATCTGGACTTGTGTGCTTCGTCAAAAATGAGTTTACTCAGTTCATCTACTGCAGGTATCAACACGCGATCCTGATAGTATATAACTCCATCTACTTTCGTCTCAAATTGTCATTCTGCTTCACAATCAAGTTCTTTCTTCAGATTTCCTCATTCTACTGATTCCTGTTGTCCTTGAATAATCTTTTCGCGTAAGCTCGTTTGCACAGTCATTCCCATTGCTCTGACGCGCAGGGGTTTGACCCGTTCCTTCCGGCTCAAAGCATCTGCCACAACATTTGCTTTGCCCGGTTGATACTTAATCACACAGTCATAATAATTTAGAAGTTCAACTCAACGACGGTGTCGCATGTTGAGTTTCTTCTGATCAAAGATATGTTGTAGACTTTTGTGATAAGTGAAGATGGTGAACTTAGTGCCATACAAGTAATGTCTCCAAATCTTCAACACGAAGACTACTCCTCCCAGTTCTAGATCATGAGTTGTGTAGTTTTTCTCATGAATCTTCAATTGTTTTGATGTGTACGCGATAACTTTGTCTCGCTGCATTAATACGCAACCAAGTCCCTGACGGGAAGCGTCACCATACACTGCAAAGTCGTCTGTACCCTATGGGAGAGATAATATTAGAGCATCACATAACTTCTGTTTCAATGTCTGGAAATTATCTTTTTGTTTCTGCTCCCAAACAATCTGCTCACTTTTCTGAGTTAACTTGGTGAGAGGCAAAGCTATCTTAGAAAAGTTTGAAATAAACCTTCTATAATATCCCGTGAGTCCCAAAAAAGACCGTATCTCCGTTGGTGTTGTCAGAGTATCACAATTCTTGATCGTCACGATCTTGGCAGGGTCTACGTGTATTCTTACACTGTTGACTACATGATCCAAGAATTGAACTTCCCTTAGCTAAAAGTAATACTTAGATAATTTGGCATAGAGTTGTTCTTTCTTCAATAGCTCCAAGATTTTCCTGAGGTGTTGCTCATGTTCAACTTTGCTCTTGGAATAAATCAGTATGTCATGGATAAAGACAATGAAAAATTGATACAAATACAGCTTGCACACTTTGTTCATGAGATCCATGAAAACTACTGGTGCATTTGTCAATCCGAAAGGCATCTCTATAAATTCGTAATGCCCATACCTAGTTCGGAAAACCGTTTTAGGTATGTCTTCTTCTTGAACTTTGAGCTGACGATATCCTGATCACAAATCAATGTTGGAAAAATACTGTGCTCCTTGTTGTTGATCAAAAAGATCATCAATCTTCGACAATGGATACTGATTCTTGATGGTTAATTTGTTCAGTTCCTAGTAATCTATGCACATCCGAAAGGATCCATCCTTCTTTTTCACGAACAATACCAGAGCTCCCCAAGGTGAGTAGCTCGGTTGGATGAAATCCGCATATAATAATTCTTGCAATCTGTTTGATAATTACTGCATCTCTGAAGGTGCTAATCTGTAAGGAAATTTTGCAATAGGAGTTGCTCCAGGAACTAAGTCTATACGTAATTCTACTGGTCGTGCCAGTGGTAAACCAGGTAAATCATTAGGAAACACTACAGGATACTCTTTTACACGTCTTGCATCTTGATCTTGTCTTTCTCTCTTTCCACCACGTGAGCCAGGAAAGCTATGCACTGCTTCTATAAACATTTATGTGCTTTTATGCACGGAATTATCTTGACACTTTGTTTAGCTTGACTCCCCCGTACTTCCAACACTCGATCGTTCGTCATTGGAATTCGAGGCAGCCTTTTGGAACAGATGGCTTCCACCCTATGGAGAGATAGCAAGTCCATCCCGACAATGATATCGATAATGCCCAACTCAATTGGTATGAAATCGATGTTGAATGTTTGGCCATTAAGTGTTAATGGGCAGTTTCTAAATATTGTACTAACTGTGATTTGTTTCCCATTCGCTACTTCAATAATATAAGGGGAGCCTAAAGATTCCTCAACATGATTGAGTTGGCATGCAAAGTCGGCTGAGATAAAACTCTGATTCACACCAGTGTGAAAAAGAATAGATGCATAAAAGTCATGTAAAAGAAATGTACCGGTGACCACGTTCGGGTCCTGACGAGCAGCTGGAGCTCCCAATGAGAAAGCTCTTTCGTGCGGTGCCTGAACTGCCCGTTGCATCTTCTTTGGACAGTTCCTTGAAAAGTGACCAACTTCGCCACAGTTATAGCATCCGCCATTGTTTTGATTCGATTGTTGGGTGGAAGGAGAGCTAAAGCAGCATTGTTCACTGCTTGAGCGGGTGCCATTCTGTATTGTTGGACCCAATGGCCAAAGTAACAGGAATTGCTGCTATAACCATGCCCTGGACACAGGCTGGTAATCCGCCTACATACCTGTCAATCAGCTTCTCCAGTGTTGGTACCATGTCTGGAACCAACGCTACCAACTCTTGATAGCGGGTAGTATAGCCCTTGTGATCAGCTCCTTTCATCACATTAATTGACAGCTCAGTTTCCATCCTCTGTAGTTTGTTCTTCGGACATAACTCATTCCGCCATAGAGTCTTGAAATCTGCCCTGGGCAATGGCAATGGCAATGCCTCTTCTCTACCTCTAGCTCGGATTTGTGAATTCCACCATGTCAAGGCTCGCTTGTTGAATGATCCTGCACCATAGCTAACCTTGTGGTGCTTGTTTTCCAGAGTAGTCTCCATTTTTTCTATCCATTGGATTAATCCAACGGCTCCTTCAGTACCGCTAAATCTTGGCGGTTTGCGTCCCACGAATGACCTGTAGGAATAGTCAGGTGCAGTGTCGGTGGTTCCACTAGCTTCTCCTGATGAGTTCCCATTATTGTTACTATTGCTCTGAATCCGGTTGATCATGTATGGAATTACTTCTTTCAGCTGAAGGGTCAGTAGAGTTGCCAAAGCAATAGTGGCAGGATCCAGCTCCGGATTCTGGTTGTGGTGTGGAGTGTGTGGGGAGGAGGAAGTGGAGGAGGAGGTGGCGGTGGCGGTGGTGGTGGATGCAATAGAGGAGGTGGTATTCTGGGCGGCATTCTGATCACAACCGAAAGAAGATCAGTTAGTGCAATGATCGAATGCAGAAGACACAATGCAAGTAAATTCCTAAGTCCTATGTTCTCTACATGAATGGTCCCTAGGTTATAGTCTAGGCCAAACTATTTAAATAAATGACCTATGTTTCTCTATAACCATGGCCCTAATACCAATCTGTCACACCATGAGCCGACGGCTGGATCTACTTTCCCGTCGGGCGGAAAGGTCTTGGGGCGCGATATCGGGTGATAATCGAAATGATCAGATTCTTTACATTGCACATGATATATAATGAGAAAGCACTAAATGAAATAGAATTGCAAAGTTAAATCACCTCAGTATCGTTCATAGTTTAACAATGTAAATCTATCAATAACATCATAAAGATCTATCTTGTATCTGCACAAGATATACAAAATAATTCATTTAATGATGTTCAAAAATATGCACATCCAAAAATACTAGGTCCTCTATCTGGGCAAGCTAGTCCAAAAGCACGAACTTCTTAGTTAACCTGTTCGTCACCTGAGAAGTCATGCAAGAAAATAAGGTCAACACATGGTTGGTGAGTTCATATAGTTTTGTTATTGAAATTGAATTTGTACAAACCTGACCAAGTGACAACCTTAACCTCACCAACAACAACCTATACTATCCAGTCATGTATGCTTATATATAGGGCATACGTAGGGTCAAGCCAAGCCGTCAGCCCACCACATACCAAACCACATAGAATATTGTTATTGATGATAATTAAGCATTTCACTCTCAACCATCATCTCACTTGTTTCGTTAGTTTCGTCACCAACATTGTTCCGTTGGATTCTTCTAAACACTTGATTCGTTAGTTACGTCAAAACATTAGTTTTGTTAGTTCCGTCACACACACAACAACACTATAGCAATGTGGAAAATGTGGAATTTGTTAATTAAAATGCTTAGATAAATTAATAAATAAACATTCAACTAAAAGCTAAGTCCTAATGTCTGGCCTTGTTAAAACTTGAGTAGACTAGTATATCAATCAAAGATTCTTAGAAGTTAGGGGATTCTGCAAGTATCATAACACATGTGACCTATAATCAATCAGTCTAGCTAGGACGTCTTTTGAAATTTAGGATTTTATTGATTCGTTCTTGATTCTTCTAGATTCATTCTTGATTTTTATAGATTTAGTGGCACATGTTATCTTTGATATTTTCCAGACTTTCCCATGAAAATGAAGTATTGATTCGTTGCAAAATGTACTTGATTCGTTGATCATTGAACACTTGGTTTGTTGAACATCGAATATTAGTTTTGTTGAAATTGTTTCGTTTGATTTGTTGAACTCACTCACTTGTTTCATCAAAATAGTTTCGTTTGATTCATCAAAATGTTTAGTTTGACTCAAATATCAACTTATGTTATAAGTAGATAAGCTTAGTAAAACCTGCATAAAAAATATACCTATACATGGTCTAGGGTATTAGCATACATCATACCCCTAAGTCCCTCAATAATTCTTTGTTACCTTGAGTTCTTGTTCATCCTTGTGCATACATCACTTTATATTTTTTTATTTCAAAAAATCTAAGTTGACTACGTAATGCATGAAATTACTGAGTGTTGGTAGTTGACACAAAGGATCAACACATCCATACTTAGTTAATTTCTTTGAACTCCCATAGTTCTCAAGTTGTTACTTTAGTTCTTTGAAATCCATAGTCACTTGACACACTCTTAGTTTGTTGTGATTTTTTTTTTATGAATTATACTTGGTTAAAGTAAACCCACCAACATTGTAGTAAAAATTTGGCTAATTCTTTTTATACGTAAACCTTGTGTTCTCTTGACCAAACAGGAATTTGTTATAACCCTTTGACATGTTTTATAAACTATGTCTTATGATTTTAACAATTTGTTTTAAGGTTTATCTATGTTTTTAACCCAAAGTTTAGGTAGCTTAAATGAGAACATCTTAACCCGTTTCACCCAAACCCCCTATGGTTTCTCGAAGTTAATCGGTTGGGTGTTCTCGGCATATATGCTCCAGAAAGGTGGTGTTCTCAACCACTCTTGGGGTTTCTCGAATTTGGGGTGTTCAAAAAGGGTTCTTAAATCTTTTATAGGTGTTCTTGAATTGGAAAGGTCCTCCCGTAAATTGGGGTTCTCGAATTTGGTCACCAATTGTGTTCTCGAGTTGGTCATACAATATGTTCTCGAATTCAAGAGGTTTCTCGGCATGTATCCCTGTTGTTTTCGAATTTTGTGGCTTTCCAATTATGAGGTTTCTCGAATCTAAGGGTTTTAAAGGAAAAGTTCTCGAATTTCTAATGAGTTTCTTGACTTTAAGGTTTAAAACAAGAAGGGTTCTCGAATGTTTCATCTTCAACCTTCCCGTTCCCAGAACTTCACGAAACTTGCAGGTTTCATAAAATACCCTATTTTAAGTCATCGAAAGCTCATTCCAACACAACCCAAGAGTCCTTAAGTAGTTTTTTTGTGCATTCCCTAACCATTTTTAAATGTTTAAATTGGTGTAGAAGTTTACCTCTTCGGAATATTAGAAAACCCGGAAAAACCGAATCTTCTCTCTAAAACTGCAATTGATTCAGCTCGATTCACAACAGATTGTTTGTACTTGTGTATTCCTCTTGTTCTCAAGATCGTTTTAACTACTATAACGTTAAATTTGGTTGGGAAAAGAAGGAGTTATGAAGGTTTAAAGGTAGTGAGATAATAGAGAGTGAGTGAGAGAGAGTACCGGGATTCAAGAGAGAGAAAGGATTGTTGGGTAATAAATGTGAAGAATAAATGCTTCACTAAGGTTTTTATACCCCATATGGTTCGGGTTCGTTTTGGTTGTTCGGTTTTAGCTTTCGTTACGTTACGTTACAAAACAAAACACACATAATTACGATAATTTATTAAAATATTTTTAAGGTGGTTATTCCTAGTTGATTAACTAAATATCTTTTGTTTGTTTATAAAATTCTGAAAACGTTTAATTTATTTGTTTCATCGGATTGTATGGTTCTCGTGCGTATTCGTTTAGATCATCACCCGTACGAACACGACGCAACTGTACTCTTCGATTTGGTTATCTAATCATTAGATATCATTCAGAACATTAAACTCACAGATATATTCATGCGAATTGTCACCCATACGAATACCCCGTTAGTTTAATATTCACATAACGACGTCCGTCATTGTTTGGTTCTGTACATTCTCACATACATTTATACATAATAAAATCCTGACTAACATGAACATAATATTTTTGTGTTGTCAGATATGATTCTGACTATTAACCATGGTTTCACAACATGTTTCTGAAATAGATTCGTACTAGTTTCGTATTGAATCATCAAACAACAAGAAATACACTTGTAATAACACATAGTTTCTAACCTTATCTACTTTACACGTTACTGTTCCGCCTATGGTTTTGAAACTGTTGTTACAGTCTCCCCTTGGTAGAGAAATTTCGTCCCAAAATTTAAGAATTGTTATCGGGTACGGTTTTCTCTGCAAACATATGGGGATACTTGGACTTCATGTGATCCTCGCGTTCCCAAGTAAACTCAGGTCCACGCTTGGAATTCCATCGAACCTTAACGATCGGAATACGGCTTCAGGTTAGTTGTTTAACTTCACGATCCATAATCTACAAAGGTCCTTCGATAACGTATAATTGTTCATCCACTTGTATTTCCTCAATTGGTATGACTAATGATTCGTTCGCTAGGCATTTCTTTAGGTTCGAGACGTGAAACACGTCATGCACACCGCTAAGTTCAGCTGGTAAGCTCAGCCTATATGCCATAGGACCAATGCGTTGAATGATTTCAATGGTCCGGCGTATCGTGGTGCTAACTTGCCTTTCTATCCGAAGCGGACTACGCCCTTCTGTGTGGATACCTTCTACATGACTCGGTCTCCCACTTAGAATTCCAAAGGCTTGCGCCGTTTGTCGGCGTAGCTCTTTTGTCTGCTTCTTGCTGCTTGTAACCTTTGTTGTATCTGAGCGATCTTATTAGTTGTTTCCTGAATGAGTTCGGGCGCAGTTATTCGATTATCCCATACTTCGGTCCAACAAATCAGTGACTACATTTTTGACCATAAAGAGCTTCGAATGGAGCGCATCCAATGCTACTATGGTAACTGTTATTGTAGGAGAATTTTATCGGAGGCAAATGAGAATCCCAATTCCCACTGAAATCCAAAATACATGTTCGCAACATGTCCCCTAGGGTCTGTATTGTGACAACTGCGTTAGAGAATTATGCCATGAATGACCGAGAGCACATTTAGTCGTGCTTAAAATCCATGTTGATTTAGCGATTGTGATTGTTACAGGTTGAAAGTATGCGAGAAATGGTGAACGTAGTAGAAATCCGTGCGCGAAACGGAGTTCCGGATTCTCCGGAATCGCAAAAAAAAGAAAATTACAAATGTATCAAAATCAGGGATGCTTCGCAGCACACCTAGCCCCAGCTTCCCATGCAAGGCGAGACTATTACTAGTAATATGACTTGAGAGAAAGTCAATTCCTTAGTCTACCAGTAAATAGAATCAAAGGATTTAATAACAATTAGTGTCTGTAGATTAATATCACCATGTGTCGTTTACCAAACCTGACTGATGCCGCCCTGTTACCCGTCCTACGAAACCGGCCAATGATAACAAATATGAATAACGTATCGGCCTCACTCATAGGCGCTTTGTCAAACCTATGGTATCACTACGCTATCGTCGGTTTAGTCGCACTAAATCAATGGTAAACGATTTACTTGTAAGGGACTTACGACTGGACATGAACTCATGAACACATGATTGTTGTGATATAATGCAAACAGGCTTAATAGTATTTAGTTGATATTATGTGTTCTCCAATTGTTATTGTCTCAATGTATTTAACAAAGTGTTATAAGAACTAGTCTTATTAAACAGTGTTAGCAGTTGGAGTGAATGATATTATCATGAAATTTTATTATCATGAGTATCATTCTTGTTACCTGTTGTACTTGTCTCAGTGTTATCTCAATGTCACCTCAGTGTTAATAACAAAGTGTTATAAGATCACATCTTAAATAAACTTGTGTTATTTCAGTGATAGGATATTATCAGGAAATTATGTTATCGTGACATCATCCTTGTTATGTTATCATGGTATAATCAAAATAAAATGAACACAATGCTATGATCTCTAGTCTTTAACATTGTCTCATAAGATCTCATCTTATAATACAATGTTAGCATATGCAAGGGATGACATCTTGAAACTATGTTATCATGATGTCATCCTTGGTATCACAAGTGATTGTCTCAAATGTTGTCTCAATGTTATGTATTCTCAATGATTTTAACAACATATTATAAGAGCTCGTCTTAGTACACAGTGTTAATAAATGTGGTGAATGATGTCATCCTGAAATCATGTTATCATGAGCATCACTCTTGTTGTCTCAGTGTTAATAACCCGTTGGTATGAGATCTAGCCTTGATGCATTGTGTCATTCATTTTGATGGGATGATATCATGAAGTTATGTTATCATGATATCATACCTGTTATGTTCAACATGTTATTTCACACACAAGCACACATAATGATAATGATAAGGTAAGAATATGATAATAAAGATAAAATCAATATTATCTGTATCACATGATGATTAAAATAATATACTAAAGCTTTTAAATAAATAAAAGAGTTAGCATGTTTCTCTGCCCCGAAGTTAAAATCAAAAGATTAGAAAAGGGGCATATGAACTCACATTGTCGTTGTAGTGGTTGACTAAGACTCAAGAATGCATGCGCTCGCTGTCGTCATACTGATGTTGTATTCACAGTCCTGTGTTTGATTAAATGTTATATGAGCTATGATCCCTTATTTGATTTTTCTTTTTGAAAGCTGAGTTGTTAACAAAGTTTGTTTAGTGAAAACGACCTATTCTTGTGATTTTCGTAAGAATGAGTCATGCTAATGGGTATTCACCCGAATGAGTCATTCGCCCGAATTACTCATTCGCCCGAAAGAGTCATTTGCCCGAATGGTTCATTCTCCCGGCTCATTCTTCTGAATGGCTCATTCGCCTAAACGGGTTTTCAGCCATGGGAGATGACGATTTCGAGTTCTAGTCGTATATATAGTCATTTTGAGTGGGTTTATGTGATTAAACTCATTTAGAGGGTGTATGGGTCGAAAAAGAGATGTTTATATAGTCATTTTGTCGGGTCTGAAGAAAACCCTAAAAACCAAACATTTGAGGTTCATTTCCCTTCGATTCAGTCGATTTCAAGGCTGATCCTTCGTACTTTCGTGTTCTACTCGTTGAGAGGGTCGTTTGGACACCAAGAACGCTAAATTTGGTGGTGGTTTGCTATGGTGGAGTGTTGAAGAAGCTTAGAGAGAGAGTAGAGAGAGAGACGAGATCTTGAGAGAGAGAGAGAGAGATTATGTCTGGAATGAAAAAGAAAGAGGAGAAAAATGGGTTTTTATACCCCGAGGGTTTACCCGCGCGTTCGGTCTTGATTGGTTGCGTTAAGTTACGATTTCTCGTAACGTTAAATACGCGCAATTTGATAAGAATAGTTTAATTACATTCTTTTTAGGTAATAATTCCCAATAAATATTATTTTTATTTGATTTTCATTATTTTTAAGTTCGTAATTGTTTAAATTTTAGTCGTTTCGTTAGAAAACGTAACTTACGCGCGTTTTCGTACAGAGCGCTAACTGTCCGAATACGATCGTACGTTTCACTTTCTGATTTGGTTATCTCGTTTTCAGTTATCGTTCAGAACGTTAAACCTACAGATATGTTTTTGTGAATCGTCACCCACGCAAACACCTTGTCAGTTTATTATTCGTAGACGATACTGAGTTGTTGTTCTGAATTGGACATTCTCACAGACGAACTCAACTAAACCTAACTGTTTTCACCGTGTTATGATTTAATTCACATTGTTTTCTCACTGGATTGTCGGTCATCTGATTCCTGTTTAGTTGTGGATATCAGATCGCAACCGACTGTATTTGTCATTTGTTTTCAGAATGTTATATCATATTGTATTGTTGTATATTTATCTTCCGATTCTCATCGATATAGATACAACTGTTAATTGTTTCCACTAAATTGTTATCACATACTATTCATCACATAGTGTTCACACATAGTTTAGGTGTAAGCACACACAGCGTGCGGATTTGCCGGACGGTCAGGTACTAGTTGTCACATGATATCACATAATGCGGTGTGTTCATGAAATTTATTATGCACGTTGCGTATTAGATACATAAAGAGATGTATTGGGTTACAACAAATCCATTTTTGAAATTAAACCTTGCATAAAATCTGTTATATAAAGATGAGATGTTATTTAGTTGTTTTCGGTCTCATTTTTCACGAATAGCATGCTACCGTCATTCGATAAAATCCATTTAAAGTTAAGATTTATTTTTTATTTAAGCTCCTTTCGTTGATCGTAGATCTGAAGCAAAGCTTCACAAATCCGGTAACAGATCTAGTTGTTTCGTTGCTATTGGATGCAGATTCAAGTAACTTTTGTTTCATTTTGTTGGGAAAAAATGACCAAAATACAAAAGAAAAATATTCATTTTATTAGGAGAAAATGGAACAAAAAACACGAAAACAACTGTTAGCCTGGGGATTCGAACCCACAACACTACGCAGGGCCAACTATCGTCTAAGTTGTCCAGCAAAGTTTGATATTTACCAAATTAAACAATCAAAACCTATATGAATTTTGTTAAAATAACCAAAAAAAAAGAAAGGGAAACATCAACTACTGGCCAAGAATTCGAACCCACGTTGATACGGACTCAACACCTTAGAATATGTGCAACAACCATCTCGACTGGACGACAAACGTGATCCTTTGCCGAAGTCAACATATAAAACCTGATACGAAATATGTGTGAAACCAAAAAGGGGCATAAGTATCAAGTCACAGAAGAACGTGTGCGTAAGTCACCAACCTTTAGAATTAAGTATATTGGAATGCAAAAAAATCATTTTATGTTACCATAGTTTATATTTCATTTACCAACTTACTTTTTAAACATTTTGAAATTTCTAGAATCATGACATAGAAATAAAAACTTAGTGAAAATTTAAATAATTTTTAAAACCGAGTACATGACTTATTAGAAATGTAATCAAGTTCGTTAACTGTTCTCATTAAATCACTATCAGTTTAACATGTTACAACTGGAAATTTCAAGTACATTTCAACATGTACAAACGTTCTAAACACATTTACAATTCATGTATTGCACTTAACTAAATTTAATTAACTGTTTCAAACATTTCACAAAGTCGAGCACAAACATTTATGAATTGGTAATTTGGGAAATTAACGATCACACCCTACACATTGATTAGAATTGATCAATTTGGTCAAACATTTAACAAATTCGAGCACAAACATTTACGAATCCATAATTCGGGAAGTTGCCGAATTGTACACTACACGTTGGTTAGGATTAATAAAGTGTGTTAGACATTTCACAAAGCCGAGCACAAACAATGATGAATTGGTAATTCGAGAAATTACCGAATCTCGCAAACAATTATGTCTATATGTGACTACGTGTTAATATGAATTAAATGTTTAGAATAAACAACACGAATCGAACACGAGAAAAACTGAACACACGAAATCGAAAATATGGAAATCCTGCCCTTTCCGGTACGCCACCAAGCTTGGCGAAACACATCGCGGTACCCTTGGCGGTACACGGAGAGCCTCGGAACCATAATTCGACACGCCTAGAGTCCAACCCCACCTGTTGGAGGTACGCGATGAGGCCCAGACACCTTAAAATCTATTAATACACCCATTATTCACATTTCAGTCTTTCACCCGTTGCACGATTTTTTTCCAAGTTTTTTGGACCAAACTCTCTTAATGTGACACCCCACAAAATCCAGGTCAGCAACCCATTTAATTTAATAATAGTTTATATTATTAGAACATACGTGGCACTAGAATTGATTAAATTAGTGTAACACATGGCACGATTGTGCAAACACAGACACATCGCACTGTAATTCGATGAATTACCGGAAATGCACACACGTGTCTCGAACTCACGAACGTTGGTGAAATATCAAACTATGTAAACAAACGAACAATGATGGATGATACGTGAACTTATGAGAAGCAAAATCAAGACAAAAGTCGAAAAACGATAAACGATAACGAAAAACAGACGAAAATCGAATCGAAAACAATAAAAATGGGCCATTGGGCCAGCCCAGGTTTCATCGTGGTACGCGATGGGTACCAGTGAGATCCTTCGTGGTATGTGAAGGATGGGTGGCAAATTTGGATTTCTCCGAAACTCTTCGCGGTATGCCACACCGGATCAACTTCCACTTTGGCGATACGCGGCGCGCCGTCTAATTTGTCCTTGGCGGTATGCCAAGAACCCCGGAGAGCTCCCTTGGTGGTACGCGAAGCCTCCCAGAAACCAAAACTCTTATAAACACCGATCCATTCCATCCATGCCATTCTTTACACTTTACTCTCAACTACGAGGCCCCAACCCCGACTCAAACATTCTGTCAAACTCACATTCAGCCACTAGAAAGCCTATACAAGGATAAGTCTTGAAATACATCCACATTTGGGGAGATTGCAACTTGAAAGCATCAAGGGAGAAGTCACCATGACCATTACAGCTGGGAGACTATTGATGGACCATCGCTAGTAGATTTGGAAGCAATGTAAGACCTGTCAAGGCTTCTTTTGAGTTCCAAATCCTTGTGAGGAAGTCCTTATAGCCTAATATCACTTCTACACACACATGCAATCATAAATACACACATGCAACACTTCAATGGACACATGCACGAATTTTTGCTTCTTGTACATTGATATTGGAGGACTAGATGATTGATTTCCATTATGGATTGCCTTGAAAATGAGTATTATTTTCATTTGGTGATGATTTATGCATATTACTATAAATAGTAACTTTAATGGTGCAAGTTGATGATAGATGATGATTTTGATGAAATAATATGTTTGAATGATGATTTGTGGTTAATGTTGGTGATATGCGCAAGAGTGATGTGTTTGATTTGATGAGATGAGTGATTTGGTCATATATTTCTATATAAGGAAACTTTTATTCAAAGAACTTGTCGTGCATGTTGATTTAGTTAGTTCTAAGTTGATTTTATGATGTTAATGGTATAATGAACACATTTGAATGAATTTGATGATTACAATGATGATTCTTGTAAACTTTCCGTTTATAGTAACTTGGAATTGGGGATTTTTGTGATTGAAGGCGTAGGAACATGTTCGATGATAAGAGGTGTATACAAATGTCTTGTTTTAATGTTATAAGGGTTATTGTATGATTTTTTTTATGTCAAAACAAGATAAGCGAAGTACTTACTAAAAATAGTAACTTTAATTGGGGATTTTGTGAGATAAGGCCTATTAACATGGTTAAGGAATGAAATATACTTTTAAATGATATATTATAATGATATGAAGGTGTTTGCATGCTTGATTGGTTCAAAGCGTGCTAAATATAGAATCCTGCTATATTTCGTAACTTAAAAAGGAAAGGTATGCATGCTTGTTGATACATGACAATGTGTTGTGTGATAACATGATCACTTAGGGAACGAGCATGCTTAGATCGATAAAAGATGACTTTTGATTACATGCTTGGTAAATAAGGAAACTTACTATGAATAACAACTTGTTTCATAAACAAATGTGCACAACATGTATATCATGCCATATTTAGTAACATGATTAGTAAGGACGTATATATTATGTGAACTTGCCGTATTTGGAAATCTTATATGCTTTGATATGCTTATGTGTACTAGCTGCTAATTGAGGAAACATGAAAACACTAAACAAACATTAACAAACTACAAACATATCACCAACGAGTCGTTGAGTCAAACACGGTCAAACACAGTCAAACACAACAACTTGGAGTTGTTTGTACACGAACACGGTCTAAGTAGACCAACATGGACAAGAACACAAACACAAATACAAACTTATATTACCTATGTGTTATAGGTTACAAATAGGGACATGCAGTTCACAAAACGCAAAAAAACCCAACTGAGGTGAGTTTACGGCCCCTTTTCTCTTAACTATTTGTAAACTCAAACCGAGGGTGAATTACATGCAAATGCTTTTGACTAACAATTTGAACGGAAGTTTTTGGCAAACATTTTGGACAAACGTTTTTGACAAACACTTTGGACAAAAAATTCTGACAAACATTTTGGACAAACGCTTTTGACAAACATTTTGGACAAAAGCCTTTAACAAACATTTTGGAAAAATGCTTTTGCCAAACACTTTGGGCAAACACATTTGACAAACATTGTGTACAACATTTGACAAACATAATTGACAAACATTGTGTGCATACATTTGACAAACATTGTTGACCAACATCTGAGTCAAGAAGCTAGGCAAAAATTTCTTACCCAATATCTGCGTCAAACAAATTGGGCAAACTATTTGTACGAACATATTGTATGATTGCTGGTTTATTGGGAACAAACTCATAAGTGTTGTATATCGTAACAAGTCCTCGCAAAGTCATACCGTTATTGTGTATACATAGAGGTGAGCTTAGATAGTACTATTGGGTATGACGAACCCCATATGGCGCCAATACTGACTGGAGGTCAGGACGTGTGTAAACTCGACCCATCGCTATTGTTTATACGATAGACATGGCGAAGGCAAGAACAAACAAGTTTAGTTCGGTAGTGACGCAACTGACACTTAGGGCCTTTGGCCTGGCAAACATTAATAAACAGCAGATCATACGGAAAGCTGATTTTCTCTACTTTACTATTGATATAAACCTGTGAACTCACCAACTTCATTGTTGACACGTTTTAGCATGTAATTCTCTGGTTCTCAGCACACTTAAGAGCATAGGATTGCACTTAAGGAACCTCAGGAAAAGTCAAGCATGCATTAAGAATATTTTTGTCTTAGTTAATGCGATGTGTAAACAATTTACCATTTTGTACAAGCTTCCGCAACATATTTCTTATTTCCACCGCAAAACTATTTATTAGTATTTTGGATATTTTTAGCAATATCCATGTATTTTCAGAAGCATATAGAGCCATTCTATATGACCAACGAATCTGATTGTACCATGTCACACCCAACATACTGACGCCGCAAGTGCTAATTTGGGGGTGTGATACTTAATACCAAACCCTAAACTCTATTAACTCACCCATAACCTCTTCTTTCCATTCCTTGGTGAGTTGGAAGCATCAGAGCTTAGAGAAGACACTAGAAGAACCGTTGCACTTATCATCTTGCTAAAAACCTCATCACCAGGCACTTTCAAAGCTTTCCAATCTCTTTACTAATCGAATCTAACCATCCAAGACCTTTCTAGGTAGTTTTACATGATTATTTGTACTTAAAATACACATGCAACTCCAAAACAAACAAATGCACGAATATCTTGTGGTTTATAATTGATTCTTGATGTAATCTTAAATGATGATTTATGCTTACTAGTATGTATTTATAGATTTGAGAAAACACAACTTATGTTCATACATTACTATTTATAGTAACATTAAAAGGTTGAATGGATTAATCGCATTGATTGAACATGAGTTGGTGATATGTTGATATTGAAATATGTCTAGGAATGATATAGAAACATGTTTGGAACAATGGATTTTGCTAGAAACAAACTTTGAATACATATTTCTAAATAAAGAAACTATAATTCGGCAAAATGCTAAGTATTGTAAATTATGCTTGAATGACAATTTCGGATGTTTGAATACGTGCTGAATATGTTTTTGGAACATGTTAGAAGTATTGTTTTGATGAAATTGGATTTTATGGTTAAACTTTCCAAAAATAGAAACTTTCTAAAATAGGAAACTCTTGAAATTGTCATATGTGAATTATGTGAACGTTGCTATGACTAGAAGCATAGGAAGTGTTATCTAATGTGCTACTTTTGTGTTATGATCTATATTATACACAAACAAACATTAACAAACTAAAAGTATCACCAACGGGTCGTCAAGTCAGCATAAGTCAACATAGTCAAACAAGAATACTCTTTTGTACACACAAACACTTGGAGTTGTATGGGATACAATGAAATACAAAATCAACACAAACATAAACTCATAAACCTATATGATTATAGGGGGTAACTAGCAGGTGCTAGCAAACGCAAAGTAACGCAAAACAGGAACTGCACTATCATGTGAGTTCACGGCCCTTTTACTCTTTTCGATACTTTGGGGACAGCACATGCATACAAACACTTTTAATACGACAAACATTTTATGATACATATTTACATGCTTGTATTATGTATACATATGTGCAACACATCACACTAAGTGTTGAACACACCTCGAACCATTAATTGAGCATGGCGGTCACTTGTAATTCTTAATAGTACCATTTAGGCCTACAAACCCCGTCTGTCCCGTCGTATGGCGAACCCGATTGGAGGTCAGAAAGGATGCAAAATTGACCAAGCACAAGCATTGCCATTGTCTTCTAAGGGACATTGGCAGACAAACAACCAACAATCACATTCGGTGTCGAACCTCATATGCTATGAATACATATTGACTAGCTATCAATAGATATCACATTGTAATTATATGTAGGCCTACAAATAATAATGCAAAAATTTACAGTTAAACACTGTTATAAAACATTTACTCTCAACAACCATTGTGTTGACGTTGCTCGCATGTTTTTCAGGTCATTAAGGCACGCGCACAAGCTAGGATGTTAGGAATGGAGTCCCATGCATCACTAATGTACTATTATTGAGACACTGCTATTCATAACATTTTAATTTTACTATGTTTGAACAATTAAAACGCTTCCGCACTATCATTTTAGATTTGTTAAATGTAACGTTTTCAAACCATGCTTCCGCAAATCTGATTTATCATAACTGTTTTATCCAAGTTATTGGGGATGTGACAAAAATATATATTGACATGGATTTTTCAGTTAAAATAAAAAATTAAAAAACATGTTTTCATTCCAAAGTTGATAAAATAATCAGTTTTAAGGATTAAAAAAATATTTTTTAGTTTCTAAATCATAAATTATATTTTTATCAAGTACAAATAAAATAATTTGTATTTTCAATGTTCTATACCAAAAAATAAAACTAGTAAACACTAAAAGATACAAAATCTACCTAATAAACCACTACAAGAAAAAGGTGCAGTAGTGATGACACCTTTAGCAAAGAAACCTTCAATAATGGTGACATTCGACATGTCGATGACTATTAGCTATAGCGGTGACTTTAATAGCTGCGATGGTCGCTGCTAAAGGTGAATAAAAAGGCGCACCCTCTCGATCAATCTACAACCCTGGTAGCAGCTTGCCGTTATCTCTTTCTCTCTATCTCCCTCCCCGCCGCCGCCGCTCCTGCTTTCGCAGAAGGTCCGAACTCCTCCCATCTACATCCCGCGCAAGCTGCACGCGGAACCTACCGCTCCGCTGCTGCTCTACTCGTTGCTACCGTCGTATGCAAACACCACTGCTCTGACCTTCGTTGCCACACTTGCTCCTGATCTCCAAAGTTTATATTTCTTTATTCTTTTCATTTATATCTCTAGGTTTTTTTTCATGATTATGTGCAGCACTCACACTCACTTTGCTAAATGAATGCTTTGATTGTTTGAAACCTCCATCTCTAAGAATTTATGGTTGTAAAAACTACTTGACTGTGTCAAATATATATGGACAGGTCTAAAATTTACAAATAAATTTTCTTATTATAATTATCAAGGGTATATGTAATGAAAGAAGACACCAAATACAAATGACGAAGTGATTCGGATGAAGGAGAGGAATGATTACAATTATTTGGTTTATGTTCTTGATCTTTATAACACCCTGACCAACGGCGGAATCATCGGGATGCCACGAGGATTGTGCAGATTTTTCATAAGTTCGTGAGCAACAAAAATATATCATGACATAATATTTACAACATTCAAATTAATTACACAAAAATAATGTTCATCATGATTCATTTACAAAAATTACACAAAAGATGTAGCTAAGTTAACGAAATCCTAGTATTCCGTAGATCCAGTTAATTTAGCTAAGTCTAAGACCCTATGTGAAGATGTCCCCAAATATCTGTAGAACAATCATCCCCTACTTAGCTTCATTCCCTAAAACATGTTTAAAAAACAAGTGTTAACTAGAAAAGTAATTCGTGAGTTTTCAAATGCTTATGAATCGTAAAAGGATAGGCTTTCGCATGTAAAACTAAGCAAGATGAATGGAATTCAAAATTTATCACAAAGCACATATGATAATGCAGATCATGTAGTTCTTTAGCATTCAAGAGTACCAACAATACACCAATACACAAAGTTCAATACATACAATAGTTCACAAATCACATATGACATATCGTGTCTTCAATTCACTACGGGCTTCCCCCTAAGGGTAAATCAATCAATAATGAATTCCTTCACCACGGTCTTTCCCCATAGGGTAAGTCAAACATGGTGGTATGCTAAACCACGGGCTTCCCCCGAAGGGTAAATCAAACAATGGCTAGCCTTCATCACGGGCTTCCCCCAAAGGGTAAATCAAACATTGGCGGAAGTTAATAGTGTATAATGATGATAGCGTATAGTGATCATCAATGTATGTGCATATATACGTAGTAATGTTCAAATCCTTTAAAAAATTCAAGCTAGTCCACATAAGTGATAGCTTATGTTTTTGTTGGACATATTCCACCCCGTAATTTAAAAATAAAGTATTTAAAAAGGAGCAATGAGAACTCACCTATCAGTGTTATGTTGATTGTGAAATATAGAGATGTGCGCTTGTTGTTTGAAGTCACCAAGCATTCAATAAGCCTTCAAAACGTGCTTGATAGTTCCGATCCTTGTACTTCCACGTTGTAGACGAGTGGAGGATCGTTTTCACATGAAGAATTCCTGATTTGGTGCACAAATGAGGAAATTTATGGAGAGATAAAGTAGAGAGAGGTGATTCTAGAGAGAGAGAGAGTGGATGTTGTAAAATGAAGAAGAAAAGGGTGAGTTAACCCTTTATAGTCTAGGTTTAATTCGGGAGCACAGTTTCTTTCGGTTTTAAAAAAATAAATTTAAAACGTGAAATGTTTTTATAATATGGTTTCATTTTAAAACGTTTATGAAGTTGTTTTACTCCAAAAAAACGTTTAAGTGGTAAATCCGAATAAATGTTTTTAATTCGTTTTTATTATTCTAATTCTCGTAAAAATATTTATTTTGTATATCTCGTCGGAAGGCTTAAGTTACGTTTATATGTGTAAAGATCGTCACCTTTACGAATACAACGCTCGTCTTGTATTCCTGCTAGATTTCTAAATTTGTTGCATACCGTTTCAGAATATTAATCCTAATAAATGTATTCGTGTGCATCGTCACCCAAGAGAGCACAATATTTGTTTAACCTTCTTGAAAAGATATTCACGTGTTTAATTGGCATTTGTGTCCTCACTAACGCTTAATGTTTCAATGTCGTTGTTATGTTATTTTATTCAATCCAAATCCGATATTCAAGAATTATCCTCACTAAATCATATCACTGACACATCCATGATTGACTGAAATAAGTTTATGCATAGGGCATACGTAGAACTCAGGTGCAACCTATTCAGCCGCTAGCCCACGACCACTTTGATAAACCATGACCTATGACTTTTCCTATATTTATTGATAGAATTTGACACCATTAATATAATTATTCCAATGCACTGTGTTATATGTGTTGAACTACATAAGCCATTTTGGGCAAGCCTAGTTCTTTTGCAAACTCCAACTTCTCGATGGTTCATGCCTGTCAATTATGTGTTCTTAATAATTTAAATCAAATTTTAACTCAAAATATAGGGTTATATAATCCCAATAGCATAATATGTTTTATCAGGAGTAAAATATCTTCAGTAACAGGTTTATCTAAAACAAAGTGGTCACAGTCTATTCTAGTTGAGAAATTTCGCCCGAAATTCAACTAGAAGTAACTATAGTAAATAAGTGTGGATACTTAAGCTTCATCTGATCTTCTCGCTGCCAGGTAAACTCTAGAAAACGCTTGGACTCCCATCGTCCTTTGACAATTGGGATCCAACTGCGTTTGAGTTTCTTAACATCATGGTCCATAATCTCGACTGGCTTCTAAACGAAGTGCATGTTATCGTCTATACTAATATGATCGAGCGATATCTAAAGATCCTGATCAGCTAAGCATTTCTTTAGGTCTACACATGTAAGGTCTGATGAACATTGCTAAGTTCAGGAGGAAGTTCCAGTTTGTAGGCGACTTTTCCAATCCGTTCAAGGATCCTAAAAGGACCCACATAACGAGGAGAAAGCTTACCTTTCTTCCTGAAACATACAACTCCCTTACATGGTGAAATCTAAAGTAGTACCACGTCATCAATTTGAAACTCTAAAGGTTTGCGACGTTTTTCCGAGCAAATATTTTGTCGGCTGGGAGCAGCGAAAAAATTCTCACAGATTTTATGTATCTTGTCAGTCGTTTCTTGAATGATCACGAGACCTGTGATCTGCAATTCGCCGATCTCGGTCCAAAAGATAGGTGACCGACATTCTCTATCGTAAAGAGCTTCAAAAGGTGCCATACCAATGCTGGCATGGTACTTGTTTTTATACGAAAACTCAACTAATGGTAAATGGCTATCCCAGTTGCCATCGAAATGGATGATGCAAGCTATTAACATATCTTCAAGTGTCTAGATCGTTCGCTCTGTATGTCCATCTGTTGGAGGATGACAAGCGGTACTAAGATCCATTCGTGTTCCAAAAGCTTCATGTAAAGATTCCAAAATCGTGCCATGAAACGAGCATCACAATCCAATATTATGTTTAAGGGAATTCCATGATGGCTAACAATCTTATCCACATAGATACGAGCTAACTTCCGCACAGGGAAAGTTTCGCGTATCGGCAGGAAATTAGCCGATTTGGCTAACCGATCGATTATCACCCATGTGCTATCATGACCGCTTGTGGTTCGCGGGGGTTTGCTAATGAAATCTATTGAAATATTCTCCTACTTCCACATAGGGACTTGTGGTTGTACTAACAATCCTGAAGGTCGCTTATGTTTAGCCTTGACTTTTGCACAATTAAAGCATTTGGCTACATACTCAGGTATATCATTCTTCATTCCAGGCCACCAATACAAAGCTCTAAGGTCTTGGTGCATCTTGACCGCACCTGGATGGATCGAGTAACGAGACTTGTATGCTTCATTCATGATTGTAAGTATAAGATCATCTAGATTTGGTATCCATACAAGATTTAGATAATACATCAAGCCATCGGACTTTATTTCTAATTGCAATTCGGCTCCGCAAGACATCTCATCATGTAAACTTCCTTGGGCCGATGAGGTTTGTGGGCTGCCAGAATGTCACTGTGGAGATTAGTGCGCACTCGGACACTATGGATTTGAACATGAATCTTACGGCTAAGCGCATCAGCTACAACATTCGTTTTACCAGGATGGTAGAGAATTTCGTAGTCATAATTGTTTAGCAGTCCAACCCATCTCTGTTGTCTCGTTAAGTTCCTTCAGGTTAAAAATGTGTTGTAAACTCTTATGATCAGTAAAGATGACACACTTAGAGCCATAAAGAAAATGTCTCCATATCTTTAAAGCAGACACGGCTGCACCAAGTTCTAAGTTGTGAGTGGTGTAGTTCTTTTCATGGATTTTCAATTGTCTCGAAGTGTATGCCACAACCTTTCCTCATTGTATAAGAACACAATCGAGACCTTGGTTGGACGCATCACAATAAACCACAAAATCATCGTTGCCATCTAGCAAAGTTAAGAAAGGAGCATCACAAAGTATATGTTTCAAAGTTTGGAATGCTTCGTCTTGTTTCGAAATCTTGGAAAAATTCCAAACTTTGGGGTCTTTGGTGTACTCCAATTCTTGAGTCAAAGCAGTGACGGGAACAGCAATCTTGGAAAAATTCGAAATGAACTGTCGATAATAGCCAGGCAGTCCAAGAAATGAACGGATCTCCGTTGGGGTCTTTGGTGTACTCCAATTCTTCTTAGCTTCAATCTTCGCAGGATTCATGTGAACACCTTTCTCATTGACGATGTGTCCTAAGAATTGAACTTTCTTAAGCCAAAATTCACACTTGGAGAATTTGGCATACAGTTGTTATTTTTCTAACACCTCCAAAATAAACTTAAGATGTTGTTCTTGGTCTTCTTTGCTCTTGGAGTATATCAAAATATCATCAGTGGAAACTATTACAAACTTATCCAAGTATGGCCTGCAGACTCGATTTTTGAGATCCATAAAAACTGCAGGTGCATTGGTAAGGCCAAAGGACAATACCAAAAATTCATAATGGCCATACCTTGTTCTAAAAGTTGTTTTGGGAATATCATCTTCATGTACGCGAAGCTGATGATATCCCAATCGAAGGTCGATCTTCAAAAACAATGTGGAACCTTGAAGTTGATCAAAAAGATCATCAATGTGCGGCAATGGATATCGATTCTTAATGGTAACTTTGTTCAATTTGTGGTAGTCGATGCACATTCAGAATGAGTTTCCTTCTTTTTGACAAATAGGACCGGTGCACCCCATGGTGAATGGCTCGGGCAGATGAATCCTTTTCCAAACAACTCTTGCAATTGACTCACTAATTCTTGCAACCCTAATGGTGCAAGTCTATAAGGCGATTTTGCTACTGGATTTGCACAAGGCACTAAGTCAATTCGAAATTCTACTTGACACTCTGGTGGGATCCTTGGTAAATCATCTGGAAAAACTTCAGGAAAATCTTGTATCATAGGAACATCTCGAATGCTTTTTCCTTCCTACTTCTTCTCCAATACGTGTGGTAAAAACGATATGCATTTCTTCCTAATACATTTATGTGCTTTGGTGCATGACATGAGTTTAAGGCCTTTACTATGTCTTTCCCTAAAAACTCTTAGAGTTTCACCGAAACATACGAGAATACGAATAAATTTCTCGTGACAAACTATTTCTGCTTAGTGGGTGGCTAACAAGTCCATACCTGTTATAACATCAAAGCTACCTGGGTGCATGGGTTTGAGATCTATTGGGAAAACGTTTTCATTAAGATTCATAGTATATCAAATAATAATAGTGTCAATATCAATTGTGTTACCATAAACCACCTCTACATTAAACAGTTTGTCTTGTTAAATGTGTGTTCTACCAAGCATACGTTCTAACTCATAAGAAACAAAACTTCTATCAGCACTAGAATCAAACAATATAGATGCATAAGTGTTGTTAATCAGGAATGTACCATTAACAACGTCCAGGTTGGCTTGGGCTGCTAGAGCATTCAACTAGAAAGCTCTACCTCTGGCCATATGTTAATTGCTGCCCGCCAGTCTTGAGCATTGGTTTTTGAAATGTTTTGGATCACCACACTCATAGCAGGCTCATAGCAGTACAGGGAAAGCTTGAATTGGAGCAGCATGTGGGTGATTCATCTATGGTGCGGATGGAGCTGGTAAAGCAAGTAGAGCTTGTTGCACTTGCGGTGCACTCCGGAAATTGTTAGCATAATGACCATACCTTCCGCAGTTAGTGCAAACACGGCAAGGTAGGTTTGGGGCATGATGATATCTTCATGTCTTGCAAAGTGGATTCACTCCAACATATGGTCTAGTGTTGTAGTTACTGGATGATTGTTGACTTCTCTGAGCAACAAGAATAATAAAAGAAAAATTTCTAGACTTTTGCTTGTGATTTTTGTCTTTTGGATGAGCTTGATGGTTCAGTATTCACCTCAGTTGAGAGTTCATTGGTGATAGTCTTGGCTTCAGTCTTCTTTCCTCCTTTCTGGGTGAGTGTTCAAGCTTTTACATGGTTATTAGTCAACAGTGCCGAAGGACGGATATAGCTTCAAGAGTGGTAGGGTTGCTACCGAAGACAGTGTCTTGAATCTGCATATGTAGACCACCTATATACTTTTCTATGGCTCGGCCTAAAGGAGTGACAAGGTGTGGTACCAGTAAGCTTAACTCGTGGAAACGAGTGTTGTTGGTAACATTTTCACCACTTTCATGCTTAAGTTCCGAAAACTCAGCTTCAAGTTTCCTCATCTCACTTCAAAGACATAATTCATCAGTCATGAGCTTCTTAACATCAGCCCATGGCATAGCTAAAGCAGTGTCTCCTCTAGTTTGCTTCTCGCCATTCCACAAAGTCAGCGCTCTCTTTTGAAAGAAACTGGTGGCATAGAACACTTTCAAATCCTTAGGGAAATCACTATTGAGAAATGTTTTCTCAATACTCTCGAACCATTGCAACAAACCAGTGTCCCCTTCAGCACCCGTGAACTTTACCGGGTTGCAGGAGTTAAAGTGTTTAAAAGTGCAGGTTGTTGTGTTTGAACCTCACCTAGTAGTGTTATTAGTTTGCCTGAGTTGGGTGACCATATATGGTATCAGCACAGACATCTCTTGGGAGATGAGAGCAGCAACCTCTCGCAAAGTGGGGATGGTAGTGTTTTTACTATTTCCATTGGTATTTTTGTAGGTACTATTGTTACTATTGTCATTATTGTTTTTGTTCTTCCTATCATTCACGTTGTTGCGGCGTGACAACATGTTTCTGAGAAAGTTATAGAAACATGTTACCACAGCTTTCAACGTAAGTCATACAAATGGTTATTCATGAGTTCGTCTAACAACTAGGAAAACATATTTAGATTCATACATGTTTCCTATTTATTATTATAACTCACGGTAGTCACTATGTTATACTAAGGCATTGTACTAGGATATATATTTATCTAGACTAGGTGATCATAAACTCAAGTTGTTGTCACCCTATAATAACACTGGCAACCTCCTAATGCAATGTAACTTGTTTATATATAGGGCATATGTAGACTTGACCGCAGTCGCATCATCCGTAGCCCACATCCATTACAATGCACCACAATTATGCCCTTGTTAATGATTAGGGTATAACATATGTTTTCCATGTGTTGTACACCACAATCTTATCCCTCAAGAGATAATTATGATTGAAATATGTTTAAGTTCACCTGACATCTAGGTTCACCTAATGTCTAAGTTCACTTGACATCTAGGTTCACCTATTATCCAAGTTCAGCTAATGAATAAGTTCACCAGACATCTAGGTTCACCTAATGTTTATGTTCACTATATGTCTGGGCATATACCTCACAATGTTCATAGAGTGTTTTCATCAATATGTATTGTCACACCCCGAGCCGGCGGGGTCGGATCGGAGTCCCCGTCGGGAGTGATAATCAAAGTGATCAGATTGTTTACATTGCACATGATATCAATGAGAAATGCTAAATAGAATAGAATTACAAAGTTAAATTACATCCGGATCGTTCATAATTTAACAATGTAAATCTATTACAAACATCATAAATTAACTATCTTGTAACTACACAAGATATACAAAATAATGGTATAATGATGTTTCCAAAAATATGCAGGTCCAAAATTTCTAAGTCTTCTATCTGAAGTCCTAGTCCAAAAGCATAAGCTTCCTAGTTGACCTGTTCGTCACCTGAGAAGTCATGCAAAAATAAAATCGACACATGGTTGGTGAGTTCATATAGTTTAGAGTTTGAAAATGATTTGTAAACCTCTTCCGGTAAAGACCTTAACCTCATTAACTCCACATGTAATATCCGGATCGGTATGCTTATATATAGGGCATATGTAGGGTCGAACTTACCGCCCGCCCAGCCACCGTCCCACCACATACTAAACCGCATATGACACTATTGTTAATGATAGTTAAGCATTTTTACCCTTCTCATTAAACACAAAATCCATCTGTTCTTTGTCCCTGTAATTACAATCATTTGAAATCCATGTTGACTTCATAAGTTCATCACACAATATGATTAACCATAGCAATTGTATCAACAGTCATAAATGCTTAAGTAAATAAATAAATAAACATTTAATAAAATCTAAGTCCTAATGATTGGGCCTTGGTCAAACTCGAGTAAACTAGTATGTCAATCTAGGTACTTAGTAGTTAGGGAAACTGTAAATATCATCTAACATATGACCTACAAATCAAACGGTCCAGCTAGGACTTCTTGAAATGTAGGGTTTTTGTTTCGTTCTTGATTCGTTTTGGCATATGTTATCTTTGATATTTCCCAGACTTTCCCTTGAAAATGATTTATTGATTCGTCTGATTCTCTTACAAGATGTACTTGATTCGTTGATCTTAGAATACTAGATTCATTGATCAATTGTACACTTGATTCATTATTCAACAAACACTTGATTTATTGAACATTGAATATTACCTTTGCAAAGATTGTTTCGTTTGATTCATTGAAATCCCACACTTGTTTCGTCAAAATGTTTGTTTGATTCGTTGAACTCTCCCACTTGATTTGTCAAAATGTTTAGTTTGATTCGTTGAAATGTTTTGATTCGTTTGAAATGTTTAGTTTAACTCGATTATTCACTTAATTTATAAGTAAATAAGCTTAGTAAAACCTGCATAAAATCTTCCTAGACATGGTCTAGAATAACATTTATATATGTAAACATATAAATTTAAAAGCATTTAAGTAAACAATTTAAATAACAGTTTATGCATGCTTCTCAGCCCCGCGTTTTAAAACAAATATGTTAGAAAAGGGGCAATGAACTCACCTGTGTTGATGTCTAATGTACTATCACAGAACGCGCACTCTTGTTTGCAGGCTAAGTATCTTCGGTTCCTGAGTTGTTTTATAAGAGTTTGAATACGATAAGTACACGTAATAGTCGCTGTGCCTAAGTCTTTGTCTTGGTGTGTGTAACTAAGTGTCCTAGTACTATGTGTATCTAGAATCTAGTCTAACTTAGTTACCCTTTTTATGATCCCAAACCCCTTGTTTATTTATAATTACATACTTTTAAATTTTACAAAAATTTGGGCAGAGTTTCCTTTGTATCTATTTCAAATCCAGACAATTATATTGTCTACTTTACAACAAAATCCCAATCAATGATATTACAACTAACTTTTATAACTAAATAAACTTAAAAAAAAGAAACCAATAACATTTATAAATAAATTCCATTTCATTTCGATTTAAACAAGATTTTAGAAAATTATCAAATTAGATTGTTAATAACTTTATAACACCTTCATTTTAGTTAAAAACATCATTACTTGGGTATAAATAAACATTTACTTTTATTAGAAATTTCAATACTTGAATTACATAGTCTTTGATATGTGATGAGTTTAACTAACCCATTGGGCCTCCTTAGGTCCATTTATAATTCTTGGTTTCCAATGATTTCAACTCTATCTTGGAATGATTCAATATAGATGATTAATTCATCTAAATTTAGCTATGTGTCTCATGATGTCTCTAAAGTTCTTCATGACTTTCATAAGAATTTTTCCCAATGAAAAGTGATAATTTCTTAACATAACTACTTACAAAACTTTTCCATGCACTCTCACATACCTACATGTGTGATTATATATTGTTGCATGGTACCATATAGTTAAATTTTTCCACTTTAAAACCCTAGGTTATTCCCATTTATCTCATTTATCAATAGAACCCATAGTAAAGTTCCTAGGTTCGTTGTATTCTCAAGATTTCATGAAGGTTATGGTTCGGTTCGGGTTTGAATAGTATGATGGCAGAGAACCTATTTAATCTAGCCAAGGGTTCAGCTAACTTTAATTCAAGGGTTCGGTTATCCTTTAACTCCAACGAACCCCAAGGGTTCGGCCACATGGATGCAGTTGGCCTAAGGTTCTCTAGTCATGAGGTTAAGCCTAGGTTCGGCTACTGATTTAGTTTGAGGGTTCGTGAGTTTGCATGGCCATGATTCGGCCATGCAAGGGTTTGTGGAAGGAATATAGGTTCGCTTCCTAGATGGTTTGGAGACTTAGGGTTCGTCAAAGCCTGTATGGTTCGCTCCCCAAACTAAAGGTTCGGCTAAATGGACTGCTAATAGGGTTCGGTCAACCTGATGGTTCGCTAACCACCTAGGTTCGGCTACAGGAAGGTTTGGCGTCCAAAGGTTCGTGGCTCAGAACAACCACAGGTTCGTTGTCAGTGGTTCAGGGTTCGGTGCAGGAGCTACATACTGGTGCAGGGTTCGTTGCAGGAGGATGGTTCGTTGATAGCAGCCTTGTAGGGTTTGTGTAGGGTTTGGCCCTCACACTTGAAAGGTTCGGCTGCCAGGAAACGAACCTGTAGCATCGACAGCCCCTTAACCCCCACGAACCTGCAACTTCCTTTCCTTTCCTGGTCCAAATATCTTACAACACAATTACCATAGTCTCCTAGTTGTTTATTCGTGCCTAACTAATCGTGTTTAAGTGGTTAAGCCGGCTAGATCAACAAAACTACGTGGGTCATCATCTTTATATAAAACCGAGTTTAAATTTGAATATTACCTCAAAATCAGTGGACAAACGACTAGACTCCTTGTACTTTCGTGTTCTACGCGTTGAGAGGATCGTATTGGCACCAATATTGCTTGAATCCAATAAGAAATGGTCACAAACTTGTAGAGAGAAAATCTTTAGAGAGAGAAGGGAGTTGGGACGAAAATGAGAGAAGGAGAGGGGAGGGTGGTGGTTGGTGGTGTCATAAATGCCTCATTTATTTCACCCGGTAGTTCGGTCTCGGTCGGTTTCACGTAAAATGCCGTTTTGCGAGGTTTTCGCGACGAAACGACACGATTTATAAAATAGAATTCATTTAATTATTCTAGGTTGTGATTCCTAATAAATTAACTAATATCTTTTATTCATTTAAATTAAAAATATTTAATTAACTGTTTAAATTGAATCGTACGGTTGTCGCGCGTATTCGTTCGAATCGTCACCCGTACGAACACGACGATAACTATACTTTTCAATATTGTTTTCTAATTATATAATATCATTCAGAACGTTAAACTTTCAGATATATTCGTACAGATCGTCACCTATACGAATAACCCGTCAATTTAGTATTCACATAACGATATTCGTGTTGTTTTGTTCTTTAAAGCCTCACATACGTTTTTACATAATAAATCCTAACAAATAATCATATGATGGTTCTGCGTTGCCAGATAATTATCTGACTCAAGAACCATTGTTCCGAATTCTGTTTTCTGAATTGAATCTGAACTGTGCTTTGATAACATGAAATGAAAATGATATACAATTGATAACTGAAATATGTACCTGATTTACTCTTCATGTACTGTAGATATCACTGTTCCGGTGACGGTTCCGTCACTTATGTTACATGTATATATATGTCTCCCTAATGTATCCAACCAATAATTTCCTGCATTTTTTATCTATCTCCCCTAATTCCCAACACTGAAAGACCCCCAATGTACTGCAAATGATTTATGTATAAAGCATACGTAGAAGCCGGTCGCAACCTATTCAGACGCCATCCTAGCACCTTTGCAGCACAATACAGGTATATCCTTGCCTGGTGATTATGGCTCAGTCAAACATTGTAACATTCCTGTAGTTTGTAATAAACAAATACATATATTAAATAATTTATCATGTCATTCAAAAAACTTTCATATGTGTATAGTTATACAAATATATATATATATATATATATATATATATATGGATGTACATATATGTGCACATATGAGAAAACAAATTTAAACATTTCCTTTATAATACACATATATGTATGACTAAATATGTATATGTAATTAATTAAAATTACACAAGTTAAAGATATAATAACAAAAACATATTTTTAAAGATATTTATAAGTTTATAATAAGATTTAGAAGTTATTTTTAAGTAACTTAAACAAAAGAATTTTAATGATAAAAGAATTTTAAATAAAAAAATCTCAAAATATTTTATTAAATAAATAAAACATATATAAAGTTTTATATACTTTAATAATAATTAAATTTCATAAACATTAAATATATATTACAAATAAGTTTGGTTAATTTTATAGAATTTAAAATATCATAACTACTCTAGTTATATTAGGTTTATGGAATCTAAATAAATTATTACAAATTTTATAACCATTAAAAAAATTGTTTAATAAAGTTAAAGGGTTAATGGTGCAAATTTCGAAACTTATAGTTGGAAGAGAAAGTACAGGAGGCAAATGTGCCATATTCCCAAAGTCCTCATCCCTTTCACACATTTCGCAGCCCTAAGACCCACAGCACACTCGTGTGACCCGTTTTGCTCACAGCTCGATCTCAAGCGTATTATAGCTAATCAGAGGTATCTTTGGCAACAATTTGAACGCGTGATTAGTTCCAAATCATCAATTATTACGAATATATTCACATTAACTCAAAAATCGTTTCCAAAACAACAACATGTGACCAAGAATTCGAAATCGGCTCAAAAGTGTATATAAACTCAATTAATCGATCATAAAAGTGCAATAGAGCCTTGCGAAAGTTTCTAAACAAATAGAACACACTCACAGCAGCTAATATTCGCGAAATCGACCACCCAACTCTCGTTCGACTCGTCTCTCGGGTCATCAGTCGAATTCCGTCCAATCGCAAGCCAAGGTGGGTGTTCTATACATCTTTTTGTATGTTTTATAGTGGGGAACAAAATCCCTAAGAATGCCCTATCAATAAGAATCACATCCGAATGGATTTTGGGGTTCTTGGATCTAGAGTTTGTTTCTTTGTAATCTCATTTGGGGAACCAGCAGTATGCAATGTTAAGAACATTTAAATTTGGAAACCGTTCGTGGCTTAGGCCCTAGATCGACTGGTTAGTGCGTGTGTATACGGGGAAGTGGTCGCGAGTTCGAGCCCCTTTGGGCCGTTTTTTTAGCATAAAAGTGTTTTTATTATACCTTTTCATCTGTAATTTTTTCTAAGATTTTGTTTTCTCCATATATTTCTATAAACACAAATCTTTAAGTTTAACAAAGAAAATATAATTATTGGCTTAAAATTAGAATAATTCATATATATATTTTAGAATTGTTTTAAAACTTAGTATATTACAAGAACAAACATATTTTTTTATGATTAAACTATAAAAATCGTATTAAAAATCATATTTTGGTTTACAACATAAAGAAACAATATTATGCTATATATAAGTTTTATATATATAAATGAAAATATTTTAAAAAAAAAAACTTTGTTTCAACTTGTATAACTTACATAATTTTTTATTTTAAAATATCCATTTAGTTACAAATATGATATTATTTTACTTAGTTATAGTTTAATTAAATCATAGTAATCTTTTGATATTTGTTATTTAATTTAAGTATCTTTAAAACTATTTTAGATTTATAACATTTAATTTCTTTAATCCTAAAACCTTATAAGGTTTACATTTTAAAGAATTTTCAACTTTAGAAATTTTATTAACAAATTTTACTCTAAACCATGTGAGATTTAATATCATTTTGAACAAAACAAATTTTCACTATGCCACAAAACAAAACCGAACTCTATGACCTATCTGAAATTAGGAAATTCCTTAAAACCATAAGTATTTGAACTTACATATAATGAACAATTTAGGTAAACTTTAAACTGGTTGGATATACATTGAGCTATAACGTGACATATATTACAAAGGTTATCTCACACGTCGAGGTGAGTCTTCATAGCCCCTCTTTTACTATTTTTACTTTTGGGGTGAAACATGCAACTTATCTATTACATTTTCATGTGAACTTAGTTTAATGAAATTATAGTTTGTGAACTTTAGCTAAGAACATTGCATTGATCACCCTCATTTAGTGACTATGATAGATCTATTGGACCGACCATCATACTGTTGGTTGAGTTGACTTCGGTCCTCCGCGGTGATAGTTTACTACCTTGTGCTATGAACAATCTACACTTCATGCCGCCCCGGTGTTTCCGCCTTCTGTCGAGGTGTTACATATTGGTATCAGAGCCTGGGTTATAGAGAATTAGGTTATTTGAACTAGATGACCTAGACTATAACCATAGGATGCCTTAGTTGAACCTTTTAGTTTCCATGCTAGGCCATGAACTCTTAATTAGACTCTATGGTTGCCATGCTAGGCCATGAACTGTTATTTGAACTCTTAGTTGCCATGATAGGTCATAATTGCTTATGTGACTACTTGTACAATTTGACTAGTTATTTGGTAGGTCAAATGTTTGGACCTAGTTTAGGATGTCTTGGTATGCTCACACTAGATCTTAAGGTTCAAAACTCCTCGACCCCTTTCTTACGACTTAAAAGAGGATCGTCACCACGAGGAATGATCTTAGATTTCTAAGTCTAATCTTTAATCCCGTCAATAGTCTTTAGGTTCATTTTAATAATTAGGAAACACATACAATCTGGAAAACGGAATACCTGTACTTTGGGGAGTTCTGTCTAGGAAAGCATTTCGTATAAATCCAAGTCAACCGATGGACCTGTTATGCTTTCCTAGGAACCCTTGGAGTGAGTATGAACCTATAGGCTTAAGTATGTCTTTTCGAAAGTTAAATTGAACTTAAACACTTTGATCTGTCAAAAGTATTCCTTTAGGAATACATCCAAATGTTGCTTCGTGATTGAACATTCATTTGAACTCTTTGAGTTATATAAATTCTAACCCTTTTTAATTAAACACTTGTAGAATCATGCCTAATCGTATTCGTAGCAATACCAACAATACCGACAACACCAATACCAACAATACCGACAACACAAATGCCAATAACACCAACAACACTAACACTAACACTAACACTAACACCAACCCCACTATTCAAGAGTTGGCCCAGATCATTTCTCAGCAAGTGGCTGTTGAGCTACCAACCTTGGTGACCCAGCTCAATCAAGCTGCGAATGCGAACCCATTTCCAAATAATGGCAATGGTGGGGGTGCAACTCCAACTTGCACCTTCAAACACTTCAGCTCTTGCAACCCTGCAAAGTTCTTTGGTTATGAAGGAGCAACTGGACTACTCCAATGGTTTGAAAGCATCAAGAGCACGTTCCTTCATTCTTACAGTCCTGAGAATATAAAGGTTCATTATGCCATAAGTTTCTTTCAAAAGAGGGCACTCACTTGATGGAATGATGAAAAATGAACAAGAGGTTCGGATGCTGCTTTAGCTTTGACTTGGTCTAAGGTCAAGAAATTTATGACCGACGAATTCTGTCCTCGTAACGAATTGAGGAAGCTTGAAGCCGATTCTGGGAACTCCAACAAGATAGTGGAGAGAATCTTATTTATACGACCCGTTTCCACGAACTCAATTTACTTGTACCACACTTGGTGACACCTTTATTTCAAGCCATTGAAAAGTATATTGGTGGACTTCCTATGCAAATCCAAGACACAGCTTTTGGTAGCAAGCCTATCACACTGGAGAATGCCATACGACTTGCTGCAACCTTAACCGGCAATCATGTTAAGGCGGGAACTCTAACCAGGAAAGGAGTCAAGAAAGCTAAAACAAAGGCCAACACTGATGACCCTTCTGAGGAGGTCAACACTGAACCTATCAACCCTACCAAACCCAACACTCACAAGCGAAAGGCTAGGAATTTCGCTATGGAGACCCATACTATTCCTGCTATACCCGTAAACCAACAAGCCACAAAGCCAAACAACAAACCTTATATGGGGACGAGCCCTCTTTGCAATACTTGCAGATATCATCATGCATCAACTTGACCTTGTAGAATTTGCACCCAATGTGGAATGTATGGTCATTATGCTAATCAATTGTCACACCCCCAATTTCAACTAACGGAATCATACCGTTTGGGAACGTGACAAACCAGGATCTCAGATCATTAGACATAGCGAAGACCTCTATATGAATTTCAAAACATACGTTGGTCTTTAAAACATAATATTCAGAGTTTACAAAAAGTTGCGGAAGCGTTTCAAATCAAAACCAATAAACTGTTGATAAGTAAAACATTACAAATCAAAATACTGAAATATTCAAATTCAAATGTTCAAAGTGTTTATAATGCATGAGACTCTATCTTCCTAGTCCATGCCAGCTGTTACGCGCACCTTAGCGTCCTGAGAAAACATGCAATTCAAGTCAACACAAAGCTTGGTGCATAACACAGGTTTTAAATAATCATAGTGTTCAAAACATCAGTTTGAATAATAAGTTGTAGATAACATAATCACAAATGCACAGTCATGATAGCTAGTCATATAAACTATTTACATACGTGTTCGACACCGAAGCTGACTAGTTGCCATGCTATAGCATGTTTTCGCCTTGCCACTATTGTCTATCACAACAATAGTAAAAAAATGTGTTTGGTCAGTCAAACACCTGCGTAGATCCCATCTACCAGGTGAGGTTTGTCAAACCTAATAGATCTATTTCCAACTACCACGCTTTGCACTACGGCAAACTAAACGGTTCGAGGTGTGTAAGGACTTTCAAGTTGATATGTTGTCACATAATGTAAACAGATAACTCATGCAAGTGATATGTATCTAAAATAGTTTGTTGCACATGTTTTCTCCCCCAAAACAGTTTAAAATAAGAAAGGGGCCGTGTACGCACCTTTGATGATAGCAGAATGATCACACACTAAAAGCTCGTGAAAGAAATCCTTCTACGAAGAATCTGTGTTTAAACAATAACCTATTGTTATTCGAATAATCGTTTTGTGCTTAAAATCACATACGTGTCAACACACGTATGTTGGATTTGCTAAAATTTTGCATACGAAAGTACGCGTGTCATTGCAATCGTTTAAATAAAATCTTACACAATTTTATTTAGTTTAACGTAATTATACGCGATTTCGTGTTCGGATTAAAATATGGATTTTATCGTTTCAACACGTTCGTATTCTCGTTACGGTTCCAACGCAACTTGAACGGATGAAAACGGACTTGAAACGAATAAGTTATGCTCAAAATACAAACTAAACATTAAAACCCAAAAATATGGTTGGGCCGGGACTCGAACCCGCGACCCACAACTCCAACACACAAGCCTCTAACCATCTCGCCCGCTAGGGTATCGCGTTATATACCTGAAAATTAATTCTTTTAACTCCTATCTGATCGGATTCCCTTTGTTCTACTATAGCCGAAGCTTCAACCCTCCAATTGAACCCGATTTCGAACCTGATTGATCTCATCAACCTGGTTTTATGATTCTAAACACTTAGGCGTTCCTAATGGTGGTTCTAATTCGATCAACACATAATCAATATGTTCTAATTGATCCCAAATAGGTTCGGTTTTCAACCGAATTCTCATTCAATCCAAAACCTTCTGGTTCACGATTGTAACATCAAATTAACCTAGGCTTTAGTTCAATCGGCTCATTCTGAAACTTTCTATGTAATTCAATTCGATTATTAATCTCTTAAAGATCAATACCCCCAAAACCGTTTTAGTAAGAACCCTAGTTACTAGAACTTGATCGATTCCTGAACATTTACTGAAATTGAAATATGCTTATTCTTAATCGCAACCTTCTGAAACTATAGACACCAATTAATTAGATTTTTAGCATCGTTTACAGTAAGAACCCCAAAACCAACTTATTACGAGCCCTAGTTACTTGAACCCTATCAATTCGACGTTAGTAGCTGAAATTGATCTAGGAAAATCCTTAATCGGCATGTTTAGAAAGTGTAGGAATCAAGAATTACCTGAATTGATTTCAAATCTATGTAGTTCCCTTCTAGGATGATGTTCGGCCTGCTCCCGTATCAACCTCGCTCCCCGATGTTCTTCTGTTCGAATTGATGAATCAAAAAGGCTCAGAATGTGCCGCAATAGCTCTCTAAGAGTTCAAGGTTTCGAAATTTGATCAAATGTTGAGGTTTTGAATATATAGGACTACGGTTTCGAGTTCTTGTAACCGATTTCAATCAATTCGATGATTGAAAAGCCTCATAACGTCTAGAAACTGTTAGTAACCATAATTGTGATGATTATGATGATCCATTTCAGTTACAACCTGAGTTTAATACGAATATTAACCTCAATTTGATGATATACTCGTATTTTGACTTTTAAAGTCAAGTTTTGACATTTCCACTAGTTTACAACCTTAATCCTTGAAATTTAATACTTAAAATCTGATTTTTGATATTTCTCAATCCTTATAAATTATTCTGGATCACTAACCTATTGCTTCGATTAATAAAAATTGAATTAAAGATCCCGGATTACCACTAAATAAGCCAATTAGAACATTGTAGTGTTAAATTAAGCTAATTAGACTTCTCAAATATAATTGGGCCTCACTGGGCCTTCCTGGGCCTACCTTGGCCTTCCCTGGGCCTACTTTGTTTACATTGGGCCTTAATGGGCCTACTTTAACCTTGTTTGGTCTAATTGGGCCTTCCTTGTTTTCCTTGAGCCTAAATTAGTCTTATTGGGCCTACTAGACTTTGTTGGGCCTTCATAGGCTCCATTGAGTCTTACCAGGCCTTCCTTGATTTTGTTGGGCCTTCATTGGTATTATTGGGCCTTGATTGGCCTTGTTGGGCCTGTTGGACCTTCATTGGTCTTATTGGGCCTTGATTGGCCTTATTGGGCCTGTGATAGCACCAACTCCCGTTAACAAGGTTAGTGTGAAAAGTCGGATTGTCACATCAATGCCGAAATGGACCACTTTTCCAGCAAGGTCAACAAATCAACCGTTAAACCAACGACAAGCGGCAACTACCAATCCTGCCTTATTCAATGCAAGGGCATGCTACGAATGTGGTGACCCTAATCATCTTAGAAACCAGTGTCCAAAACTTGCGAACAATAATCAAAGAGCAACTCGTGCCCGAACTCTTCAACTAATTGTCCAAGATGCTCAACCAAATTAAGACGTTGAATGATGTATTCCTGATCAATGATTGTTATGAGTTTATGTTACTAGATTTTAGTGCTAATAAAATTTTGCAGTTTATAACTTTAAGCTTTTACTTGGTAGAATAGAAACTAGATAGACCATTTAACGAAGTAATGGTTTACAGTAAATATATAGATAGTAACTATATTATACATGATTGTATTGTGAACGTTAGGGATCGCATCTCATTAATGGATCTTGTATCCCTCCAGTTCTGTTCCATAACCAGCAAGTATGGTAAACATGCAAGGCAAATTTCCGTTACCGGTGCACACCGAACGTGAATTTGCAGTACATGTAGATCCTACGAATGCGAGACAAAGGACACAATTGCTGAATGATTTACTTAAACTCCAATTTTGGCTGAAAACTATGAACTATACCTATATGGAAAAATACATGTAAACATCGAAACATTTTTATGTTGTGTTGTATTGGTAGGTGATCGGCATGTTTTCAAATTATTGGTGATGTGGTGGGTTGGCTGCGCTATACCCTATATATAAGCACCAACAATACATTGGAAGTAGTTACGAAAGCTTGATCTATGTTAGGATTCATAGATTCGAGTGTTAACATCAAGGAAGCTAATCTTAGTCAACACTTTGTGAACTATACCTATATGGTGAACTACGTGTAAACATCAAACAAAGTGAAATATTTTATGTTATGTGGTATTGGTACGTGATTGATGTGCTTTCAAGGTATTGATGGTGTGGTAGGTTGGCTGCGGTATACCCTATATATAAGAACCAACAGTACATTGGGAGTAGAACCGAAAGCTTGATCAATGTTAGGATTGTAGATTTTAGTATTATCATCAAGAGAACAAATCTTAGTTAGAGTTACAAGTAGAATCAATTGATTCTTGCATACTAAGACTTGGTGAATATTTTTATATACTAATTCAAGCAAAGGTCTTAGTAGTTCTTATATCAAGACAGTTTAACTATTGTTACATTAAAACAATCAAAATGAAAACTCAAAGAATGAATACATCTATCTATTTTCAGTTAGAAACTTTCAAATTCAAACCCCACATCGAACATCAACATATGAGATTAACATGATATATACACAATACAGAAATTTACATACATCTAATGATAAAACTAATAACATTATAATATGTCATCTTTGATCAAACCATTTGACGCGTTTCTATTGATCACAACCAATGAAACTTCATACTAGTAACCAAAACCTGTTCCAAAAGACATGATCTTGAACTTGATGCCGTCATCTTTGCCGTATAGATTTGAGGAAATTGTCTCAATGACATAAGGAATATGGTCTTCACCTATCACAAAATCTTTCAAATCATCGTTAACCAAAAATATTCAACATAAGGCAGCAACCTGGGTCGAACTGTTTAACAATTTTGATTGCAATAATCAAATGTTGTAACTGATGCACTCAATTGTGAGAAGCCATATCCATTTAAATAGCATTCGAATTTAAACTGATCTTTATAATAACATAATTGTAGTTCAACAAATTCCTTTGACCTAAAGCAAATTTTTTGTCTTGTGGTGTTGAACTTCAAATTAGAAACCAAGTTTGATGGTCGGTTTTACTTTTTGAAACCATAATTATCTGTCACACCTCGAGCCGGGCGGAATGGTCCCTGGGCGCGATATCGGAAATGATAATCGTGATGATCAGATTGTTTAAAATGCACATGATATATAATGGGAAACTGCTAAATGAAAATAGAATTACAAAGTTAAATTACATCAGTTATGTTCATAATTTAACAATGTAAATCTACTATCAACATCATAATTCTTCTATCTTGTATCTACACAAGATATACAAAATAATCTGTATATAATGTTTAAAAATATGCAGGTCCAAAATGCTAGGTCCTCTCACTGGTATCCTAGTCCAAAAGCATAACTTCTAACTCAGACCTGTTCATCACCTGAGAAGTCATGCAAAAGATCAAATCAACACATGGTTGGTAAGTTCATGTAGTTTTATTTAAAAATGAATTTGAATAACCATTCGGATGACAACCTTAACCTCACCATTAACCACCTATACCATCCAGTTCAATATGCTTATATATAGAGCATATGTAGGGGAACAAGCCCCAGCCACCGTCCCACCACATACCAAACCACATGATATATTGTTCCTGGCGATAATTAAGCGTTTCATCCCATACTATTGATCCACAACGTTTGATTACCCTGAAAACTGTTTACCTTGATCCCCCGAAATGACAACCTTAACCTCATCAACGTCCACCTATGCTATCTAATCAAGTATGCTTATATATAGGGCATATGTAGGGGAACAAGCCCCAGCCACAATCCCACAACATACCGGACTGCTTAGCATATTGTTGTTAATGATAATTAAGCATTTCATTCCATCCATCTTCATATTTGATTTTGATTTCCACAAATTGAAATACCACTGATTTCTTGAGTTTATCGCGTATTTATGACTACCCATAGCACTTGTAGAAACATAATATTAAATGCTTAATTAAATGAATAATTAATCATTTAATTACAACTAAGACATGATGATTGGGCCTTATTTGACTCAATCAATTAGACTTAGTTGTTGGTGGTGTCCAAGTTGTACCGTCTCACACGTGGCCCATATTAGGCATGACCCAAATGAGTCTACCTGTATGTGTCGGGACTTTCATGATGTGCCCATATCAGCTTGATCCTTAGGCCTACTGTACAAGTCGGGACTTTAGGATATCCTTTGATTTTGATCGCCTTTGTTCTCTTGATTTCATTTGATCGTTTGATTTATGCCCATATATCGTAACTATAAAAGTCTACTATTTATGACGGGACTTTCTGTGTGTTAGCACGTGGTCTCGATCTACATACAGCTGACATCCACCTTAACTTCATCATTAATGATTTCATTGGTTAATGATTTCATTAGTTCTTTGATTCACACACGGATATGATTCCCTTGATTCTGATCCTTAGAATTACATGGCTACCACAATGATTATAGATTCTTGAATTTGATCCTTAGTTTTCTTGAACTCACACTGAATTAGATTCCTTGGATTCGATTCTTTAGTTTAAGTTCTATTGATCACACTTTGAGTTTAGATTCTTTGAATTTGAATTTGATAGAATAGGTGTTTGTTTTAGGATTATTGTATTACTCATAAGAGTAATTAATTAATTCATTAGTTAACCTTCATATAATTTACCTAGACAGGAGTCTAGGAATATAAACATGTATATAAAAATATATTAAATAAAAGCATTTACGTAAAACATATTTAAATAAAAAAAAGTTTACGCATGCTTCTCAGCCCCGCGTTTGAAAACAAAGATGTTTAGAAAAGGGGCAATGAACTCACCTGTGTTGCTCTGTACTGATTTATCACAAAATGCGCACTCGTTACTTGTAGACCATGTTTCTTCAGCACCTGAGTTGTTTTAAGAGGATTCGAATACTATAAGTATTTATAATAGTCGTATCTAGGGTTTTGGTCTCGGTGTGCAACTAAGTGTCCTGCGTTTCTAAGGTGTTTCTATGATTCACACTAACTAATTTAATGTATTACCCATTAATAATCCTTTATCCCGTATTAAACATATCTAAACCTTAACTACATAAGGTCTAGTTCAATATATTCAAAGTCTTTTAATTAAACGTTTTAAATAATTCATTTTAGTTAAACTCTTAAGTTTGAAATCATTTATTTTAATTTAAAGAACATTTATAAATCAATTCCTTTTATTAAACATTAATTAATTTAAGAGAAATATAATTAATATGATGGGCTTAGGTTAATCTCGTTTTATTAACCTTGGGCTCACTACTAGTTCTTGATTGTCCCATGATTCTGTGATCAACTCTTTGGATAACCCATTCTAAATAATTCAAATGAATCATCTAGAGGACTTACATGTTCGTTATGAAATTCCTAAGAGTTAGGTGTTAATAGTTAAATTAACACTCAAAACCTTAGATTATTGTTTTGATCCTCACGATTTCTCAAATGTGTTGAACCAAAATGATATCCACAACCCTTGTTTGGATGATAATATGATTTTATGAAAAATTATTATTATTGAAAACTCTAATTCATGATTGCTCAAAATGGATTCATGCATGTTAACCCAACTTGTATCTAACTTTCACAATCACCCCTTGTTATCATTGAATAGTCTCAGTATGAACCCTAATGTTTCCTTTCCCATGCACACACACACATACACCATGCATGCAACTAGGTATTCCAATTCCATGAAATCCTTCGATTGAAAGATCGGCCAAATAGCATGACCGAACGATGAGGCTTGGGCCGAATGTATATGCAACCGAAGATAGTGGTGACCGACTAAAGATGGCTTGGGCGAATAGAACTTGGCCGAAGGAATGAAAGCCCGATCGAATGTGAGTCTTGGCCGGATGAAACTTGGTCCGAACAAGCTTGACCAACCGAATGGGTATATGGACCGACAGAATGGAAACTTCTTCGGGCATGAGCCATTCGGCCGAAGGAATGGTTCGGTCGGCCTAGTCGTGCGGCCACCTGGGTTAGGCTATTCGGCCGTTCGACTCAGCCCAGGTGCAGCCAACCCAAATCGAGGCCTAAGACTATCTCATGGTATCTCACTTGTTCCTACACTATTCTAAGGTGTTATTGTGTGAATCCTATGTGTTGAAAGGGGTTAGAACCGGCTTGATCAAGGTTCAAGCCTAAGGGTTTTGAAAACCCTAAAACCGAAAAGAAAACTCATCTTTACCTCAAATCGACTGGTTCAAAGCTTAGATCGGCTGTACTTTAGTGTTCTACGAATTATGGTGGTCGTTTTGACACTAGAATGGCTTGATTTCGTTGAGAAATGAAGAAGATATGGTTATGGTTTCTAGAGAGAGAAAGTAGAGAGAGTGAGAACAAAAATGGGGAAGACGGGCTGGTAGGTGGGGGTTTAATGGCCATCAATGCCATTTTAAATGGCTTCAAATTACCCGATTATGTTCGGGTTCTTTCGGTTTTGCTCGGTTTCGTTTTATTTTCATAACGAACGTCTCGGTTTTAAAAGTAAAGTTTATAAATTTATTTTAGATGGTAATTCCTAGTAAATTAACTAAACATCTTCCGTTTATTTTAATTTTCTGAAAATATTTAAGTTACAGTTTAAATCGAATCGTACAGTCGTCGCGCGTATTCGTTCGAATCGTCACCCGTACGAATACGACGATAACTACACTTTTCAATATGGTTTTCTAATTATTGGACATCATTCAGAATGTTAAACTGTGACAACTAGTACCTGACCAGCCGGCAAGTCCGTACGGTATGTGTACTATCTACAGTAACTATGTGTAAATACATGTGTGTAAACAGTACTTGTATTAACAGAATTCTAAATACAAGAAACAGTTGTACGTATTTTAGTGTAAACTTAAATACTGTAAGTACAACCTACATTTGAAACATTAGTTGTGTGTATTTAAGTGAAAACCTAAGTACAATTAAGGCAAAAGATCATGAGAAACAACAGTGTTTATGTGAATAACAGAAACAAATCAGTTGCGATCTGATATCCATAGATGACAGGAATCAGATGGCCGACAGTTCAATGTGAAAACAATGTGAAAACAGGGTGTTAGTTGAGTCCGACAGTGAGGAAACACAATTCAAACATAAATTGCAGTGTCGTTTCGGAATAACGAACTGACGGTGTGTTTGCATGGGTGACGATTCACACAAACATATCTGTGAGTTTAACGTTCTAAAATGATGACTGGGAAGTAGAAAACAAAAGTCGGAAAGCAAAACCATCGTTGTGTTCGTTCGAATGACGTTTCGAACGAATACGCGCGATGGTGACGCGATCTGACGAAACGAAAACGAAAACACGACACGAACGAAAGTAATTAAATAAAATAAAATATTTAACATTTTTACAATTTTGAAACTCATCAATTAATTAAAATGATCTTCTTTTATTTATTTCAAATAATTTACGCGTAAAATTCCGGATACGCGACAAAAACGCGAACCGAGCAACCGAAACGAACCCGAACACCACCCTTAGTATAAAAACACTAAATGAGGTGTTTTTCCTCATTCTTAACCAGCTCTTTCTCTCTCTAGTTCAAAATCCCGCAGCCTCTCTCTCTAGAAAGTTCAAGCTTCACACGCGCGTATCTTGCTCGTTTCTTGGCCAAATCGCGCGTTCTTGGTGTCCACGCGTAGCTCTCGACATTCTCTACCTAGAAGTACAACTGATCTAGGGATTTCTCCGGCCGAAATTACAGTATGATGCTTGAAAGATTCGGGAAAATAGGGTTTTATGTGTGTTGTTCAACCACGACCCTTAACCAGTTCTAAACTCTCAATATCGAACCACATACTCTCGAAAAACTTGTCTGGTAACCATGATGTGTGAACAACCTTGGAACCTGAGTGTTCGGCAGGGATGATAACATTCGAAAGTGCAGGTTCGTGGGGTGCTAACCGGCCGAATCTTCTTGCCAGTAGGCCGAACCCTTGGAGCTTCGCGAATCTATGGCCTGTCACGAACCTTGGATGCATTTTCAGCCGAACCATCAGCGAACCATCCCCAGCCGCGAACCCTTAACTCTACGAACCTTCCCATTCCCGAACCTGCATGGCCATCATCCACCGAACCTCGAGCTATGCAAGTACCACGAACGCTTCTGCTGACAACGAACCTCCCCGAACCATGCAGGCGAACCCTGGACGAGCGAACCTTGCTTGGCTAACGAACCCTGTCGACCGCCGAACCATTCTAAGCCAAAGAACCTAAGGTGCAGCTATGGCCGAATCTATTGCTGCGAACCATCTGTGACCAAGTTTACACTTTGCCGAACCTTACTCACCATTAGCCGAACCATTGAGTGGTAGACCTAGGCGAACCTATGAAGGTTGATAGGTTCGCTGGTCTTGAGGGGCTAACCGGATTTCCACTTAGTCGGCCAAGTTAGATTTCATCCAACCGGTTACTATTATTCGACCATCATAGCACCATCCGGCCAAGAATGTTAGGCCCAATAAACTGTGCTGGCCCAGCCAAATGTTCCGGCCCAAATCCCTTTACTTCGGCCCAACATAGAGGCCATGTAGCATTCTCGACCCAAACCCTATTCGACCAGCCCAATCACAAGGCCCATGCACTGTTTCGGCCGAATAAATGTTATTCGGCCTAAGGGACTATGCCAGACTTATGTGATTTGATTAAGTTCAACCAACTTATATCTATTACATGTCGGCTCAATATGATGTTGGTCCAAACAGTTGATCCATAAACTCATAAGACCCATGTCGACATCATTCGGCTCAAGTGATATTCGAGAAACATGAGAGTTAGAAATAAATGTAGAAATATGTAATGTTAAGGAATGGCTCATATCTCACCATTTATTCACTTTAATTTCATGACAAGTGTGACAAGTCATGATCATAACGAAATTCAAGAGGTTAAATTATATCATTCTTAAGGGTTGTTAATATTCAACCTAAACCTTAAGTTGAACCTTTGAAACTCTTGTAGCATGATCATAAATCAAGTGAACCTTAAACTAATAAGCGAGTGTTTTAATGATTAACCTAACTAGTTTAAGTGTTTCTAAAGTCAATGACAAATACACGGGGCCGAATGATGATCGCGACTCACGAGTGTTAGCCAACTTTAGGGCTAACACCTACACGCGCACAAAACCTTACAACTTATACTTATAAGTTACAACAACATGCAATCAATACAGGAACGTGAAAACTACTACAAGAACAACAAAGAGCGCGTGCATTCTTTATTTTAAGCTAAGTCAACCACTACTACTACAAGGTGAGTTCATATGCCCCTTTTTCCTTAATCTTAACTGATTTTAAACTCTCGGGGCTGAGAAACATGTTTACTTTTATTTATTTAAAAGTCTTGCTTAACATGTTATTTATACTTTGATTTAGATGATATTAAATTGTTTATTATCGTTTATCATCGTATGCATGCTTGTATGATCATGAGATAACAGGGAAACTCAGATGAATATGATAATATAATTTCATAATCATCAATACAATTGAATAACATAGTTGTAAGATTATATCTTATAACACTTGGTTGTTCATACATGAGTAACATTGAGACAATTCATACTCAAATAAACAATGAGAACTACTACAGTGAAACATGAGGACACTACACAACACATGAATGATAAGAAGATAAAATATCTTCTAAATATCATTCCATATCATAATTGATTAAGTGTGATTAGTCAAGTACTTATAACACTTAGTTAACAACTTAAAAAAAAACATACTATGCGATAGTATGAACGCATTGGTCATCCACCACCTGCGTCACTTAAGGGTACTAAGACTAGTTCTTACTACGGCTTAAGGATTACGTGGTGAACATATGGATTTCATGAATGATAATCATGATAACGTAACTTCATGATAACAACATCATTCACACAATGATTAACATAACGTAATAAGACAAGTTCTTATTCAATTTTGTTAATTATATGAGAACATCCCATATTGAGAACAACAACAACATAGATGTACATCATCCATCGCTGTCTGTGGACTGGTAGACTGAGGAATTTATTTTCTCTCATGTCATATTATTAGTAACAGTTTCGATGAAGGCTATGGGATCACACGGCGGGATAGAGGTGAATCGGGTGCATTGTAATCTGATTTCGTGAGGATCACAATGGACTCCTTTTGGGCTCTATACGTTGCATTGAGAATACATTACAAACAGTTAACTAACACTTTTAATATTTAAAAGTGAAACAACAGTTAACCCCACAAATATAGAATAATACAAGGAACAGATTGATATCCTTAACACATATATTGGTTATCAATACTTCGGTTTGATAACTACAACGCTATCATCATATTATTCTATACATGAGAACACAGGTGATCAAAGAGGAGATAAACATGAGAACTGAAAATGGAAATCAATAGTTGTATTGCAAGTAGTGTGGAGTTCTAGTGGTGATGTGGTGGGATGTTGGCTAGGGCTTAGTTCCCTTACATATGCCCTATATATAAGCATCACTACTAGGATGATATAATACTTGTAAATATAACTATTGAGGAGCCATTGGGTGAATATGTGAACATACAACATACAAGTAACATAACCTACATTGTGATTGTGCATGTGAATGAATCAAGGTTTTCAATTAACTTACTTATGAACTCACCAACCTAGTGTTGACTTTGTTTAAATACATGTTTCTCAGGTGATGAACAGGTGTAGATACATACATGCAAGGATTAAGCTAGTGGACTTTTAGAAGACCTAGCTTTATTTTGTGTTGCATGCTTTTGGTGACAAGAACAACGAATCATCTTTTGTATATCTTGTACATATACAAGATATAGCTATATTGATTCTTTTGATAGATTTACTCGATTAAATTATGAACGATACATTGTAATTTAATCTTGTAATTCTATATCATGGATGTGTTAGCATTTCTCAATTATATTATCATGTGCTATGTGAACAATCTGATCATTTGATTATCATTCAAGATATCGCGCCCCGGGAACCTTCCGCCCGACGGGAAAACACGATCCGTTTCCGCCGGCCTGGGGTGTGACAGATTGGTATCAGAGCCATGGTTATAGAGAAATATAGGTCATATTACTTACACGGTTTGGCCTAGACTATAACCTTGGGACCCTCATATAGAAATCATGTGATATAGGATTCTATTTGCATATGTCTTCTGCATCTGATCACCGCACTAACCGATTTTCTTTCGATTTTGATCAGAATGCCGCCGAGAAGACAACCACCCGCTATACTGCCACCGCCACCACAAGACTTGGCACCGCACTCATCTACACCTTCACTTACTGACTCTCCTACACCACCGCCTCCACCTCCACCTCCGCCACCACCGGTTTATCAGTTGGACCCTGCTACTGTGGCATTGTCCACTCTTCTGACTAGCCAACTAAGGGATGTCATTCCCGAGATGATGAATCGGATCCACACCAACAACAGCAACAACGTTGCCAACTCGTCTGGAGAAGGCAGCGGTAACAACAGGCAGAATCATGACTATGCCTACAAGAACTTTGTAGGTTGCAAGCCACCCAGTTTCAGTGGCAGTGAGGGTGCCGTTGGATTAATCCAATGGATTGAGAAGATGGAAACCACCCTTGACATCAGTGGTTGTCCTGAACAGAACAGAGTCAAGTATGCTGCGGGATCATTTCATAAGCGAGCATTAACTTGGTGGAACGCTCAGGTTTCAATCAGAGGTCGGGATGAGGCCCAAGCCAAGCCTTGGGATGATTTCAAAGCTATGCTGAGGGTAGAGTTTTGCCCAAGAAATGAACTGAAAAAGGTTGAGACTGAACTGCTCAAACTGGAGATGATCGGTGCTGGGCATCTGGCCTATACCACACGATTTCATGAGTTAGCCACTTTGGCACCTGACGTGGTGCCAACACTTGAGAAGAGGATAGAGCGATATATTGGTGGATTACCGCCCAGTATTCGAGGGCATGTGATTTCTGCTCACCCTACCACCACGGAATTGGCTGTTACATTGTCAGCATCCCTGACAGATATGATGGTTGCTACGGGGCACTTCAAGAAGGAAACCGAAACAGCCAAGGCTGGAACTTCAAGGAAGTCAGATAAACGTCCGGCTAAGAAACAAAAAGTGGCTAAAAACTTTGCTGCCACTACTCAAGCCCCAATGCTCAACCAGCCTCCACCACTGCAGATCAGGAAGCCATACACTGGCACTGCACCTTTGTGCAATTCATGCCAGTTTCATCACTTTCCAAACATCCCGTGCAGACACTGCACCAACTGTGGGAGATTTGGTCACTTGGTAGCCCACTGCAGGAGCCCAAGGGCTCAGAACAGAAACAACAATGCAGCTACTGCTGCCGCTACTGACAACAAGTCCTGCTTCACTTGTGATGAATCGGGACACTTTTCTAGGGATTGTCCCAAGAAAGCTCAACCAAGGGCTCAAGCAGCAAGGGGACGAGCCTTCCAGATAGGAGCTGCTGATGCACGACAGGACCTGAACGTAATCACGGGTACATTTCTCTTATCTGACTTCTATGCATCCATATTATTTGACACTGGTGCGGATCAGAGTTTCATCTCATCCGACTTTGCATGCCATCTTAATTATGATAAGGAATTGTTAGACCCCCCTTACACTATTGAGATAGCAAACGGCAAACAGATCACAGTAGACACAATATTTAGGAATTGCCCACTAACCCTTGGTGATCACACATTTTCCATCGATTTGATACCGATGGAGCTGGACAGTTTCGACATCATCATCGGAATGGATTGGCTACCTCTTAACCGAGTTGAGTTCATCTGTTCCGATAAACTACTACGCATTCCAGTGGAGAACAGTGAGATTTTGGAGATTCGTGGAAACCAAGCGAAACGCAGTGTCAAGATAATATCGTGCATGAAAGCTCGCAAGTACCTCCGAAAACAATGTGTTGCGTTCTTAGCTCATGTGATCGACAAAGACAAGAAGGCAATCAAGATTCAAGATGTACCAGTTGTGAGAGACTATGCGGACGTGTTTCCGGATGACTTACCGGGACTGCCACCCGACCGATCGGTGCAGTTCCGAATCGATTTGATTCCGGGAGCGAATCCTGTAGCTAAGTCTCCTTATAGACTTGCACCATCAGAAATGCAGGAGTTGTCCAACCAATTACAAGAGCTACTCGATAAAGGATTAATCCGACCGAGCTTTTCCCCGTGGGGAGCTCCGGTTCTTTTTGTGAAAAAGAAGGATGGAACCTTCAGGATGTGCATTGATTACAGAGAGCTCAACAAACTCACCATCAAGAATTGGTACCCGTTACCGAGGATTGATGATTTGTTTGATCAGTTACAGGGAGCACAGTACTTTTCAAAGATAGACCTGAGATCAGGCTATCATCAGCTCCGGATTCAAGAGGAAGACATACCAAAGACGGCCTTTTGTACCCGATATGGTCACTACGAATTCATGGTGATGCCATTCAGACTGACGAACGCACCGGCTGTGTTCATGGATTTGATGAACCGGGTGTGCAAGCCGTACTTAGATCAGTTTGTTATCGTCTTTATTGATGATATACTGATTTATTAAAAGAACGAGAAGGAACATGAGCAACACCTCAAGACAGTCTTGGAACTCCTGAGGAAGGAACGACTCTATGCCAAATTCTCCAAGTGTGAATTTTGGTTGAGAGAAGTTCAGTTTTTGGGTCACGTGATTAACAGTGATGGTATTCACGTGGATCCTGCCAGATTGAGGCAATCAAGAACTGGGATATGCCTACAACACCAACAGAGATCCGATCATTCTTGGGATTGGCGGGTTATTACAGGAGATTCATCTCGAATTTCTTTAAGATAGCTTTGCCTCTCACCAAGCTCACACAGAAGTCTGAACCTTTTGTGTGGACTCATAAACAAGAGAAGGCATTCCAGACACTGAAACAAAGATTGTGCAATGCTCCAATCTTAACACTCCCAGAAGGCAATGATGACTTTGTAGTTTATTGTGATGCTTCCCATCTGGGACTCGGATGTGTTTTGATGCAACAAGACAAAGTCATTGCTTATGCCTCACGACAGCTGAAGATACATGAGAAGAATTACACGACACACGATCTCGAACTGGGAGCTGTTGTCTTTGCTTTAAAGATTTGGAGAGACTACCTTTATGGTACCAAATGCACTATCTTCACAGACCACAAGAGCTTACAGCATATATTTGATCAGAAGGAGCTTAACATGAGACAGAGACGTTGGGTTGAGCTCCTGAATGATTACGATTGTGTGATCAAATACCATCCGGGCAAAGCAAATGTTGTTGTAGATGCTTTGAGCTGGAAGGAAAGAGTCAAACCCTTACGCGTTCGCGCAATGGGAATGACTGTGCAAACAATTCTGAGAGATCACATTCTACAAGCGCAACAAGAGACAGTGGCAAGAGACAATCTGAACTACGAGCTCGATTGTGGAGCCGAGAAACACTTCAAGACAAAACAAGACGGAGTTATCTATCATCTGGATCGTGTTTGGATTTAAGCAGTAGATGAACTTCGAACACTCATCCTTGACGAGGCACACAAGCACGTTATTCAGTTCATCCTGGTGGCGATAAGATGTACCAAGATCTTAGGTCATTTTATTGGTGGCCGGGTATGAAGAAAGACATTGCCACTTGTGTTGGCAAATGTATTACATGTGCTAAGGTCAAAGCAGAACACCAGAAACCTTCAGGTTTGCTGGAACAACTGGAGATACCCCAATGGAAGTGGGAACAAATAGCTATGGATTTCATTACCAAGTGTGACAATTCGACTTTTCGAATTAACCTCGTTAACTGAAAATAACGAAATCACAAAAATGAGGCCAAGGTAGGCCCAATGAGGCCAAGGTAGGCCCAATGAGGCCAAGGTAGGCCCAATTGTATTTATGAGGCCCAAAAGGATTAATCTAGTTCAACAATGTTCTAAGTAGCCAATTAGTGACAATCCGGCATTTCCGATTAATTCCGTTAACTCTAGGATTAATCGAAATGATATGTTATTGATCAAGAATAATCTATAAGGGTTAAGATTAATCAAAAATCAAGTTCTAAGTGTTTTAATTTCAAGGATTAGTCTACAAATAGTGATAATAGTCGATTTTGACTCCTAAAAGTCAAAATTCGTTTATAAAAATATTAGGAAATTCGAAATTGGGGTCATTACACTGAAATTGATTGAATAAACCTTTCAATCAACACATATTAATGATCTTTAACAGTGATCATACGTTATTGAGTGGTTTAATAATCGAATTTAAATCATTTGGCATCCAAAAGTTGTAACCGTTGCATGGTTGTATCAAAACCGTAAAATTAGACTGCAATCCTCACAATTGAAACTTCCTAACAATCATTCGGCATCTTTAGAGCATTCTGCATACAAAAATTTGATCTTAGAATTTCCACATTGAAGATTTCGAGTTGGGGGTGGCCGAAACTAGGGCTTACAAGTGAACCACATCAATTCGACATCAAAACAAGTAAGTGATCATTCCTATAACATCTAAAAGGGCCGACTAAAGTTAAACCTAAGTCAATTTTGATTTATAATATCGTATTCTTTGAATTTGGATTCTAGGGTTCTAAGTAAAAACGCTTTTGGGGGAATTGATACAAATGGATGTAAGAATCAAATTAAATTATATGGTGAGTTTCTAAAACATCATATTAAAGAAATCCCTAAGTTGGCCTGATCAAAGAACATCGAATTGTATAGGTTCGAATTCTAGGGCTTCGAACATAAGAGGTTTTGGGGATTTTGATATTAACGAATGTTGTTCTCAAATTAATTGTTACTAGTAGTTTCAGAGGAATTCGACTAAGCATAAACATAGATTAATTTGAAGTTCTATTGTCAAATCAGAAGAATGTGGTTGTTAGGGTTCTTCAACATGGTTGGATTGGGGATTTTAAGGATACTTAACTTAGTTTTCGAATTAAATTATGTAGAAGGGTTCGAAATCTCTTGAATAGTGAAAACCATATGATTGGGTTGAATAAAATTAGCGAATTTGAAGAATGGAATCAAAGCTTATGGTTTTGAGTTCAAACTCGAATTGGGATTATAAAACTCTAATAAATCGATGAAATAGGGCAATTAAAATCATATATGAACTCGTTTGAATCTCTGGAACGATAACCCTATGGTTTTATGATCGATTGAGTTCGAATTGGGGTGTAATCGGGGTTCATTGGGTTCGGTTTGGGGAAGAATAGGGGAACCAGGATAGTTGTGTTTAAAGGAATTAATTCTGGAGTATTATTGCGACTCCCTAGCGGGCTGAACTGGTAGTGTGGGTGTGTTGTGAGGGGGGTGGTCGTGGGTTCGATCCTGGGTTCCACCATTTTTGAAGATTTAAAACTATTTTAGTATTTTTGCAATATCTTTAGCATACGAATTCCGATTTAACTCGTTCAAATTGCGTTGGAACCGTAACGGAATCCCGAACACATTAGAATAATAAAATTCATATTTTAATCCGAAAACGAAATCGCGTATAATTACGTTTGTTTAAATAAAATCATTAGCGATGATATGATTTTATTAAACGATTTCAAAGGCGCGCGTACATACGTATGCACATTCTTAACACTCTAACATACGTGTGTTGACACTTATGTGATTTCAAGCACAAAACAACAATCCGAATAACACTAGGTTATTGTTACAACACAGGTTCTTCGTAGGAGGACTTTCTACACGAGTTTAAGTGTGTTTGATCATTCTGCAACAATCAAAGGTGCGTACACGGGCCCTTTCTTATTTTAACTGTTTTGGGGGAGAAAACATGTGCAACAAACACTTTTAGATACATATCACTTGCATGAGTTAGCTGTTTACATTAGGTGACAACATAGCATTTACAAGTCCTTACACTTCGAACCGTTTAGTTTGCCGTAGCGCAAAGCGTGGTAGTTGGAAATAGATCTATTAGGTTTGACAAACCTCACTTGGTAGATGGGATCTACGCAGGTGTTTGACTGACCAAACACTCATTTACTATTGTTTGTGCTAGACAATAGCGGCAAGGCAAAACATGCGATAGCATGCACTAGTCAGCTTCGGTGTCGACCACTTATGTAAATAGTATATATGACTAGCTATCATGACTATGCATGTGTGATTATCTTATCTGCAAACTTTATATTCAAACTGTGGTTTCAACATTTGTGAATGCTAAAACCTGTGTAATGCACCAACCTTTGTGTTGACTTGATTTACATGTTTTCTCAGGACGCTAAGGTGCACAAGAAAGCAGGCACGGACTAGGAGATTGAGTCGCATGCATGTTTTTACATTATAGTTATTTGGATTTGAACAATTTAAAACTTTGCGTTGTAATTTACATTTTACAACTGTTATGTTTGTTGTGGTTTTAAAACGCTTCCGCAAACTTTGAAAACTTTGATGTTACAGTTTTAGACCAAAGTATGTTTTGAAATTCATATAGAGGTCTTCGTTATGTCTAATGATCTGAGATCCTGGTTTGTCACGTTCCCCAAATGGTATGATTCCGTTAGTTGAAAATTGGGGGTGTGACAGATTGGTATCAGAGACATTGGTTATAGCGAACTAGGTTTGCATTTGTAGACTTAGAGTATAACTGTTAGACATTAGACACGCATACTTACACATATCACTTAGAAATTACATATGGCATTATGTAATAGAGTTGCTTACACATTCCATGGCACTGCACTTACATACGGTATTATGTAACATGCATGGCATCTTCATCATACATATACATTGATGATTCGGAGGATGAGGAGCCAGTAGTTCCAGCACCACCATCATCACCAGCACCACCTATCCCATCTCCTCCACCATCTGAGAGAGATGATTCAGACCCAGATGAGGACCCGGAGGAGGATCCGGAGGAGGACCCGAAGGAGGATCCGGATGAGGACCCGGATGAAGATCCGGAGGAGGAGCCGGATGAAGATCCGGAGGAGGAGCTAGCTGAGGCTACTCAGGAGATTCCTACTGAGGGACCTTCTACCCATCCACCACCTGCACTGGATATTCCTGAGCCTAAGAGGCAACGGACTGACTCTGAGGAGATTGCCAAACTACGTGAGGACTTGTACTGGGCTAATGATAGAATTGAGTACAATGTTCGGGAACTCTGGGATGCAAATGAAAGGCAAGATAACCTTGCCCACCTGGTTAATGCGATGCGAGATGAGATCATCCATTTGACTGATCGTCTTCAAGCTTCTGAGAACCGAGCTGAGATTCTGGAAGGCAGACTTGAAGCCTTGGAAGACTTGGTGGTCTCGGAAAATGAAGACGAGGATGAAGAGGAGGAAGGGGAGGAACCAGCACCAGTTGTTGATTCTGATCCTGAATCCACTATTGAGGATGATTGATTTTCTTTATTTTATTTAAACTTATTAGGGGCGGGTTGTGTCCCTATATTAGAAGTTTGAAAACTTATGTTTGATTTTGAAAGTATTGTACTCAAAACAGATTTCTATCTATTGAAAAAATATTATTATTGACAACAGTTGTGTTGATTTCTACATTACATGTTTGATGTTTGTTGTATTGTTTACACGTTTCACATTGGACTTTGATAACGCTTTAACACTTCCTTTAACTAGGAAGATAATGGCTGAGGGGAACGTTCACATGACAGTTGCTGAGCTCAATGAGCTGATTAATAACAGGGTCGCGGAGGCTATCGCGAACTACGCTCAGACACACAATACAGGGCCACATGGTCCAGCTGGGGGATTGGTGAACCCACAGGCGTGCACGTTCAAGATGTTCTTGGACTGTAAGCCACATAACTTCAAAGGATCGGAGGGGGCCATTGGACTCCTTCGATGGATTGAGAAGGCTGAATCAGTGTTTGAGATGTGCAACTGTCCTGATGAGAGCAAAGTAAAGTATGCTACGGGAACATTGGAGGGTCCGGCATTGACTTGGTGGAACTCGAATGTTCAAACTCTGGGATTGGGTGAGGCTAATGCCTTGACTTGGAATGGATTCAAGACTTTACTGCAGGAGGAGTACTGTCCTCGCAGTGACATGCAGAAATTAGAGGAGGAATATTGGCACCTCAAGATGGAGGGGTCCAACATCGAGGAGTACACGACTCGATCTCATGAATTAGCCAGACTTCTACCTCACATGGCTACTCCCGCAAGCAAGTGGATAGAGAGGTACATCGGGGGATTGGTGCCTCAGATCCAGGGATTGGTCACTTCTGCAAATCCCACAACAAATCAACAAGCTGTTCGACTGGGGCACCAATTGACTGATCAGGCGGTGTTACAGGGGACTCTGCCTAAACGAACAGCAGCTACTAAGGTAGGTGATCAAAAAAGGAAGTGGGAGAGCAGCAACACCAAGAACTTCAACCAACAGCCGTTTCAGCAGAATCGAAGGCAGGATTCACACAAGTCTTATCACAATTCGAATAGTGGTCAGCAATCATCATCATCAGGGGGTTATATTGGTAAACATCCAAAGTGCAACAGGTGTGGATTTCATCATGCGGGAAATCAGTGTGATAAAGTTAAGTGTCAACGGTGTGGTAAAGTTGGACATGCAGCTAAGGATTGCCGCGGAGAGCTGCAAAACAATCCCAACAATCAAAATAACAATCAGAACAACGCATCGAAGGGTTGTTTTGAATGTGGTAAGATGGGGCACTTTAAAAAGGATTGCCCACAACTCAAGAAAGGCGGGGATAACAATGCCAATGGTAACGACAACGGCAATGGCACCAATAACAACAACAATAACAACAATAATGGTGCTAGGGGCAGGGCGTTTGTGATTGGAGGACGTCAAGCACGGGAGGATCCCAATATTGTTACGGGTACGTTTCTCTTAAATAATCACTATGCCTCTATGTTATTTGACACTGGTGCCGATCGGAGTTTTGTATCTAGTTCACTTGCTAGGTTGCTAAATGTTAGTCCCACTGCCTTAGATAGTCCATACACTGTAGAACTAGCTGATGACAAGTTAATTGTAGTTGAACAAATCCTTAAAGAATGTATACTTGATTTGATGGGTCAAACATTAGAAATTGATCTCATGCCTATTGCTTTAGGCAGTTTTGATGTAGTCATTGGCATGGACTGGTTGTCCAAACACCAGGCTGAAATCGTATGCCATGAAAAGATCGTTCGTATACCTCTTCCGCATGGAGAGACATTGTATGTACAAGGTGAGAGGAGCAGTACGCCACTGCGTCTCATATCTTGTATGAAGGCACACAAACGTCTGCGGAAAGGTCATACAGCAGTTATAGCACTTATAACTGAAAAGCCGGTAGCTGAGAAAAAGATTTAAGATATTCCAGTAGTTTGTGAATTTCCGGATGTATTTCCAGAAGACTTACCGGGATTACCGCCTATCAGACAGGTGGAATTCTGAATCGACCTTACACCAGATGCAGCACCGATAGCCAGGGCGCCTTATCAACTTGCACCATCAGAGATGCAAGAGTTATCTACACAACTGCAAGAGTTGTTAGATAAGGGTTTCATACGACCTAGTTTTTCACCATGGGGAGCTCCAGTTTTGTTTGTTAAGAAGAAGGACGGAACTTTCCGTATGTGTATCGATTACCGGGAACTGAACAAGGTTACTATCAAAAACCGGTATCCGTTACCCAGAATTGACGATCTGTTTGATCAGTTGCAAGGTTCGAGTTACTACTCGAAGATTGATCTCAGATCGGGTTATCATCAACTAAGAGTTCAAGAAGAAGATATTCCGAAGACATCATTCAGGACGCGCTATGGCCATTATGAGTTCTTGGTCATGCCATTTGGGTTGACAAACGCTCCAGCTGTATTCATGAATCTCATGAATCGTGATTGTAAACCTTATCTTGATAAGTTTGTCATTGTTTTCATTGATGACATTCTCATCTATTCTCAGACTGAGGAGGAACACGCTGAACATCTTCGATTGCTGTTGGAGTTACTGAAACAGGAACAATTGTACGCTAAGTTCTCGAAATGTGATTTTTGGATGCGAGAAGTACAATTCTTGGGTCATATAGTCAATGAAAAGGGCATACATGTAGATCCAGTAAAGATTGAAGCGATTAAGAATTGGGAAGCACCAAAGACCCCTACCGAGGTACGACAATTCCTTGGTTTGGCGGGTTACTACCGACGATTCATTGAGGATTCTCAAAGATCGCTCAACCACTTACAGCTCTTACGCACAAGGGAACGAAGTATAACTGGATGGATAAACAGGAAGCGGCATTCCAGTTATTGAAACAAAAACTCTGCAGTGCACCGATTCTGTCCTTACCGGAAGGGACGGAAGACTTTGTGGTGTATTGTGACGCATCTGCACAGGGTTTGGGATGTGTGCTAATGCAACGTGATAAAGTGATTGCATATGCTTCAAGGCAACTACGACCACATGAAAAGAATTACACTACTCATGACTTGGAGTTAGGAGCAGTGGTTTTTGCTTTGAAGATTTGGCGGCATTACTTATATGGAACTAAGTGTACCATTTACACTGATCATAAGAGTTTGCAACATATTTTTGATCAGAAGGAGCTTAATATGAGACAGCGACGATGGGTTGAGTTGTTGAACGACTACGAATGCACGATTAAGTATCACCCGGGAAAAGCTAATGTGGTAGCCGATGCTTTAAGCAGAAAAGATACTTCAACAAGACGGGTTCGCGCGCTTATGATGACGATACATACTGATTTACCTGACAAGATACGCAGTGCTCAGCTCGAGGCCTTGAAAAAGGAAAACTTGGTACAGGAATCCTTACGAGGAATGGTAGAACAATTGGATGTTAAACCTGATGGAATTCGTTATTTCATTAATCGATTGTGGATACCTTTGTACGGAGGTTTAAGGGAACTAGTGATGGATGAAGCACACAAGTCCAGATATTCAGTCCATCCGGGATCAGACAAGATGTATCATGATTTGAAGGCACTGTATTGGTGGCCTCACATGAAAGCTGACATTGCTAGGTACGTTAGCAAATGTTTGACTTGTTCGAAGGTCAAAGTTGAATATCAGAAACCATCTGGTTTACTGCAACAACCAGAGATACCGATGTGGAAATGGGAACAGATTTCGATGGACTTCATTACTAAGTTACCCCGGACACCGAGTGGTTGTGATACGATATGGGTAATTGTCGATCGATTAACGAAATCTGCACATTTCTTAGCAATTAAAGAAACAGACAAAATGGAGAAACTGACTCGCATTTATATCAAGGAAGTGGTAGCACGGCATGGCGTGCCAATCTCTATCATATCAGATCGGGATGCCCGATTTACTTCCAACTTTTGGAAATCACTTCATAAGTCATTGGGAACTCGTTTGGATATGAGTACCGCATATCATCCACAGACCGACGGTCAAAGTGAACGTACGATTCAAACGCTTGAGGATATGTTACGAGCTTGTGTAATTGACTTTGGTGATAGCTGGGAAAATCACTTACCGTTAGTGGAATTCTCTTACAACAATAGTTATCATACAAGTATTCAGGCAGCACCGTTTGAAGCTTTGTATGGTCGCAAGTGTCGTTCACCAGTTTGTTGGCTGAAATTGGTGACAGCCAGATAACAGGTCCTGAATTAGTGCACGAAACGACAGAGAAGATAGTTCAAATCCGGAACCGTATGGCAGCAGCCCGGGATCGACAGAAGAGTTATGCTGACAAACGTCGTAAACCGTTGGAATTCCAAGTAGGAGACCGAGTTCTTCTAAAGGTATCAACTTGGAAAGGTGTGATACGATTCGGCAAGCGCGGAAAGCTTAGTCCACGTTACGTAGGACCTTTTGAGATCCCGAAAAGGATTGGTCCGGTTGCGTATCAACTCAAACTACCGGATGAACTCAGTGGAGTTCATGATGTTTTTCATGTATCGAACTTAAAGAAATGTCTTTCTGATGAGACATTGATTGTACCTCTGGAAGAAATACAAGTAGACGAACAGTTACGATTCATTGAAGAACCAGCTGAAATCATGGACCGAGAGGTCAAACAGCTCAAACAAAGCAAGATTCCGATAGTCAAAGTTCGGTGGAATTCAAGACGTGGTCCTGAATTCACATGGGAACGGGAAGACCAAATGATGAAGAAGTATCCCCATCTGTTCAAAACAACAGCAACAAATACTGAGAACGCACGTTAAATTTCGGGACGAAATTTCCTTCAACAAGGGGATGACGTGATGCTTCACACATCAACACTACAAATTTCAAACTGTAAGCACAAACACTTTATTCAATTGGTTTTGTTACAAACATCTGTGCTACATTACATTTTATACATTTTATGTGCTACATTTCATATGTTACATGTTATGGTAGTACATGCATGATTAGTTACACACATTTTACTATGTGCGAGGTTGCATAGTACGAACAGTTACAGACACTCACTATGTGTGAGGTTACACAGCACAGTATGATCAAACACAAACAGTCACAGTTAGGTGAACTAACTAGTGTACACACAAACAGTCACATTGAACGATCACATTTAGTTGTGATGTTGCAAGCATTAGATTTTGTGTGTGAATACACACAAGCACCACACACAAGCACACGGAATGATCAAACCACACTAACACGTACGATTTAAACTCGTAAGTAGTTTCCTAACTACTCCTAACATTTACTAATTTTCAGGACGAAAATTCCTTCAACAAGGGGATGATGTGACAATTCGACTTTTCGAATTAACCTCGTTAACTGAAAATAACGAAATCACAAAAATGAGGCCAAGGTAGGCCCAATGAGGCCAAGGTAGGCCCAATGAGGCCCAAGGTAGGCCCAATTGTATTTATGAGGCCCAAAAGGATTAATCTAGTTCAACAATGTTCTAAGTAGCCAATTAGTGACAATCCGGCATTTCCGATTAATTCCGTTAACTCTAGGATTAATCGAAATGATATGTTATTGATCAAGAATAATCTATAAGGGTTAAGATTAATCAAAAATCAAGTTCTAAGTGTTTTAATTTCAAGGATTAGTCTACAAATAGTGATAATAGTCGATTTTGACTCCTAAAAGTCAAAATTCGTTTATAAAAATATTAGGAAATTCGAAATTGGGGTCATTACACTGAAATTGATTGAATAAACCTTTCAGTCAACACATATTAATGATCTTTAACAGTGATCATACGTTATTGAGTGGTTTAATAATCGAATTTAAATCATTTGGCATCCAAAAGTTGTAACCGTTGCATGGTTGTATCAAAACCGTAAAATTCGACTGCAATCCTCACAATTGAAACTTCCTAACAATCATTCGGCATCTTTAGAGCATTCTGCATACAAAAATTTGATCTTAGAAGTTCCACATTGAAGATTTCGAGTTGGGGGTGGCCGAAACTAGGGCTTACAAGTGAACCACATCAATTCGACATCAAAACAAGTAAGTGATCATTCCTATAACATCTAAAAGGGCCGACTAAAGTTAAACCTAAGTCAATTTTGATTTATAATATCGTATTCTTTGAATTTGGATTCTAGGGTTCTAAGTAAAAACGATTTTGGGGGAATTGATACAAATGGATGTAAGAATCAAATTAAATTATATGGTGAGTTTCTAAAACATCATATTAAAGAAATCCCTAAGTTGGCCTGATCAAAGAACATCGAATTGTGTAGGTTCGAATTCTAGGGCTTCGAACATAAGAGGTTTTGGGGATTTTGATATTAACGAATGTTGTTCTCAAATTAATTGTTACCAGTAGTTTCAGAGGAATTCGACTAAGCATAAACATAGATTAATTTGAAGTTCTATTGTCGAATCAGAAGTATGTGGTTGTTAGGGTTCTTCAACATGGTTGGATTGGGGATTTTAAGGATACTTAACTTAGTTTTCGAATTAAATTATGTAGAAGGGTTCGAAATCTCTTGAATAGTGAAAACCATATGATTGGGTTGAATAAAATTAGCGAATTTGAATAATGGAATCAAAGCTTATGGTTTTGAGTTCAAACTCGAATTGGGATTATAAAACTCTAACAAATCGATGAAATAGGGCAATTAAAATCATATATGAACTCGTTTGAATCTCTGGAACGATAACCCTATGGTTTTATGATCGATTGAGTTCGAATTGGGGTGTAATCGGGGTTCATTGGGTACGGTTTGGGGAAGAATAGGGGAACCAGGATAGTTGTGTTTAAAGGAATTAATTCTGGAGTATTATTGCGACTCCTTAGCGGGCTGAACTGGTAGTGTGGGTGTGTTGTGTGGGGGGTGGTCGCGGGTTCGATCCTGGGTTCCACCATTTTTGAAGATTTAAAACTATTTTAGTATTTTTGCAATATCTTTAGCATACGAATTCCGATTTAACTCGTTCAAATTGCGTTGGAACCGTAACGGAATCCCGAACGCATTAGAATAATAAAATTCATATTTTAATCCGAAAACGAAATCGCGTATAATTACGTTTGTTTAAATAAAATCATTAACGATGATATGATTTTATTAAAAGATTTCAAAGGCGCGCGTACATACGTACGCACATTCTTAACACTCTAACATACGTGTGTTGACACTTATGTGATTTCAAGCACAAAATAACAATCCGAATAACACTAGGTTATTGTTACAACACAGGTTCTTCGTAGGAGGACTTTCTACACGAGTTTAAGTGTGTTTGATCATTCTGCAACAATCAAAGGTGCGTACACGGCCCCTTTCTTATTTTAACTGTTTTGGGGGAGAAAACATGTGCAACAAACACTTTTAGATACATATCACTTGCATGAGTTAGCTGTTTACATTATGTGACAACATAGCATTTACAAGTCCTTACACTTCGAACCGTTTAGTTTGCCGTAGCGCAAAGCGTGGTAGTTGGAAATAGATCTATTAGGTTTGACAAACCTCACTTGGTAGATGGGATCTACGCAGGTGTTTGACTGACCAAACACTCATTTACTATTGTTTGTGCTAGACAATAGTGGCAAGGCAAAACATGCGATAGCATGCACTAGTCAGCTTCGGTGTCGACCACTTATGTAAATAGTATATATGACTAGCTATCATGACTATGCATGTGTGATTATATTATCTGCAAACTTTATATTCAAACTGTGGTTTCAACATTTGTGAATGCTAAAACCTGTGTAATGCACCAACCTTTGTGTTGACTTGATTTACATGTTTTCTCAGGACGCTAAGGTGCACAAGAAAGCAGGCATGGACTAGGAGATTGAGTCGCATGTATGTTTTTACATTATAGTTATTTGGATTTGAACAATTTAAAACTTTGCATTGTAATTTACATTTTACAACTGTTATGTTTGTTATGGTTTTAAAACGCTTCCGCAAACTTTGAAAACTTTGATGTTACAGTTTTAGACCAAAGTATGTTTTGAAATTCATATAGAGGTCTTCGTTATGTCTAATGATCTGAGATCCTGGTTTGTCACGTTCCCCAAACGGTATGATTCCGTTAGTTGAAAATTGGGGGTGTGACACCAAGCTACCCCGCACTTCCAGTGGATATGATTCTATTTGGGTCATCATTGATAGATTGACCAAGTCCGCACACTTCTTGCCGATCAGAGAGACATACAAGATGGAGAAACTAGAAAAACTATACATTGATGAAATAGTAGTGAGGCACGGTGTGCCCTTATCTATTATTTCAGACCGGGACAGTCGATTTACTTCGCGGTTCTGGCAATCATTGCAACAATCCTTAGGGACAAGTGTTAACATGAGCACCGCTTATCATCCACAAACGGATGGACAAAGTGAACGCACTATTCAAACCCTAGAGGATATGTTGAGAACATGCACCCTAGACCTCGGTGGAAGTTGGGACACACACTTACCTCTCATTGAGTTCTCCTACAACAATAGCTACCACAGCAGCATTGGATGTGCTCCGTTTGATGTGGTAGAAAATGTCGGTCTCCAATCTGTTGGACCGAAGTGGGAGATAACAGAATAACTGGGCCTGAGCTTATTCAGGAAACCACTAATAAGATAGCCCAGATACAACAACGATTACAAGCAACACGTAGCCGCCAAAAGAGTTACGCAGACAAACGGCGCAAGCTTTTGGAATTCGATGTGGGTGACCGAGTCATGTTGAAAGTGTCCCCATGGAAAGGTGTAGTGCATTTTGGGGCTAAGGGCAAGCTAGCACCTAGGTATGTCGGACCGTTTGAGATTACTCAACGCATAGGTCCTGTGGCATACAGACTCAAACTCCTTGATAAGCTCAGCGGAGTACACGATGTGTTTCATGTATCAAATCTCAAGAGGTGCTTAGCAGACGAAACATTTATCATACCATTGGAGGAAATACGAGTTGACGAGCAGTAACATTTCATTGAAGAACCTGTAGAGATTATGGAACGTGAAGTCAAAAGACTGAAACGAAGCCGTATTCCTATTGTAAAGGTTCGATGGAACTCCAAGCGTGGACCAGAATTTACTTGGGAGCGCGAGGACAACATGAAAACAAAGTATCCCCACCTGTTCGAGAAGTAAAGCCCAACCTTTTTGCTTAAATTTCGGGACGAAATTTATTTAACAAGGGGAGACTGTGACAACTAGTACCTGACCAGCCGGCAAGTCCATACGGTATGTGTACTATCTACAGTAACTATGTGTAAATACATGTGTGTAAACAGTACTTGTATTAACAGAATTCTAAATACAAGAAACAGTTGTACGTATTTTAGTGTAAACTTAAATACTGTAAGTACAACGTACATTTGAAACATTAGTTGTGTGTATTTAAGTGAAAACCTAAGTACAATTAACATAACAGATAATGAGAAACAACAGTGTTTATGTGAATAACAGAAACAAATCGGTTGCGATCTGATATCCATAGATGACAGGAATCAGATGGCCGACAGTTCAATGTGAAAACAATGTGAAAACAGGGTGTTAGTTGAGTCCGACAGTGAGGAAACACAATTCAAACATAAATTGCAGTGTCGTTTCAGAATAACGAACTGACGGTGTGTTTGCGTGGGTGACGATTCAGACAAACATATCTGTGAGTTTAACGTTCTAAAATGATGACTGGGAAGTAGAAAACAAAAGTCGGAAAGCAAAACCATCGTTGTGTTCGTTCGAATGACGATTTGAACGAATACGCGCGATGGTGACGCGATCTGACGAAACGAAAACGAAAACACGACACGAACGAAAGTAATTAAATAAAATAAAATATTTAACATTTTTACAATTTTGAAACTCATCAATTAATTAAAATGATCTTCTTTTATTTATTACAAATAATTTTCGCGTAAAATTCTGGATACGCGACAAAAACGCGAACCGAGCAACCAAAACGAACCCGAACACCACCCTTAGTATAAAAACACTAAATGAGGTGTTTTTCCTCATTCTTAACCAGCTCTTTCTCTCTCTAGTTCAAAATCCCGCACCCTCTCTCTCTCTCTAGAAAGTTCAAGCTTCACACGCGCGTATCTTGCTCGTTTCTTGGCCAAATCGCGCATTCTTGGTGTCCACGCGTAGCTCTCGACATCCTCTACCTAGAAGTACAACTGATCTAGGGATTTATCCAGCCGAAATTACGGTATGATGCTTGAAAGATTCGGGAAAATAGGGTTTTATGTGTGTTGTTCAACCACGACCCTTAACCAGTTCTAAACTCCTAATATCGAACCACATACTCTCGAAAAACTTTCTGGTAACCATGATGTGTGAACAACCTTGGAACCTGAGTGTTCGGCAGGGATGATAACATTCGAACGTGCAGGTTCGTGGGGTGCTAACCGGCCGAACCATCTTGCCAGTTGGCCGAACCCTTGGAGCTTCGCGAATCTATGGGTTGTCACGAACCTTGGATGCATTTTCAGCCGAACCATCAGCGAACCATCCCCATCCGCGAACCCTTAACTCTACGAACCTTCCCATTCCCGAACCTGCATGGCCATCATCCACCGAACCTCGAGATATGCAAGTACCACGAACCCTTTTGCTGACAACGACCTCCCCGAACCATGTAGGCGAACCCTGGACTAGCGAACCTTGCTTGGCTCATGAACCCTATCGACCGCCGAACCATTCTAAGCCAACGAACCTAAGGTGCAGCTATGGCCGAATCTATTGCTGCGAACCATCTGTGACCAAGTTTACACTTTGCCGAACCTTACTCACCATTAGCCAAACCATTGAGTGGTAGACCTAGGCGAACCTATGAAGGTTGATAGGTTCGCTGTTCTTGAGGGGCTAACCGGATTTCCACTTAGTCGGCCAAGTTAGATTTCATCCAACCGGTTACTATTATTCGACCATAATAGCACCATCCGACCAAGAATGTTAGGCCCAGTAAACTGTGCTGGCCCAGCCAAATGTTCCGGCCCAAATCCCTTTACTTCGGCCCAACATAGAGCCCATGTAGCATTCTCGACCCAAACCCTATTTGACCAGCCCAAGCACAAGGCCCATGCACTGTTTTGGCCCAATAAATGTTATTCGGCCCAAGGGACTATGCTAGACTTATGTGATTTGATTAAGTTCAACCAACTTATATCTATTACATGTCGGCTCAATATGATGTTGGTCCAAACAGTTGATCCATAAACTCATAAGACCCATGTCGACATCATTCGGCTCAAGTGATATTCGAGAAACATGAGACTTAGAAATAAATGTAGAAATATGTAATGTCAAGGAATGGCTCATATCTCACCATTTATTCACTTTAATTTCATGACAAGTGTGACAAGTCATGATCATAACGAAATTCAAGAGGTTAAATTATATCATTCTTAAGGGTTGTTAATATTCAACCTAAACCTTAAGTTGAACCTTTGAAACTCTTGTAGCATGATCATAAATCAAGTGAACCTTAAACTAATCAGCGAGTGTTTTAATGATTAACCTAACTAGTTTAAGTGTTTCTAAAGTCAATGACAAATACACGGGGCCGAATGATGATCGCGACTCACGAGTGTTAGCCAACTTTAGGGCTAACACCTATACGCGCACAAAACCTTACAACTTATACTTATAATTTACAACAACATGCAATCAATACAGGAACGTGAAAACTACTACAAGAACAACAAAGAGCGCGTGCATTCTTTATTTTAAGCTAAGTCAACCACTACTACTACAAGGTGAGTTCATATGCCCCTTTTTCCTTAATCTTAACTGATTTTAAACTCTCGAGGCTGAGAAACATGTTTACTTTTATTTATTTAAAAGTCTTGCTTAACATGTTATTTATACTTTGATTTATATGATATTAAATTGTTTATTATCGTTTATCATCGTATGCATGCTTGTATGATCATGAGATAACAGGGAAACTCAGATGAATATGATAATATAATTTCATAATCATCAATACAATTGAATAACATAGTTGTAAGATTATATCTTATAACACTTGGTTGTTCATACATGAGTAACATTGAGACAATTCATACTCAAATAAACAATGAGAACTACTACAGTGAAACATGAGGACACTACACAACACACGAATGATTAGAAGATAAAATATCTTCTAAATATCATTCCATATCATAATTGATTAAGTGTGATAAGTCAAGTACTTATAACACTTAGTTAACAACTTAAAAAAAATACTATGCGATAGTATGAACGCATTGGTCATCCACCATGCACCTGCGTCACTTAAGGGTACTAAGACTAGTTCTTACTACGGCTTAAGGATTACATGGTGAACATATGGATTTCATGAATGATAATCATGATAACGTAACTTCATGATAACAACATCATTCACACAATGATTAACATAACGTAATAAGACAAGTTCTTATTCAATTTTGTTAATTATATGAGAACATCCCACATTGAGAACAACAACAACATAGATGTACATCATCCATCGCTGTCTGTGGACTGGTAGACTGAGGAATTTATTTTCTCTCATGTCATATTATTAGTAACAGTTTCGATGAAGGCTTTGGGATCACACGGCGGGATAGAGGTGAATCGGGTGCATTGTAATCTGATTTCGTGAGGATCACAATGGACTCCTTTTGGGCTCTATACGTTGCATTGAGAATACATTACAAACAGTTAACTAACACTTTTAATATTTAAAAGTGAAACAAAAGTTAACCCCACAAATATAGAATAATACAAGGAACAGATTGAGAATCTAATATCCTTAACACATATATTGGTTATCAATACTTCGGTTTGATAACTACAACGCTATCATCATATTATTCTATACATGAGAACAGAGGTGATCAAAGAGGAGATAAACATGAGAAATGAGAATGGAAATCAATAGTTGTATTGCAAGTAGTGTGGAGTTCTAGTGGTGATGTGGTGGGATGTTGGCAAGGGCTTAGTTCCCTTACATATGCCCTAATATATAAGCATCACTACTAGGATGATATAATACTTGTGAATATAACTATTGAGGAGCCATTGGGTGAATATGTGAACATACAACATACAAGTAACATAACCTACATTGTGATTGTGCATGTGAATGAATCAAGGTTTTCAATTAACTTACTTATGAACTCACCAACCTAGTGTTGACTTTGTTTAAATACATGTTTCTCAGGTGATGAACAGGTGTAGATACATACATGCAAGGATTAAGCTAGTGGACTTTTAGAAGACCTAGCTTTATTTTGTGTTGCATGCTTTTGGTGACAAGGACAATGAATCATCTTTTGTATACCTTGTACATATACAAGATATAGCTATATTGATTCTTTTGATAGATTTACTCGATTAAATTATGAACGATACATTGTAATTTAATCTTGTAATTATATATCATGGATGTGTTAGCATTTCTCAATTATATTATCATGTGCTATGTGAACAATCTGATCATTTGATTATCATTCAAGATATCGCGCCCCGGGAACCTTCCGCCCGACAGGAAAACACGATCCGTTTCCGCCGGCCTGGGGTGTGACATAAACTTTCAGATGTATTCGTATAGATCGTCACCTATACGAATAATCCGTCGATTTAGCATTCACGTAACGACATCCGTTGTTGTTTTGTTCTGTAAAGCCTCACATACGTTTATACATAATAGAATCCTAACTAACAATCACATGATGGTTCTGTATCGCAAGATAATTATCTGACTGATGAACCATAGTTCTGAGTTACGTTTCTGAAATGATTTTGAAACTATTCTATGATAACATGAAATGATAATGATATATGAATAACATCTGAAATTTGTACCTGAGTCACTGTACATATTACTGTGTTGATCACTGTTCCGGTAGCGTTTCTGGCACTGATGTTACATTATCTTTGACTCACATTTCTAAACGAAACACTCAAATCTAGTTATTCTATTCACCCTAGTACAGATAAAAGGTATAGGAATCTACGAGTCTTTATTGATGTGCCTTTAGCATCATATACGATCGTGATGCTCGTTCACTACTCAATTGTGAGAATCTCTTCACTAGTCGTTTGTCACTCGATTCGATCTTAGCATGATATATTATCCTCAAACGGAGGGTCAAATCAAACGAAGAATTCAATCCCTTAAACGTCCATTTGAACATAGCGCATTCACCAACTTTCACATTTTGAACTTGAAAATACTCAACTTCGCTACAGTTCTCTTTAATTTCGGGACGAAATTTCTAAAAGTAGGGGAGACTGTAACATTCTTGTAATTTATAATAAACAAATACATATATTAAATAATTTATAACGTCGTTTGAAAAACTTTCATATATATATAGGATTGAGCTCAAATAAGAACCCACCTTAATTGAGGTAACCCATTAACTCTGGCAAAAAACGCTCAAATCGCAAAAAAAAAAAATTCATGGTATTTTTTATACAAAAATAGGGGGGCTCCTTTTTTAAGTTTTTGCTAATTCATAAGCGTTTAGAAGTTAAACGAAGTGTAAGTCTGCGTTACACTGCGACACTTATATATATCTTCGCAATGTAACGCAAACTTACACTTCGTTTAACTTCTAAACGCTTGTGAATTAGCAAAAACTTAAAAAAGGAGCCCCCCTATATTTGTATAAAAAGACAATGAAAAAAATTGCGATTTAAGCGTTTTTTGCCAGGGTTAATGGGTTACCTCAATTAAGGTGGGTTATCAACGGATCCTTACCCTATATATATATATGTATATATATATGTATCTATATATGTATGTATATATGTATGTATATATGTATGTATATATGTATGTATATATATATGTATATATATATATGTATATATATATGTATATATATATATGTATATATATATATATATGTATATATATATATGTATATATATATATATGTGTGTGTGTGTGTGTATATGTATATATATATATATGTGTATATATATATATGTGTGTATATATATATGTGTGTATGTATATATATATATGTGTATATATATATATGTGTGTGTATATCTATATATATGTATATATATGTGTACATATGAGAAAACAAATTTAAACATTTCTTGTATAATACACATATATGTATTGCTGAATATGTATATCTAATTAATTAAAATTACACAAGTTAAAGATATAATAACAAAAACATATTTTTAAATATATTTATAAATTTATAATAAGTTTTATAAGATTTAGAAGTTATTTTTAAATAACTTAAACAAATGAATTTTAATGATAAAATAATATTAAATAAATAAAACATTTATAAAGTTTTATATACTTTAATAATAATTAAATTTCATAAACTTTAAATAAATATTACAAATAACTTTGGTTAATTTATAGAATTCAAAATATCATAACTAATCTAGTTATATTAAGTTTATGGAATGTAAATAAATTATTACTAATTTTATAACCATTAAAAAAATTGTTTTATAAAGTTTAAGGGTTGATGGTGCAATTTTCGAAACTTATAGTTGGAAGAGAAAGTACAGGGGGAAAATCTGCCATATTCCCAAAGTCCTCATCCCTTTCACCCATTTCCCAGCCCCACAACCTGCAGCCCACTCGTGTGACCCGTTTTGCTCACAGCTCGATCTCACGCGTATTACAGCTAATCAGAGGTATATTTGGCAACAATTTGAACTCATGATTAGTTCCAGATCATCAATTATTACGAATATATACACATTAACTCAAAAATCATTTCCAAAACAACAAAATGTGACCAAGAATTCAAAATCGGCTCAAATGTGTATATAAAATCAATTAATCGATCATAAAAGTGCAATAGAGCCTTGCGAAAGTTTCTGAACAAATAGAACACACTCAAAGCAGCTAATCATCGCGAAATCGACCCCCCAATTCTCGTTCAACTCGTCTCTCGGGTCATTAGTCGAATTCTATCCAATCGCAAGTCAAGGTAGGTCTTCTATACATCTTTTTGCTCGTTTTATAGTGGGGAACAAAAGCCCTATGAATGCCCTATCAATCGGAATCACAACAGAAGGGATTTGGGGGTTTTTGGATCCAGGGTTGTTTCTTTGTAATCTGATTTGGGGAACCCGCATTTTTTGGTTTGGAACTTTTAGTTCTCGTTTTTGAAACATTTCCGGTCGTTTTGGTAGACGGAGACGAACATTTTAATCTGGAAAAAATTCGCGGCTTAGGCCCTAGATCGACTGGTTAGTGCGTGTGTATGCGGGGAAGTGGTCGCGAGTTCGATCCCCTTTGGGCCGTTTTTTTAGCAGAATAGTGGTTTTTTTATATCTTTTAATGTGTATTTTTTTTAAATTTTGTTTTCCCCATAAATTTCTATAAACAAAAATCTTTAAGTTTAACAAAGAAAATATAATTATTGGCTTAGAATTATAACAATTCATATATATATATATATATATATATATATATATATATATATTAGAATTGTTTTAAATCTTAATATATTACAAGAACAAACATATATGTTTTTGTGATTAAATTTTATTATTATTATTATTATTATTATTATTATTATTATTATTATTATTATTATTATTATTATTATTGTTATTGTTATTATTATTGTTATTATTATTATTATTATTATTAACAAATTATGATAACATATATTTATTATAGTTTGTTACAAATAATAACAAACAATAAAAATCATATTTTGGTTTAAAACTTAAAGAAACAATTTTACGCTATATATAAGTTTTTTATATATAAATGAAAACATTTTTTTAAAAAAAAAACTTTGTTTCAATTTGTATAACTTACATAATTTTTCTTTTAAAATATCTATTTTGTTATAAATATGATATTATTCAACATGGTTATAGATTAATTAAATCATAGTAATCTTTTGATATTTTTTATTTAATTTAAATATCCTTAAAATTATTTTAGATTTATAACATTTAATTTCTTTAATCCTAAAACCTTATAAGGTTTACATTTTAAAGAATTTTCAACTTTAGAAATTTTATTTACAAATTTTACACTAAACCAAGTGAAATTTAATATCATTTTGAAGAAAACAAATTTTCACTATACCACAAAACAAAACCGAACTCTATGACCTGTCTGAAATTAGGAAATTCCTTAAAACCATAGTTATTTGAACTTACACATAATGAACTATTTAGGTAAAATTTTAATAGGTTGGATATACATTGAGCTATAACGTGACATATATTACAAAGGTTATCTCACACTTCGAGTTAAGTCTTCATAGTCCCTCTTTTACTATTTTTACTTTTGGGGTGAAACATGCAACTTATCTATTACATTTTCATGTGAACTTAGTTTAATGACATTATAGTTTGTGAACTTTAGCTAAGAACATTGCATTGATCACCCTCATTTAGCGACTATGATATATCTATTGGACCAACCATCCCATTGTTGGTGGAGTTGACTTTGGTCCTCCATGGTGATAGTTTACTACTTCAGCATTGTTAGGAATGCTAAAACGTGGTCAGAACATCATTTTGTTAACATCAGTTGATCTGCTTTACTTGCTAGTTCATTTGACTATGTTCATTGTCCTTTGAGTTCACATAATACATCATTTATAACATTTCTGTAAACATATTTTGGTGTGAGCGTACAAACCAATGAAACTCACCAACTATTTGTAGTTGGCACTTGATTTTAAACATGTTTTAGGTGGGAATGTCATTTAGCTACATGATTGAGCTTGGATTTGAGTTTAATTATGCTTAATGTTTGAATTCAATTGATGTAATAGTTAGGGTTTTAAATTGTTTAACAATGTATTAAATGATTGAATTTAATGAGAAATTGAATGTAATGTTTGAACTTATTTACAAATATATACCTTGTGCTATGAACAATCTACACTTCGTGTTGCCCTGATGTTTCCGCCATCGGTCGGGGTGTTACAAACGTATAATGGAACAATATCACATATCATATAGCAAACATCATAGATAATAAGCATCGACCACACAGAATTAACATTTAATAAACACATAAGCACTTAATCCAGAAAGTAGTAACTAGTATATGAAGTAATTCATAATTGGGTATCCTACGGTTATAGACTAGGTCATCCATTTATAATAACCTAATTCCCTATAACTCGGGCTCTGACACCAATCTGTACACCCGGACTGACGGCGGAATCATCAATATGCCACGAGGAACGTGCAGATTATTCATAAGCTCGTGGGAAACTAAAATATATCATCACATAACATTTATAGCATTCAAATTAAATTACACAAAAATCATGTTCATCATGATTCAATTACACAAATGATGTAGCTAAGCTAACTAAATTCTAGTCTTTCTTAGATCCAGTTAATTTAGCTATGTCTAAGATCCTATGTGATGATATCCCAAAATATATATAGAGCTATCCTCCCCTACTTAGCTTGATTCCCTGAAACCTGTCCAAAAACAAGTGTCAACTACAAAAGTAGTTAGTGAGTTTCCACATGTGTATGAATAATCGTAAAAGGATAAGCTTTCACCTGTGAAACTAAGCAAATTGAATGGAATTCAGAATTTGTTAAAAAGCACATATAATAATACAGATCATGTAGTTATTTAGCATTCAAGAGTTCCAACAATAGATCAATACACAAAGTTCAACACATCTAATAGTTCACAAATCACATATGATATATTGTGTCTGCAATTCACAACAGGCTTCCCTAGAAGGGTAAATCATCATTAGTACATGCCTTCACCACGGTCTTTCCCCAAAGGGTAAGTGAAACATGGTGGTATGCTAAACCACAAGCTTCCCCCGAAGGGTAAATCAAACAATGGCTAGCCTTCGCCACGGGCTTCCCCAGAAGGGTAAATCAAACATTGGTGGAAGTTAATAGCGTATAATGATGATAGCATATAATGATTATTAATGTATGTGTATATATATAGCAATGTTCAAATCCTTCAAAACATTCAAGCTAGTCCACATAAGTGATAGCTTATGTTTCTGTTGGACATGTTTCACCCCGTAATTTAAAAATAAAGTACTTAAAAAGAGCCTATGAGAACTCAAATGTCAGTGTTATGTAGATTGTAAAATATAGAGATGAGCACTCGTTGTTTGAATCCACCAAGTATTCAATAAGGCTTCAAAACGTGCTTGATAGTTCGAGATCGTTGTACTTCCGTGTTGTAGACGATTGGAGGATCGTTTTCACACTAAGAATGCTTGACTTTGTGTAGAAATGAGGAAGATTTCTATAGAGAGGTGACGTAAATGTGATTCTAGAGAGAGAGGTGACGAAAATGTGATTCTAGAGAGAGACTGGAGGTTGTAAAATCAAGAAGAAAAGGGAGAGTTAACCCTTTTATAGTTCGGGTTTAATTCGGGTACTCAGTTTCTTTCGTTTACGCGTTATCGTATCGTTTAGTCAGTTTTAATAAAGTAAATTTAAAACGTGAAATGTTTTTATAACATAGTTTCATTTTAAATCTTTTATAAAATGGTTTTATTCAATGAAAACGTTTAAGTGGTAATTCCTAATAAATGTTTTTAATTCCTTTTTATTATTCTAATTCTCGTAAAAATATTTATTTTGCATAACTCGTCGGAACGCGTAACTTACGATTATATTTGTAAAGATCGTCACCTTTACGAATACAACACTCGTCTTGTATTCCAACTCGATTTCTGAATTTGTGGAATATTGTTTCAGAATATTAATGATAACAGATGCATTCGTATGAATCATCACCCACGCGAGCACACTATTAGTTTAAACCTTCTGAAATGATATTCGCGTGTTTAATTGGCATTTGTGTCCTCACCAACGCTTAATGTTTCAATGTTATTGTTTTGTTATTTTATTTATTCCAAATCCGATATTCAAGAATTCTCTTCACTAAATCATATCTCCGACACATCCATGATAGACCGAAGTAAGTTTATGTGTAAGGCATGCATAGAACTCGGTCGCAACCTATTCAGCCGTCAGCCCACCACCACTTTGATAAACTATGACCTATGTCTTTGCCTATATTTAGTGATAGAATCTTACACCATTACCATAATTATTCGAATGCATTGTGTTATATGTGTTAATCTACATAAACCATTCAGTGCAACCTAGTTCTATTGCAAACTACAGCTTCCTAATGGTTCATGTGTTTCAATTATGTGTTCTGAATAATGTAAATCAAAATACAAGGTTATATAACCTCAATAGCATAATATGTTCTATGAGCAGTAGAATCTCTACTGTAACAAATTTATCTAAAACAGAGTGGGTACAATCTTGCATGTTGAAACTAGATAAAACTATGGATAATTTGGTTTATGTGTAAGGTAAACAAGATTTAAATGTTTAATTTGGCATATATTTAATTTGAATGCAATTTATAATATTTTCAAATTTAGATGGTGCAAAATCTGGAAAACGTTGATTTTAAATCAACACCTTTAAAATGGGGATTTGGCTTTTAGTGGCAACTTTACACTTTTAGTGGCGACAAGAAATTGCCGCTAATGATCACGACCAAGGTTTGGAAACTCACCAATAGTTGTTGTCACACTATTAGCGGCGACAGGGGGCTCTTTAGCGGAAACACTTATTAGCAACGACACAATAGCGGCAATTTTTAGCCATTAGCGACATTTTATTAATGGCAACCTTTTACCAACAACCCATCACCATTATTGTTATTGCTAAAGGTTCTTTTTCTTGTAATGAATAATATCCACATGAAAATTAACAAAAAATAAAAAATTAGAGGGGAAATGATTACCTGATGACTAGGTAATTACATACTATAAAGACATAAATTGTCGTTCAGTTGTGGGGTTCCACCTGGGGTGGGCTCGGGCATACGTCCAGAGCGTCAAATCCGAGGAGACGGTTGAAATCCCATCTTGGGTGTCGTTGTACCAAGCTGTTAAAAAAAAAGATTACAAAGACAAATAAAGTTGAGAGACTTAATTGAAATAATTGAACCAACATTAGAGTTACAACCAGTTACTATTTTTTTCCCTCAAAATCAACACAATTGTATATTAAAGATGACTAATTAAAATTACCCATTTATATAATACCAAATTACCATATATCTAATTTTAACAATCCGGCCAACCAGCGCCTCTGATCGTTACTTTCATGGACATCGACTAATGGTGGCTGCAAATTCTAGTTTCTACCCGGTTCAGTTCTCATCTCAAAGTCATGAACGTCTTTTTCACATTAAGGTGATCAATTTCAATTGTTGTGTCTATATATAAATTATAAACAGTACGCACACGAAACTATAAACGCCATTATTGAAGCCCAAAACTTCACAAACAAAAAACCTGCATCATTTTCTTCAATCACACACTAAATAATCTTTCCATGTTTAAACCCTAATTGTGCAACGTACGTTGTCGCACTTTAATCCCTCAGAGCACGGTCAGTCTAATCAATTACATTTTTAATGAAATCGCCAGTTAAGGGTAGCTCACGAAAGAAAGGTTTTCTAGTCAAAACATGGGATCGATGTCGATCCATTCTTAGCTCCAGCAAGAAAAAGGTCGCGCCTGAAGGATTTTTTCCGGTGTATGTTGGACCGGATAAACAGTGGTTTGCGGTTAAGATGAAGTATGCTAATCATCCGTTGTTTCAGATGCTATTAGAAGAAGCTGAAGTCAAATATGGGTATGATACACCCGGCCCAATACTGCTTCCATGTGAAGTGGATCTCTTTTATAAGGTGGTGGCGGAGATGGAAGCCAACCAAACGGAGCCCCATGGGTGTGGGTTTGGATATGGGTTGTTTGGTCCGTTTAATCCTAGCCGGAGGTTGGTGAACGCCTGTGGTGATCAGATGGGCAAAGGGTACGGTAAATTTGAAGTTCTTAGTCCCTCGCAGTTGGTTAAGATGAATTAAGGGATTCTTAGATAGCCTCTTAATTAATGATTTTTAAGAGTTTACCTCTTAAATCTGAATAGTTACTAGGCAGCCTCTCAACCATTCAAATTTAAGGCGTTACCTCTTAACCATTAAAATGTTATTATCGTTAAGAGGCAGCTAGCATCGTAATGATCACTAAAAGGCTACCAAACAACCCTAAAAAGGCATGGAATTCAAGTTGTTTAACTAGTTGAATGATCAATCGATCTGGATTTATGTATTAATTAACTCTGTAAAATTAGTTCACATTTATATTTTCTTTTTCTGCTTTGTATGAATACATATAATTCCATGCGTAAATTGTAATTTATGTGTTTACGTAAGTGAGGAAAACTAAGGTATGACCCGTGAAACTCGTATGATCTTGTATTTGGTTTGGTTCACGGTTAAATTATACCTATTAAAGTGCCATGATTTTCAGACATGATCTTGGAGCTAGAGTGTGTTTACGGTCCACACAAACCCGACCTGTGAAAACCTAAAACCAACCCGGCCAGTATATAAACTAGGTCAGGGGCGTACCTAGGCTTTAGATAAGGGGGTCGACCGACCCCCATGAACTTTTGATTTTTAATGTTGTGTATACGATCTGATCTTGATCGACCCCAAGAAATTTTGTCCCCGACCCCCATGAAAATTTGACAAACCAGATAAAGCCTAATTTAGTTTTTGTAATTTGACGAACCAGATAAAGCCTAATCATATCATCATAATCAATGAGATGATTATTTGACGTGGTTTTATTATGTATTTGTAATTTAATTTAGTTTTATCGTTTTTTAGTCATCCGACCCGACCCAATTCGAATTGGTAAAAAAAAATTTAACGACAAATAACTATTCAAAAAACATTCTGACACACATAAAAAAAATTTATGGGTCCGCCACTGAGCTAGGTTCGGTTTTTGGCTAACATCTTAAGCCCAAAATGGTTTTGGTCCGAATCAGTCAAGTTCTGAGTTGTTGCATAGCCCTAATTTTACGTAAGCTAGGGTCAAGGGAGTAGTCCCTTGTAACTTCTGAGACTTCCCACCTTCTCTTTTTTTATATCATCGATTCCTTGTAACATCAACATCTCTAACATTTCTCTTTCCCTTCGTTAAAACATGATACAATTAACAATACAAGTTCTAGTATTTGTGAGATGTGTTGCTTGTTTAGGGTCTCAAAGTCTAGCTAAATAAGTTTTGAATAAAAAAAAAAAAAAAAAGGTTACATATTCTTTCGAGCCACCTCTTTTGGATTCTTGTTTCTCTTTCAATTCGCTTTTCGAAGTGTTACCATGAAAATGATTTCACAAAACAAGACTTGTTTGGGTATATCTTGACGGCAAGATAATATATCAATAGAATCCATTTACTTGAAATGAAGAATTAGGTGCAGTTTTATTAACCATATATATTGTTATTTTACAATTAACAGGTGATTATAAATTTAAATGTTGATGTCATTGTTTAGGTCTATGACGTCAAAAAAAATGCTTTTTAAAAACATAAATCTTTATAGGATGTGAATAGTTAACTCTCTTGTATTGACCCTACCATCTTGTTCAACGAATTGAATTTTCAAGTTAAGTCTGTACGTATAATCGATGTCATCGAGAATTCCCAGAAATCCATGCATGCCTTGATGAGCCATGTATACAATTTGTATGCTGCAGCTCTCTCTTTGGGTATATGTAGATATTCATTTTCATATATTATTGACACAAAAGTAGTCAAGAGATGCACGTTAAACTCTTTTGTACTCCTTTATCATGTCCACAATTATCCTCGAAGACATAATTGTACTAGATGATAGGTTGAAATCTCACAAGTGTCGACATTGTTACAAAATGTTTACGAATCTTCTATTATTAATATTTTTATTTATAATATTATGCCTTATTTGGAATATCATTTAAAAATGATTTATTAACTTATTAGTTTTTCAAAAGGCCAATAATTGAATAAGTTATTTGTTAAATTTAAAAGTACTTCTGAAAATGACTTTTTTGTAGAAGGATAATATGTTGTTTGTATATCGTTATTCTATATTCTATCGAACTCCCATTTTGTAGCTGCTGCGCAGCTCCTTATTTACGTAGGAGCCATAAATGTTTTAATCATTTTTGCTGTGATGTTCATAAATGGTTCAGAATATTCCAAAGATTTCCATCTTTGGACCGTGGGAGATGGAGTAACTTCCGTGGTATGTACAAGTCTTTTTGTTTCACTAATTACTACTATTCCAGATACGTCATGGTACGGGATTATTTGGACTACAAAAGCAAACCAGATGATAGAGCAAGATCTGATAAGTAATAGTCAACAAATTGGGATTCATTTATCAACAGATTTTTTTCTTCCGTTTGAATTCATTTCAATAATTCTTTTAGTTGCGTTAATCGGCGCAATTGCTGTAGCTCGTCAATAATAACTCTTTAGAACTGGAAAAACCTTGTTATGAGCTATCACATTGATTTCCTTTTTTCTATTTGACTTTGTATATAAAATAGAAATTCTTTATTATTTCGATCTATTCCCAATATATTCCTTTATTCCATTACTGGTTATATTCTAGTCAATCCAATTGGTTAAATTGTTGTTCATTTTGAAATGAATCGAGATTGATAAGGAGTTGGTTAATGATGCTCGAACATGTACTTGTTTTGAGTGCCTATTTATTTTCTGTCGGTCTATATGGATTGATTACAAGTCGAAATATGGTTAGGGCTCTTATGTGTCTTGAACTTATATTAAATGCGGTTAATCTCAATTTTGTAACATTTTCTGATTTTTTTGATAGTCGTCAATTAAAAGGAGCCATTTTTTCTATTTTTGTTATAGCTATTGCAGCTGCTGAAGCAGCTATTGGACTCGCTATTGTTTCATCAATTTATCGTAACAGAAAATCAACTCGTATAAATCAATCGAATTTATTGAATAAGTAATATTATCATATAAATGAAATTCTAATTTTCATAAATTAATTCAAATTAGCATGTCTGCCACGTAAGATATGATCATGTTATCACAAAGATAAGAAATCAAAGTATTTTGGCACTGTAAATCCAAAATAGATAAAAAAACTCGGGGAACTCATCGATTCATCTAGTACTAGTATTAAAATATATAAATCATTTATCAATTTACTAGATTGAAACTTTATCACGTTCAAAAATGGATAGATCCAATGTCGCATTCAGTAAAGATTTATGATACATGTATCGGGTGTACTCAATGTGTCCGAGCCTGTCCTACGGATGTATTAGAAATGATACCTTGGGACGGATGTAAAGCCAAACAAATAGCTTCTGCTCCAAGAACAGAGGATTGTGTCGGTTGTAAGAGATGTGAATCCGCCTGCCCAACAGATTTCTTGAGTGTTCGAGTTTATTTATGGCATGAAACAACCCGCAGCATGGGTATAGCTTATTAATACATTACAGAAACCCCTACTTGAGTCCATTTTTTTTACCGCCAAAACCTGTGCTTAAAAATAAGATATTTTTGGGCACAGGTTTTTCTGGTCCAAGTGTATCTTGTCTTTACCACGAACAAATTTCCTTGGTTAACAATAATTGTAGTTTTACCAATATTTGCAGGTTCCTTAATTTTCTTTCTTCCCCATAAAGGAAATAGGGTAATTAGGTGGTATACTATATGTATATGCATGTTAGAACTTCTTCTAACAACCTATGCATTCTGTTATCATTTCCAATTGGACGATCCATTAATCCAACTAGTAGAGGACTATAAATGGATCAATTTTTTTGATTTCCGTTGGAAATTAGGAATAGATGGACTGTCTATAGGACCCGTTTTATTAACAGGATTTATCACTACTTTAGCTACTTTAGCGGCCTAGCCTGTTACTCGGGATTCTCGATTATTCCATTTCTTGATGTTAGCAATGTACAGTGGTCAAATAGGATCATTTTCTTCTCGGGACCTTTTACTTTTTTTCATCATGTGGGAATTAGAATTAATTCCAGTTTATCTACTTCTATCCATGTGGGGAAGAAAGAAACGTCTCTACTCAGCCACAAAATTTATTTTGTACACGGCGGGGGGTTCCATTTTTCTCTTAATGGGAGTTCTGGGTGTCGGTTTATATGGTTCTAATGAACCAACATTAAATTTTGAAACATCAGCTAATCAGTCGTATCCTGTGGCTTTGGAAATCATATTCTATATTGGATTTTTTATTTCTTTTGCTGTCAAATTGCCGATTCTACCCCTACATACATGGTTACCAGATACCCACGGAGAGGCGCATTACAGTACTTGTATGCTTCTAGCCGGAATTTTATTAAAAATGGGAGCGTATGGATTGATTCGGATTAATATGGAATTATTACCTGTAACATCACTGTACTTTAGGTTGTCCGTACATCCGTACATCCGTACGATTGTACTGTTACGACCTGAGATTTATTAATTATTAATGATTATGAATTACTGATTTTCACTACTGATATTATCACTGTACTGGTATTCATGACTATGATTTATTATACGCGTAAACTACGGGAAGTTTAGTTGTAATTCAACTAAACAGGCTTGTAGTGTTTATCGCAGTGCCTTATTATTGATGATGATGAATTAATGGTCTGAGAATGGATTGGGATGGAACTAGGAGTTTGTTAGAGTCTGGTTACTAAACATAGTCAAGGACCCATGGACATGGTTTATCGAAATAGCGGTGGGACGGTGGCTAGGGCAGTTGCGACTGACCCTTACATATGCCCTATATATATGCATATTTCGGTCTATCATGGATGTGTCAGTGACTAGGGTTTAGTGGGTTTTGGTTTGGGAAAAATGATAATATTAAAGTTGTTAAATAATGGAAATTAATTACGCGAAGTGAGGTTACGATCATTACTTAAACGCGAATGTTGATTCAGAAATATTAACTTAATAATGTATTCGCGTGAATGACGATTCACACGAATATAATTATTAAGGATAATATTCTGAAACAATATTCCATAAATCGCAAATCGAATCGAAATACGGTACGAGCGTTGGATTCGCAAAGGTGACGATCTTTACGAATACGTACGCGAGTAACATGTTTCGACGAGATAATTAAATAATATGGAACGATATTAAATTAATAAATAGAACTTAAAACGTTTATTAGGAATCACAACTTAAATCGTTTCGAATAAATTTAATTATTAATTAATTGATTTATCGATAATGAGACGGAATCATTTTACGAAGCAATTTATTTAAAAACCATTTTATTTAAAACGAAACCTATTTATTTAAATGTTTTACGTGTTAAATATGTTTTACGTTAAAAATCGGACATTTATAATATTTTTATCGCGATAAAAACGGGACCGAGCACGTGGGGATAACACGCGTTATAAGAAAGACATCTTCTTTCTTTTTCTTCATTTCCACTCCTTCCTTTCTCTCTCTAAAAAGCAATTTCCGTCACTTTCTCTCTCTACAACTTCTCTCTACGATATCTCACTCGTTTCTCGACGGATTCACGAGATCTTGGCGCCCACGCGTTCGTGTGATCAAGGAGAACAAGTTGATACGAAGAAATCATACGTTTGAGCCACGGATCGAGGTAAATCTAAGTGTTTTCTTTCGGTTTTTGTTAAGAACTTCATAGGTGCGTGGATATCAAATCTTTAAACGATTTTAGGGTTTACTTGGGTTGAACGAGTTAGTAATAGTTCATAGAGTGCCTTGACCGAACCCCTAACAGCCTAAGGACTCGAAGTTGCTGAGTTGAGAAGCTGGTTCGCGATCCAGCTTAGGCCGAACCCTGCATCAGCCCTTAGCCGAACCTTTTGGTCGGCCGAACCCTAGCTGCAACACCATTAGGATGCTTCATGAACCTCTGGCTCACGAACCCTTGGAGTCTGCGAACCTTCTTTACACGGCCGAACCCTACTATTCTCACGAACCTTAGCATCAGCTCCGGCCACCATCACAACCCAGCCGAACCCTATGGTTTGACGAACCATAGTGAGGGCGAACCTGGGGGATGATAGACGAACCATGTGCCAGCTTGGGTCACGAACCCTTTTGTGTTGAGATGACCGAACCCTTACAAACGGGCGAACCCATCATGTAGGCGAACCCTAGGGTGACTAACCCTAAGCCGAACCTTTGGCTTTAGCCAAAAGGTTCGCTGCCCTCATTGGGTAACCGAACTGAACCTCATCAATTTAAATAGGTTAAGGGTAATGGGGAGCAAGGGTATGCACATACGCGCATAAATCTCTATACATGCATATGAAACGATAATACTCACCACCTTTACTCTCTTTAACATAAGTTTTCTTAAACTATGGGGTTATACATATGTTGGGCTTAACGAGTAAACTTAATATTTCATATGGTTAACTTAACTATTGTAATATAAAAACATAACATGGTTTTCAATAAACTAAATGGTGGTGAGCGATTAAACAGGATCATGTATAAAAACATAGATATGTATATGGCTAGGGTTAACACCTTTACATATACCTATCTAGGAGTGTATACATGAAATCCCAAGACTTGTCATTATTAGGTAATGATAAGAAACTATCAAGTTTGAATTATAAACTAAGGATGGTTAGCTATGATATCTTAGTGAGTTATCTTAACTTGGATAATTAAATTAGTTAAAGACATGACTAAAAATTTAAGGAAAATAAATATGGAAAATTAATTGAAATGATGTGCGTATATTCTTAAACCCAAAACACATATTAAATATAGGTTGATAGAGTTGTTTTGGCTTCAATTACGTGAGCGCGCATTATACGAGAACACTGATTCTAAGGACTTCAGGTGAGTTCTCATAACCTCCCTTTCTTTAAACTGTTTTTAGTTTTAAAACCCGGAGGTGAAACATGTATACCAAAATAAATATTATTTTGATAACACAAGGTTAATACCTGTTTATCAATATGATATTCACATTTGAAATTATCATTATTATGGGATTATCTCTTATTATTTTATATCCATGTAAACATTGTTATTGACCTAGGTCAATAACAAAGATTACAAGTATTGTCACAAATCCCGAGAATCATCGCTCTTAACTTCGGTTAATTGCTTTGACATCGTGTATTGTCACGTGGATGGTTTCCACATCTGTGAATCATTGCCTTTGACTTCGGTTAATTGCTTTGACTTCATGTATTGTCACGTGGTTAGCGACCACTCCATGAATCATGTATTTAACTTATGTTAATTACATAATGATCATGTATAGTCACGAACATTATTGAAGAATATAAATGATGTGATTGGTTGATTTGTTTGTGGATTGATTATCTATGTTTGATTATGATTATTTAGGGATTGATTATAACTGATTGATTATGTGATTATGTGATTGTGTATGTGTTTGGTTGTTGAATGGATGGATGTGTGTTGGATTATCTCATATAGGTACTCATATGGATTTTCTCAAGAAAATCATAAGTTTTATACTCGTTTTAAACAAAACATTTTATAAAACCATTTTAAGCATAAACTTTCAAACTCATTTTACTAAAACATTTTTAAATATAAAAACTTATGATTACTCACCAACTACTTTTGTAGTTGACACTTGATTTCTTACATGTTTCAGGTGATGGAGACAAGTAGGATGAAGAGGATGATCTCTTCTATTTTGGACATCATCATCATATAGGATTCTTGGACTTAGTTAATTAACTAAATTTCTGGCGATTAGAGTTTAGTTAGTGTAACTAAATCTTTTGTGTATTTGATGTATTTGATTCATGATGAACATGATTTTTGTGTAATTAATTTGATTAATGGAATGTTATGTGATGACTTGAATTAGATGCCCACGAGCTTTTGAACAATCTACACATCCCTCGTGGCATCCCGACGTTTCCGCCATCGGTCGGGGTGTTACAGATTGGTATCAGAGCCTGGGTTATAGGGAATTAGGTTACTAGAAATGGTTGACCTAGTCTATAACCGTAGGATACCCTAGTATGAATAAATTCATACACTAGTTAGTATATTCAGGATTTCATGCTTATGTGTTTATTACATGTTAATTGAACTCCTGTTATACAACTGATATATATATGTTGCTTATTAATTTCTTGCTTACGTGTGCCCTAATGATTCGATAAGGACATGCACGTGGTGTATCGTAAAGGTGGTGGGATGTTGGCTAGGGCAGTTGCGACTGACCCTTACATATGCCCTATATATATACCATTTACGGTACATTAGGTGGATGTCAGTATTGAAGAATGTGGGAACTACCCGTTTGGGAAATTACTTGCTTAGGAAATAAATTGTTTATGAATTACTTGCTTTAGGAATTATCTGTTTATATTGTAAACACCAGACAAGGACATACTCGTGGTATACTACAAAGGTGGTGGGACGGTGGCTGGGGCAGTTGCGACTGACCCCTACATATGCCCTATACATATACCATTTGTAGTATATCGGGGGTCTGTCAGTGTCAGGAACATAGGATACTACTAGGACCTTACTAGGAATGGTTGAGAGGATATGATTGTGGACCGTTGATGATATATTTGATGGATTGACTGGGATTGGTTCATGGATGATTATACTTGATGAATATTTATAAACTCACTTATGAAACACACAGATTGGACACGTAGGGTGCATAGGATTAACGAAAGATAATGAGCGATTAGTGATGTGATATGGACTTGGGAGATGATATAGACACTTGATGATAATATAAACGCATAGTGATGATACTAACACTTAGTGATGGTATGGACACTGGATGAGATTAAACTATAGGGAAGATATGAACACCTAGTGACAATAAGAGCACTTTGTGATGATATGAACCCTTATTAAAGATTATTGACATTGGGATTGACATGGATTTTAGTGAACTTAGACAATTGGGGGAAACTTAATGTCAGGTGAACTTAGACATTAGGTGAACTTAAAAATAGGCAAGCCTACATGTCAGGTGAGCTTAGACATTAAGCAAACCTAACTGTCCAAGGGAACTAGAGATCACTTCACTCAAAATTATCCTACTAAGGATAAGGTTTGTGAAGTGAGATTTATGGTGAAATACATGACACACTCTACACACTAGCAAGGGCATAATCGTGGTGCAATGGAACGGTGGTGGGACGGTGTAGGGGAGATTGCGATCTACCTCTGCATATGCCCTATATATAAGCTTGTTGCATTGCATTGGGAGGTTGTCAGTGTTAGTATAGAGTGAGGAATGTATAGGACTTAGGAATAGTTAGCTAGCACTAGTTATGACCAACTAGGACACTCAGTAAAATAATAGGGAATTATACACATTCTGAGTTTAATGACAGATAGGAGATAAATATAGTTCCTATATGAAATCCTAACTGCTTAAATAAACTCATTTGACCATTGTTTGTATAACTTACGTTGTAAACGGTAGTAACATGTTTCTATTTCCTTCAGAAACATGCCGCCTCGCCGTCACAACGAAGATGACTCGAACAATGGGGATGCTAACCACGGTAATGCCAACTCCGGCATACAAGAGTTAGCCACACTTATTTCTGGATTGGTGAACCAGTTGACTCAGGCCAACCAGAACATCAACCAGAACCGAGGTGGTGCAAACCAGACAACTTGCACGTTCAAACACTTCAATTCCTGTAATCCCCTGAAATTTACGGGTGCTGAATCAGCCACTGGTCTGCTGCAGTGGTTTGAGAGTATGGAGAACACCTTCATCAACAGCGAATGCCCCGAGAATCTGAAAGTTCGCTACGCCACCAGTGTTTTCCAAAAGAGAGCACTAACTTGGTGGAATGGGGAAAAGCGAACTAGGGGAGTGGATGCTGCCTTAGCTTTGACATGGACAGAGGTCAAGAACCTGATGACCACTGAATTCTGTCCTCGGAGCGAGATGAGGAAACTGGAGACTGAGTTCTGGGAGCTCAAGCAGGATAGCGGGGAGAACGTTATCTATAATACTCAGTTCCATGAGTATAGTCTACTGGTGCCTCATATGGTGACACCCTTGGATAGGGCGATTGAGAAATATATCGGCGGGCTGCCGGTACAGATTCAGGATACGGTCTACGGGAGTAATCCCAAAACACTGGAGGCTGCTATCCGTCTATCTGCAACTCTTACTGATAACCACGTGAAGAATGGAACACTCACTAGGAGAGGATACAAGAAGACTGACACCAAGACTACTGCAAAGGAAGTCAAAGCTGAAGTCAAGTCTGAAGCTGCTAGCTCGTCCAAAAGCAGCAACAAGAAGAGAAAGAATAGGAACTTCATGGTAACTGTACCTGCTGCGAAGTCTGCGCAGCAATCATCAAACAATTCTGCTGCAAGAAGTTACACTGGGAATACTCCCCAATGTAATACTTGCAGGTATCATCACGCACCTAACTTGCCATGTCGCGTCTGCAACAACTGTGGCAAGTTTGGGCACTATGCTAATGTTTGTAGGAGTGCATTGCAAGCACAAAGGATGCAACATGCACCGCTTGCACTGCCAGCTCCTCATGCTCAACCTATTCCGGCTGTACCCATTCGCCAGGTACCTCAAGCACAGGCAAGGGCTTGTTATGAATGTGGTGAAGTGGGTCACTTCAGGAATCAATGCCCAAAGTTGACCGGGAATAATCAAAGGGTGGCAAGAGGCCGGGCTTTTCAACTGAATGCTCCAGCTGCTCAAGCCAACCAGGATGTGGTCAACGGTACATTTCTGATCAACAACTCTTATGCATCTGTCTTATTTGATTCTGGTGCCGATAGGAGTTTTGTTTCATATGATTTTGAATGCTTGCTTGGTAGAACACGTACATACTTAGATAAACCGTTCAATGTGGAGGTGGCTGACGGAAACACTGTTGATATTGACACTATTATCGTTGGATGTACGGTGAACTTAAATGATCACGTTTTCCCAATTGATCTCATACCTATGCATCTTGGTAGCTTCGATGTTATCATAGGCATGGATTGGTTGGCCACCCACAGAGCGGAGATTGTTTGTCATGAGAAATATATTCGTATTCCTTTAGCTTCGGGTGAAACTTTGAGAATATTTGGAGAAACTGCTAGTAGAGGTCTTAAGCTGATGTCTTGCATAAAAGCACATAAGTACCTTAGGAAGAAATGTATAGCCTTCTTAGCACACATTGTGGAGAAGAAAGAGAAAGAAAAGAGAATTGAAGATGTTCCGGTGATACGAGATTTTCCAGAAGTCTTTCCAGACGATTTACCGGGTCTTCCACCAGAACGTTAAGTTGAGTTTCGGATCGACTTAGTACCTGGTGCGAACCCAGTCGCCAAAGCTCCTTATAGACTTGCGCCTTCGGAGTTACAAGAACTGGCGAGTCAGCTGCAAGAACTAACCGATAAAGGATTTATTCGTCCGAGCCATTCACCATGGGGTGCACCGGTCTTGTTTGTCAAGAAAAAGGACGGGTCATTCCGAATGTGTATCGATTACCGCGAATTGAACAAACTCACAATTAAGAATCGATATCCACTTCCGCGCATCGATGATCTCTTCGATCAGCTTCAAGGCTCGGCATGGTTTTCAAAGATCGATTTGAGGTCTGGATATCATCAGCTTCGCGTGCATGAGGATGATATTCCCAAGACTGCTTTCAGAACAAGATACGGCCACTATGAATTTCTGGTAATGCCTTTCGGCCTTACCAATGCACCTGCGGTTTTCATGGACCTCATGAACCGTGTTTGCAGGCCATACTTGGATAAATTTGTGATTGTTTTCATTGATGATATTCTGATCTACTCAAAGACGAAAGAAGAACATGAGAAACACCTTAAGTTGGTTTTGGAGATCCTAAGAGAGGAGCGACTGTATGCCAAATTCGCTAAATGTGAATTTTGGCTTAAAGAAGTTCAATTCTTGGGACACATAGTCAACGAATATGGTGTACACGTAGATCCTGCAAAGATTGATGCCGTGAAGAATTGGAGTACACCGAAGACACCGACGGAGATTCGATCGTTTCTTGGACTTGCTGGTTACTATCGGCGATTCATATCGAATTTCTCCAGGATTGTTGTCCCTCTCACTGCTTTGACTCAGAAGAATAGGCCATATGAGTGGGGACCAAAGCAAGAAGAGGCATTTCAGACTCTGAAGCAGAAACTTTGTGATGCTCCTGTCTTGACATTGCCTGATGGAAACGATGATTTTGTGGTTTATTGTGATGCATCCAACCTAGGTCTCGGTTGTGTTCTCATGCAACGGGGAAAGGTTGTGGCTTATGCATCAAGACAATTGAAAATTCATGAGAAGAACTACACTACACACGACTTGGAACTTGGTGCAGTCGTGTTTGCTTTGAAGATATGGAGACATTATCTTTATGGCACTAAGTGTGTAGTGTTCACTGATCATAAAAGTCTGCAACATATTCTCAATCAGAAAGAGCTTAACATGAGACAACGGAGATGGGTTGAATTGTTAAATGATTATGACTGTGAAATTCGCTACCATCCTGGTAAAGCGAATGTAGTAGCAGATGCGCTTAGTCGCAAAAGTCAAGTTCAGATTCATAGTGTCCGGGTGCACGCTAATCTCCGTAATGATGTTCTCACAGCCCAACAACACTCATTAGCTCAAGATAACTTGAAAAATGAGATGTCTTGTGGGGTTGAGATATTATTGGAAACTAAGGATGACGGGTTGATGTATTATTTGAATCGGTTGTGGATACCGAATAGGGGTGATCTAAGAATGCTGATTATGGATGAAGCTCATAAATCTCGTTACTCAATCCATCCGGGCTCTGATAAGATGTATCAAGACCTTAGGGGCTTGTACTGGTGGCCTGGAATGAAGAAGGATATTGCTGAGTATGTGTCTAAGTGCCTGAACTGCGCCAAAGTCAAGGCAGAACATCAGCGACCTTCAGGATTGTTATTACAACCAGAGATACCGATGTGGAAGTGAGAGAATATATCCATGGATTTCATTACTAAACTCCCACGGACCGCAAATGGTAAAGATAGTATCTGGGTAATTGTTGACAGATTGACCAAGTCGGCTCATTTCTTACCGATACGCGAAACTTACCCTGTGCGGAAGTTAGCTCGTATCTACATTGATGAGATCATTAGTCGACATGGTATTCCCTTAAGCATAATATCGGACCGTGATGCTCGTTTCACGGCACGATTTTGGGAATCACTTCATGAAGCGTTTGGAACAAGACTGGATCTTAGCACTGCTTATCATCCTCAAACGGATGGTCAAACGGAGCGAACGATTCAAACATTAGAAGACATGTTGAGAGCTTGTGTCATCGATTTCGGTGGCAATTGGGATAGCCATCTACCATTGGTTGAGTTCTCGTATAACAACAGTTATCACGCGAGCATTGGTATGGCGCCGTTTGAAGCTCTTTATGGCAGGAAATGTCGGTCACCTATTTGTTGGACCGAGGTCGGCGATACGCAGATTACTGGTCCCGAGATTATTCAGGAAACGACTGACAAGATCCGCCAGATCCGTGACAATCTGTTAGCTGCTCGCAGTCGACAGAAAAGCTACGCGGATAAACGAAGAAAACCTCTAGAGTTTGAAGTGGGAGATATGGTATTACTCAAGGTGTCGCCTTGGAAGGGCGTTGTTCGATTTGGGAAAAAGGGGAAGCTTGCTCCACGATACGTTGGCCCTTTTAAGATCCTTGAAAGGATTGGGAAGGTTGCTTACAAATTGGAACTTCCTCCTGAACTTAGTAATGTGCATCCAACGTTTCACGTGTCCAATCTAAGAAAGTGCTTAGCTGATCAGGATCTTCAGGTGCCACTCGATGACATCCGCATCGATGATACCATGCACTTCGTTGAAAAACCAGTGGAGATTATGGATCGTGAGATTAAACAGCTCAAACGCAGTAGAATTCCAATTGTCAAAGTACGTTGGGAATCGAAACGGGGTCCAGAATTCACATGGGAGCGGGAAGATCAGATGAAGCTTAAGTACCCACATTTATTTACTACGGTCACTTCAAGTTGAATTTCGGGACGAAATTCCTCTAACTAGGGGAGACTGTAACATCACTGTACTTTAGGTTGTCCGTACATCCGTACATCCGTACGATTGTACTGTTACGACCTGAGATTTATTAATTATTAATGATTATGAATTACTGATTTTCACTACTGATATTATCACTGTACTGGTATGCATGACTATGATTTATTATACGCGTAAACTACGGGAAGTTTAGTTGTAATTCAACTAAACAGGCTTGTAGTGTTTATCGCAGTGCCTTATTATTGATGATGATGAATTAATGGTCTGAGAATGGATTGGGATGGAACTAGGAGTTTGTTAGAGTCTGGTTACTAAACATAGTCAAGGACCCATGGACATGGTTTATCGAAATAGCGGTGGGACGGTGGCTAGGGCAGTTGCGACTGACCCTTACATATGCCCTATATATATGCATATTTCGGTCTATCATGGATGTGTCAGTGACTAGGGTTTAGTGGGTTTTGGTTTGGGAAAAATGATAATATTAAAGTTGTTAAATAATGGAAATTAATTACGCGAAGTGAGGTTACGATCATTACTTAAACGCGAATGTTGATTCAGAAATATTAACTTAATAATGTATTCGCGTGAATGACGATTCACACGAATATAATTATTAAGGATAATATTCTGAAACAATATTCCATAAATCGCAAATCGAATCGAAATACGGTACGAGCGTTGGATTCGCAAAGGTGACGATCTTTACGAATACGTACGCGAGTAACATGTTTCGACGAGATAATTAAATAATATGGAACGATATTAAATTAATAAATAGAACTTAAAACGTTTATTAGGAATCACAACTTAAATCGTTTCGAATAAATTTAATTATTAATTAATTGATTTATCGATAATGAGACGGAATCATTTTACGAAGCAATTTATTTAAAAACCATTTTATTTAAAACGAAACCTATTTATTTAAATGTTTTACGTGTTAAATATGTTTTACGTTAAAAATCGGACATTTATAATATTTTTATCGCGATAAAAACGGGACCGAGCACGTGGGGATAACACGCGTTATAAGAAAGACATCTTCTTTCTTTTTCTTCATTTCCACTCCTTCCTTTCTCTCTCTAAAAAGCAATTTCCGTCACTTTCTCTCTCTACAACTTCTCTCTACGATATCTCACTCGTTTCTCGACGGATTCACGAGATCTTGGCGCCCACGCGTTCGTGTGATCAAGGAGAACAAGTTGATACGAAGAAATCATACGTTTGAGCCACGGATCGAGGTAAATCTAAGTGTTTTCTTTCGGTTTTTGTTAAGAACTTCATAGGTGCGTGGATATCAAATCTTTAAACGATTTTAGGGTTTACTTGGGTTGAACGAGTTAGTAATAGTTCATAGAGTGCCTTGACCGAACCCCTAACAGCCTAAGGACTCGAAGTTGCTGAGTTGAGAAGCTGGTTCGCGATCCAGCTTAGGCCGAACCCTGCATCAGCCCTTAGCCGAACCTTTTGGTCGGCCGAACCCTAGCTGCAACACCATTAGGATGCTTCATGAACCTCTGGCTCACGAACCCTTGGAGTCTGCGAACCTTCTTTACACGGCCGAACCCTACTATTCTCACAAACCTTAGCATCAGCTCCGGCCACCATCACAACCCAGCCGAACCCTATGGTTTGACGAACCATAGTGAGGGCGAACCTGGGGGATGATAGACGAACCATGTGCCAGCTTGGGTCACGAACCCTTTTGTGTTGAGATGACCGAACCCTTACAAACGGGCGAACCCATCATGTAGGCGAACCCTAGGGTGACTAACCCTAAGCCGAACCTTTGGCTTTAGCCAAAAGGTTCGCTGCCCTCATTGGGTAACCGAACTGAACCTCATCAATTTAAATAGGTTAAGGGTAATGGGGAGCAAGGGTATGCACATACGCGCATAAATCTCTATACATGCATATGAAACGATAATACTCACCACCTTTACTCTCTTTAACATAAGTTTTCTTAAACTATGGGGTTATACATATGTTGGGCTTAACGAGTAAACTTAATATTTCATATGGTTAACTTAACTATTGTAATATAAAAACATAACATGGTTTTCAATAAACTAAATGGTGGTGAGCGATTAAACAGGATCATGTATAAAAACATAGATATGTATATGGCTAGGGTTAACACCTTTACATATACCTATCTAGGAGTGTATACATGAAATCCCAAGACTTGTCATTATTAGGTAATGATAAGAAACTATCAAGTTTGAATTATAAACTAAGGATGGTTAGTTATGATATCTTAGTGAGTTATCTTAACTTGGATAATTAAATTAGTTAAAGACATGACTAAAAATTTAAGGAAAATAAATATGGAAAATTAATTGAAATGATGTGCGTATATTCTTAAACCCAAAACACATATTAAATATAGGTTGATAGAGTTGTTTTGGCTTCAATTACGTGAGCGCGCGTTATACGAGAACACTGATTCTAAGGACTTCAGGTGAGTTCTCATAACCTCCCTTTCTTTAAACTGTTTTTAGTTTTAAAACCCGGAGGTGAAACATGTATACCAAAATAAATATTATTTTGATAACACAAGGTTAATACCTGTTTATCAATATGATATTCACATTTGAAATTATCATTATTATGGGATTATCTCTTATTATTTTATATCCATGTAAACATTGTTATTGACCTAGGTCAATAACAAAGATTACAAGTATTGTCACAAATCCCGAGAATCATCGCTCTTAACTTCGGTTAATTGCTTTGACATCGTGTATTGTCACGTGGATGGTTTCCACATCTGTGAATCATTGCCTTTGACTTCGGTTAATTGCTTTGACTTCATGTATTGTCACGTGGTTAGCGACCACTCCATGAATCATGTATTTAACTTATGTTAATTACATAATGATCATGTATAGTCACGAACATTATTGAAGAATATAAATGATGTGATTGGTTGATTTGTTTGTGGATTGATTATCTATGTTTGATTATGATTATTTAGGGATTGATTATAACTGATTGATTATGTGATTATGTGATTGTGTATGTGTTTGGTTGTTGAATGGATGGATGTGTGTTGGATTATCTCATATAGGTACTCATATGGATTTTCTCAAGAAAATCATAAGTTTTATACTCGTTTTAAACAAAACATTTTATAAAACCATTTTAAGCATAAACTTTCAAACTCATTTTACTAAAACATTTTTAAAATAAAAACTTATGATTACTCACCAACTACTTTTGTAGTTGACACTTGATTTCTTACATGTTTCAGGTGATGGAGACAAGTAGGATGAAGAGGATGATCTCTTCTATTTTGGACATCATCATCATATAGGATTCTTGGACTTAGTTAATTAACTAAATTTCTGGCGATTAGAGTTTAGTTAGTGTAACTAAATCTTTTGTGTATTTGATGTATTTGATTCATGATGAACATGATTTTTGTGTAATTAATTTGATTAATGGAATGTTATGTGATGACTTGAATTAGATGCCCACGAGCTTTTGAACAATCTACACATCCCTCGTGGCATCCCGACGTTTCCGCCATCGGTCGGGGTGTTACATTACCACACGCTCATTCTATATTTTCTCCTTGGTTGATGATAGTAGGCACAATACAAATAATCTATGCAGCTTCAACATCTCCCGGCCAACGTAATTTAAAAAAAAGAATAGCCTATTCCTCCGTATCTCATATGAGTTTCATACTTATAGGAATTGCTTCGATAACCGATACGGGACTCAATGGAGCTATTTTACAAATCATCTCTCATGGCTTTATTGGTGCTGCACTTTTTTTCTTGGCGGGAACGAGTTATGATAGAATACGTCTTGTTTATCTCGATGAAATGGGCGGAGTAGCTATCCCCATGCCAAAAATCTTTACGATGTTCAGCAGCTTTTCCATGGCTTCCCTTGCATTACCGGGTATGAGTGGTTTTGTTGCAGAAGTGATAGTATTTTTAGGAATAATTACCAGCCAAAAATATCTTTTAATGCCCAAAATTGCCATCACTTTTGTAATGGCAATTGGAATGATATTAACTCCTATTTATTTATTATCTATGTCACGCCTGATGTTCTATGGATACAAGTTATTTAATACTCCAAACTCTTATGTTTTTGATTCTGGACCGCGCGAGTTATTTGTTTCTATCTCCATTTTTCTACCTGTAATAAGTATTGGTATGTACCCCGATTTTGTTCTTTCACTATCAGTTGACAAGGTTGAAGGCATTCTATCTAATTATTTTTATAGATAGTTAAAAAAACTCCTATTATTTTTAAGAGTTGGTTGGCTAATGAAAAAAAAAGAAGAAGAAGGATTTTGATTCTCTTCAATTTTAAATAAAGTCAAAACAAAATATGAATTTTAATTTTTACCCAATATACTTGGTCTTTGCGAGAACCGCGTGAATCACTATACTACTTGATTCACATGGTTCTCGCCGATTGAGACAAGATGTTTTATATACACCTATTGCATTTGTATTCTTAAGAACTTTTCTTGAATTTAACTAGAGGTTATCGTAAATGAACCATAACTATGTAACCCTATTCCTAATAGATTGACCCCAAAATAGCATATCCAAATTATAAGAAAGCCTAGAGTCGCCACAATTGCGGAATTTGCTCCTTGCAAATTTTTCTTTGTTCGAGTATGCAAATAAATTGCGAATACGATCCAAGTAATAAAGGCCCAAGTTTCCTTTGGATCCCAACTCCAATATGATCCCCATGCTTCATTAGCCCATACTGCTCCTGAAAGAATACCTATGGTTAAAAAGATAAATCCTAGGCTAATCACACGATAACTCCAATAATCCAATTGTTGAATAAACTGGGCCTTGTAATAATTATTATCAGAAAAAAAAAAAGAAGTTTTTTTTAAAAATATTGTTTCTTTCATTCTTGTATTGGATTTCACCAAATGAAAATGACTCATTTAATTTTAATAAATTATTACTTTTTAAAGTTAAATAAGTAATCTCAAACAAGGCCTTAGTTGATACTGTGAATAAAATACATATCTTATTAAAATAAGTTGTTATTATAATACCAATTTTTTTTAAAAATAAAACTTAATACAACAAAATGTTAATAATAAATAAACATATACTCAAGCTCTAAATTTATGGTAGTCTTCGGTGTACATGTTATTGGGTGACTTTGAAATCTTTCTTTATTGGTTTGCATGATGACCTATTGCTTTCTAATCAATAATACGTTATGTATACTTCTTGTTTATATTTCAACTATCTGATTCAAATGCCGATCTTTATTTCTCTTTCACCCAACAAAAATAGATGATCTTACCATTTCAAATATTGGTCTACGGACACTACTACACAATACGGTATTTGCTACCAGAATTACGGTCGCAAAATGGTGGCAATTGCCATTTTGAAACCAATTTGCTGCCATAAAGTTGGTGAGGAAAACCCTGGTGGCAAATGACCTATTGCTACCGTTTTGCCACCACATTATTTTTTGCTACCAAATGTTGCGACAAGAAACAAGATCAAAAATATTGCAACGATATTGCCACCATATTGGTTGCTACCATTTTGCCACCATATTCGTTGCTACCATTTTCCCACCATATTAGTATAGCCATTTTGCCACCATTTTAGATAGTTTTATTACAACCGTTTTGTGATAGTTTTTTACAACCATTTTGCCACCATATATTTTTACACCAACATAGCTACCACCATTTTGCTACCAAAACATACATAGTTGCCACCTGTATATATTTTTTCATCGAGAAAACCTCCTAAAACCACCTGTGATCGTTTCATTCCCACATAGCAGAACATAGATTTGCTTAAATTTCAAAAATAACCAAACTGAACATAAAATCTCAAGTTATAGAAACAGATTACATATCAAACATAATAAAAACAATCAAACTAAAAGTGTTTATAGTCTATTTCTGGACCAATGTTTTCAACATGTCTTCAAATTTTGACGTTCGATTGCTGTGAGGCCCCGATCCCGGGCGCCTCGCAGAGGTTGGTTTTCATCATAACACATAGCTCTTAAACTAAAAACTTTCATAATCATGCAGCGGAAATGTAAACATAGTTTGATAAACAGAATTCAATAAAGTGTCTGTATCACAATCATATCGAATTGCCAAAACCAACGGGTCGTCTGGATTGATGCCCGAGCTCCATGCTTTCTCTTACCATAGCTTTAACCTGACATACATGCTAAATCAAGTCAGCTTACGCTGGTGAGTTCTAGTTTTCATAAAACAACATTAAACATACTTAACATAAACATCATTTCATACACGTAGTCCATAACCTTAGCACATAACATCCTTAACATCATCGTCATACGTTCCACTGTTACCATACGAACAGTGGGCTCATGCCGGCACAAGGCTTCATACCCAGTTATAGTCGTGGTTGACTATCATACCCAGTTATAGTCGTGGTTGACTATCAAGCCCAGTTATAATTATAGGGATCTAGGTTATTAGAAAATGTTGGCCTAGACTATAACTAAGTTTCCCATATATGAGTTATCTCATATTACATTATCTCGTTCATTATTTGCTTATGTGCTATGTGTTATAATTATTCATTATGTGTTATGTTATATTTGTTACCATAGAGGAAAGACATAGTTATTAGAATGCCTTTGCTTACACTTAGCTGAGGATGCCTTAGCCTAAGATAACTTTATATCATGGGGATTACTTAGGTTAAGCAAATGCCTTATAACTTCTTTTTAAGTAAACTCCATTCTAAACTCACATATTATGTGCAAACAATCATCAGATATTGGGAATTTAAACTTATTAGGCTTAATACCTAATATGATTCTGTAGATAAACTAGGAATTTCAATATTGATTTTAAGATCCCATTAGAATTATGTTTGTGAGGTGGATATGTACTAACTGGAAGAGTGTAGTACCGGTAGTTAGAATTCTTGTATAGGAAAGCTATTCGTATAAATCCCTGAGGTACTGTGGGACCTGTCTAGCTTTCCTGGGGACTTCTGATGAGAGTACAATCACTTATAGGCCAAAGCGTATCATACCAAACACCTTACAAACTAAATGGTTCTAATATGTCACCCGGTATTCAACTTTGAATATCATTCCCTATGTTTTCAACCGAGTTCAAAACGATTTACTTATTTGTGATTTCTATTATCCGTTCAATTTTGATTTAAATTCCTATTAGTATTAAGTTTGTTAAGATGAACATGTAGTAACTGGAAGGGTGAATACCGGTAGTTGAGACTCCTGTCTAGGAAAGCGATTCATAATCCCTGACGAGGGACCAGTCTAGCTTTCCTGGGGATTATCAATGAGAGTATTTTATCTATAGGCCAAAGCATGTTACATTTTGCAAACAACATTAATTCTAATAAGCCAAAAGGTGTCCAACTTGGATGCTACTCCCTAAAATTTATAATCTAATTCAAAATGATTTCAATACATTGCATCTACAATTCCAAATCTTATGATATCATAATAAAGATTAATGATGGTGATTCATCACTATATCTCACAAGCTATGATGTCATTTTCTTTTGATGAATAATAATATATATGTTATGATTCAATAATCCCAATATATCCTAATTAAGGTGCCATTTTCTTTTTGTTGGATAAAATATATATCATGATTCAAGAAAGTTAATAATATCATACCTAAGATTGTAATGGTGATGCATTGCTACATCTAAAGGCTATGGTGTTACCTTTCTTTGGATTTTTAATGTATATGTTATGATTCAATACATCCATGATTCATACTTAGTTATGGTGATTCATTACTATTCTCACAGGATATGATATCATCTATATTTGCTCTATGTTGCCTATGTTTTAATTCTTAAACCTACATGATATCATACTTGAGGTTAGTGATGGTGATTCATCATTGTGTCTCACAAGATATGATGTCAATTCTCTTTGATTTATGTTACCTATATTATGATTCAGGAATTAGTAATATTATATCTAAGATGTGTGATGGTGATTCATCACTACATCTAAATTTCATGGTGTTACTTTTTTGGATTGATAATGTATATACTATTGTTTTTAGAACTCCATGATATCATACTTGAGATTAGTGATGGTGATTCATTACTATGTCTCACATAATATGATATCAACTCTCCTTGTTCTGTGTTAACTATGTTATGATTTAACTAACATTAAACCTAAGATCAGTGATGGTGATACATCACTAAATCTAAAAGGTTATGGTGTTGTTTTTCCTTTATTTATGATGTACATTTTGATTCAAGAAAACAAGTAATATTATACTAAAGAATTATTGATAGTGATTCATCAATAAATATAAAAGGTTATAATATTACATATTTTAATCATCCAAACTTGTGAAAGAAAATTTGATGATATGGTTCTTATGATTAGTGACTTGTCACTACATCTATAAAGTTATTATATCACATACCTGATTTTAACCATGACGTCTATGTTATAATTTACAAACCCACTAAGATATTATGCCCAATAATTCTAACATGTCATTGGGTATTCAATTCTAAAAAAAATCATTCTCTATGTTTCAAATAGGCTATAATGATTTTTTTGCTTTGTATTATTTTAACCAAGAAACATTTATTTCTTATTATATTTAGTTTAGATTTCAATAGAATGACATAATGTGGACTTACGATTTGAAGTATGGATGATTCCATATAAAATTTTAAAACAAGTCCACATGAATCATATTATTGAGTTTTAGACAAATCATCCTATATTCATACATTTAGACAAAGATTCAAAAGTTCCATGATATTATAGCTAAGATTAATGATAATTAGTTATCACAACAATCAAAGCTTATATAATATCAAAATCTATGTATTCTACATCATTCGTATATCCAAATATCGATCATCTATCAATTCATAACTTACAACCGAGAAATTCCATTGCAAAAATTTCATTGATGAAAACCTTTATGCTCATGCAATTTTTAAAAGCAGGTCAAAGTCTCCCACACCTATTCAAGTTTGTCTAAAGTTCTTGTCACCCTTGGTAGGCGTTTAGTATGCTATCAAAGTATTAGTAGTGTGGTGGGTTGGCTGCGGTATACCCTATATATAAGCACTAATGGTACATTAGTAGTAGGATCAAAAGCTTGATCAAGGGCTAAAGTAGTCAATTCAATCTACAGTTTCGAGAAACCATGCTAGTCAAATCAATTGTTACTCAATTTCTAATCTTGGTGTGCATTCTTACACCAGGTCAAATTAAGGATATCGATAACCATAAGAATCATGCTAATGATTCTTAAATGAGTTATCATATATTCGTATGTTTAAACAATTATTCAAAGATTCAGTGATATCATAACTAAGGTTAATGATTAGTAGTTATCATAATTATATAATATCAAATACTAGAGAAATTGCAATCATTTAGAAATCCATATAACTATGAGATTCGATTGCAAGATTGCAATTGTTAATATCTCTAAACTCATACAATTTCTAAAGATAGTCAAGTATTCAAGCATCTATTCAAATTTAGTTAGGTTTAGGATAGTCTTGGAAGGTAATTGGAATGCTATCAAGGTATTAGTGATGTGGTGGGTTGGTTGCGGTATACCCTATATATAAGCACCACTAATACATTGATAGTAGCACCGAAAGCTTGATCAAGAATAGGATTTGTCAGTTTAATCTACAATTCGAGTGAACTAATTTTCAGTCAATAATAATCGACAAATAAATCATTACTCATATAAATATTTGGGGAGTATTTATATACCAAGTCATCCAAATACATTTGTGGTCAATCTCACCGTTAGTTGAGTCAATTATCGTTAAATTCAAAACCCTCATAGCAAGTAAACTAGTTATAATACAAATCCGAAAATTCGTGTATGTTTAAAGTTCATTTTAATTTCAGTTTTAAAACCAATTACAACTTTAACTATCCTAGGCTTTCAATTAGTAGTCTAAATATTGAGACACTATCCTATAACTTTAATAATTACAATTCTTTAAATCAAGAGCTGAAGTTATTAATTTACTAAAAAAAATCGATAACTAAAGGTGATAAAGAAACAAAAACAAGTTGAAAAAAAAAACAACTAACAGTTTTGTCAAAAAAAAAAGAGGTCGAAATAAACAACTAACACTCGTGTCAACAATTACTATTAAATAAATTTCGGGACGAAATTTCGTAAAGTAGGGGAGACTGTAATCCCCGAGATTTTTCGTTACAACTTTTAATAATATAATCATCTTAGATTCATAATAAAACAAAGCCTACGATATCATTCGAAACGTCTGTATTCATAAACAAATAAATATATATATATATATATTCAAATAAACAAATTTTGTTACACAAATAATAATGTTAAAATTTATAAGTCAAATTTTAAATAAGAATTTTATAAAATAAAAACTAATGTATATATAAATAACTATATATTGGTTATATAATCTAAATATATATGAATGATAATAATAATTATAATATTAATAATAGTAGTAGTAATAATAATAATGATAACAAGAAGAATAACAAGTGACATTATATAAAATCTATAAAGTTCTAAAGTTTTACAAAATACTAAGTTTAACATAAAATAATAAAAACATAATATAAAGGGATCAAAGTTGGAAAGAAAAGAATTGTGATTGTGAGTGACAAAAGTTTCCAACAAAACTAAAAGAAACAATAAACCTAGAGGACTAAATGGGTAAAACCCAATTTCTTAATCTCCTTCTTAACAGATCCCGTGTTCGACCCTCTCCCCTCCGGTTCAACCTCAAAAATCAACCAAAAACGCGTTTTGAATCTAAATGGAAACCAGTTACGCAAATCTCGCATAATCAAGAATCAATTCACACAAACAATTCCAAAAACAACTACCAAATCACGTGAATAATCATTCTTGTATAAAGCTTACTTTGAACAAACCAAAAACAACAAATACAACCCATTTAAATTCAATTGAACAGCCAAAAACCTCTGCAACAATCTTCGGGGTCAAATGAAACCAAAATCCTCATCAAAGAAGCTTGAGAACTCCGAATCACGATCGCGTCTCAGCGCGGGTTGTTCATGGACTCGATTCCCGACTATTCAATTCGATTACAGGTAACAAATTGTATCAATCCACTCCGTTTTAATCACTGAAAAATAGCCCTATGTTAATCGAGGCACACAGTTACCATACTAATCGAACTGGATCTAAGAACGAATTAGGGTTCATGGTGAAATTGGGGGAAAACGAAACACTTATGTTTTCTATAAATCAAACGATTTGGAATCCAATTGCAGGATCTAGTTCATCGGTAAAACGATTGTGGTATTGGGTTTGGGTAACTGGTTCTAAACTCGCTTGGGCCAATTTTAGCCACCGTGATTTTTTTTTTTTTTTTTTTTCATTTAGCCATTTACCCACTACTTTTGTTTCTATAAAAATCATTTAAATTTTTGAAAATCAAATTTGATTCCTCTGTTAACTTTAAACAATTTTCAGTAGAAAAAATAATTATTATTATTTACTTTTCATTTCTTATGTTAATTTCAAAGATAATATCAATTAAAAAACAACATACATAGATATATATATATATATATATATATATATATATATATAAGAGAAACATTATTTTACAGAATATGATTCTTGAATTTTAGTATAAACAAGATAATAAGGGTTAAGTGCATTTTGAAATTTTTGGAAACAATATTCTTTTACTAAATCATAATCTAAAGTTAAAAACATAAGGTTATGAAAAGTGATTATCTTTACATAAAAATATAACGATTCTTTTTGTAAAAGTTTAAAATTCATTTAAGATTCAAGGTTAAAAGTATATTTTTAAAAACCAAACTCATTTTAATAAATGATTTAAACTTATTCTAAAATTATTTCTAAAACAAATGGCATCTCAAATCAATTATAGGAATACCTTTACCAAAGGTTAAAATAAATAAACCTTATGATTTATTAAAATCAAACATATAAAATTTTATACATGCAAATAAATAATTAATTTGCAAAAAGAAATGGGTGGAAAATTATTCAATTAGTATTCTTAGAAATTCAAACACAAAGTAATAAATAAAAAGAATATCTAATGTTCTATTTTATTATTAAAAGAATATTATTAAATATTCTTAAAACATTAGTCTGGTTTATTCATAAAATGATATTGAGAAATAAAAAGAATCTGTGATATTCTATTTAATTAAATCAATATTATAAGAATACTTATTCTAAGCATCCAATCAAACCTAGATTCATTTAGACTAGGATTTCCATAGAATGATATATTCATAAGATATTGAACTTAAACTCTAGGGATATCAAACTCATTAAGATGTTCCTATAAACATTAGGTTGACGTGTGATCTTTGACCTAGGAATCAATCAAGCACATTGGACTAGCTAATCAATCCAAGTGAGTTTCTTCACACTCCCTTTTACATTTTTGTTTTTGGGATGTTACACATGTCTTATTCAAACTTTATTCATTTTACTATTCATTCAATCTATGATGCAAGCCTTAGACCTATTTAGCTTTATGTGTTAAAGGCTAGGCTTATACAATGTGTTGATTCTATGTGTGATTCTATGTGTGTTGCCAGTCAAGCAATCTAGTACTTAGTAGTCTAAGATGGTTAGATACTATCTTCGCAAAGGCTTTTGCCTTTGTGTGAAAAAGGTGAAAAGTACACCTAGCAAACTTGTTGAATTATAACTGTTAATTTTATAGTATGGCCATACTTGAATTAACATGTTGTAAGGATACTAGTTTGGACACAAGCAATAGTTATTCATTCATTCATTCAATCAATTTATTCAAACTTGTATTCATGCTGTGCTTATGATACATATCTAGTTAGGCTATAGTTTGCATCCTTTTTATACCTATTATTTAAACTGTGTGTGAACTCACCAACTATGCAAATAGTTGACAAACTCTATTTTACATGTGTAACAGGATAAGGAAGCATGATGAAGACATAGGATAAGACTTAGTAGACCTAGTTAAATTTTAAACAATGTTTTAGCATTCAATTGTAACTATTTTGTATTCAATTCATGTAATGTAATTTGAATTTAATGAATGACATGTTGTATTGTTTTAATGATGATGCATTAAATATTGAAACGCATAATAGCACCATGAGCTAATGAACAGTCAAGCTCGCGCCCCGACGTATTCCGCCGTCGGTCGGGGTGTGACAATAGTCGTGGTTGACTATCATGCCCAGTTATAGTCGTGGTTGACTATCATGCCCAGTTATAGTCGTGGTTGACTATCATGCCCAGTTATAGTCGTGGTTGACTATCATGCCCAGTTATAGTCGTGGTTGACTATCATGCCCAGTTATAGTCGTGGTTGACTATCATGCCCAGTTATAGTCGTGGTTGACTATCATGCCCAGTTATAGTCGTGGTTGACTATCATGCCCAGTTATAGTCGTGGTTGACTATCATACCTACCCAGCACAATTACTGGTACATCCTTCATACATATCCTATAACACTTATAGGAACATCGTTCATTCGTCATGCATGATATACTAGCATCATATCTTGTTTTATCATAATCATCATAACATTTCCTGCTAGCATCATAACATCATTCATTGTAGTCATCATGGCATATTAGGCATGTCATACTAGCATCATTTCATCATACCATCATAACATACTAGCATCATGCACAAGTCATCATATCATACTAGCATCGTTATCATATCATAACATCATGGCATCATGTCTACATATCATATTTTCATCCTAGCAACCTAGGACCTTGTCATACTCCTATAACTATTCTCATAGTTATCATCATGAAGCATGTTATCATAAAGTCATCATCATATCATATGCTAGCATCATTATCATAGCATGTTATTCATTATCATAACTCATTTATCATGCATTCATCATACATAGCATACTTTCATGCATAGATCATACTAGCACATAAACATGCATACATAGTCAGGGCATATCATCATTCATTCATCATCATCATGAGCACATAACATCATAACAATAAGCATGTATGTCAGCCCAAAATATTAAACATAAAAGAGGGCGTCTAGAACTCACATGATAGTAGTTTCCTGTTTCTTTAGCCGAACTCCTTAGCTAGGCCTTAAGAACCTACATCAGTTACATCATCTCATTACATCACGTTCTGAGACTTAGAAATTATTCTAAGTCCTCATAGCCTACTAGTCCCCCTTACTGAATCCAAGTTCTCGAAACTTAGCTAAGTGTTCGAAACCCTTGAAATTCATTAAGTTCTCATGTACACGAAATTACCCTTGTTCACGAAATAGCTTAGTATTCAAAATAAACTCGTACTCGAAGTAACCCTTGTATTCGAAATGACCTTTGTATTCGAAATAGTCATGTACTCGAAATAACCTTTGTATTCGAAATGTCCATGTACTCGAAATTCTAAGTATGATTTCGAGTACCCTTTGTGCAGGATTTCGTGTACTCATCACTTTCGTCATTAAACATCTCAGAAATTCATCTAAGGCTTTGGGGAGCTAGTTCTAGGTTCCTTATGTTGTTACCAACACGCTGGAACCTCAAAGTTCCGAACTTTATGCATAAAGGTGTGAGCTTTATGCATAAGTTCCCTTTTGTATGTCCATCCTAACTTTTGTACAAAAATCCTAACTTTTCGGTTTGGATCACTTACTTGAAGGTAGATGAGCACTCCTATAGATCCTCGTGCGTTTCCTCTTCTGTTTGGTCGATTAAAAGCTCGACCTTTGCAATGCTCGAACTCTGCTTCGTGTACTCGAGAGAAGATGCGCTTCAGCCAAAGGTTAGCACGTTTTCCAAGGCCCTACTATTTATAGGCAGTGTCTTGTACCCGAAATATGAGGAATGTTCGAGTACAGTATTTCGAGTACAGTGTACTCGAAGTCTAGACTTCGAGTACACGAACTCGAGGCCTTAAACATTTTATTTTTCGTCCATCTCTCACCAGTTAATTAATTATCCGTTACCCATTCGTAAGTCCAAATAACTTGTATTAGAAAATTTGGGATGTTACAATTGCTCATAGCATCTTTCTCTGCCTTATGTTTTTTTCCTTTTCAGCCTCCAACTCTACAGTAATTTTATTTAATATTTCTTTTTCTTCATCTTTTTCCTTCAGAATTTCCTTGATAATCTCATCCAATTTTTCATTCTACAAAACCAATAAAAATTTATATTGGGTCAAGTTCAGTTTAACTAACAAATAAAATTCATAATGGGTCAAGTTCAGTTTAACTTACAAATAAAATTCATAATGGGTCAAGTTCATTTTAACCTACAAATAAAATACATAATGGGTCAAGTTTATTTTGTGAGGGTGATGCTTGTAATGACATTGGTTCAGATCTAATTTAACTACTTAAGTTACAAAACTAACTAAATATTAATAACACCCAATCATTTTTTCATATGGAATCAAACTCTAACCTATTGTTAAAATTAACATACCTCAGGGTTGTGTCTACCATGTGCGTTCGAGTCATTAACATAACTTAATCCATACACTTTCAAGAAAGGGCCTAAAAGATGGCAATGTGATTCAATGTAAATACAAAAATAAAACACCAAGGTAATAAACTTCATCTTGTGAATTTATTGGTAATATGATCATCAGCAATCAATAGTATTCTCCTAATTGATCCATTACATCCCTTCTCGCCTGAAATGAGGCAATTCACCCCAAACACATAATAAATCGTAAACAGGAAACAACAATAGACACAAGAAATTCATGGTTCGTTAAAAATTGACCAATGTTCACACAATGCCACTAGCGTTTATATTATTTAGGTGTTATAAAGGAATTACAAGTACATTGATCTATATTTAAAAACTAATACTAGTGTTGTTGACCTTGCTAAACAAGACAACATAATTAGGGACATCTTTCCATAATCACAACTATGTAGAGGTCAGACTCGAATGAAATATGCTACTAGTAAATAAATAAAATTAAAACCAAATGAAAAGGGTTCTTAAAGCCAACTGCATTGTCCATTAAATGTTATTTTACAATGCACAAAATACAAATATTAAGTCACTAACTGGCCTCTTTCAATTCTGCTGTAGTTAATACATCAAAGTCTTTTGGTGTGCGCTTTAATATGAGATCACGTACACGACCACCAACAAGATAAACATCAAATCCAGTGTAAATCAAGTATAAATTTTCATCAATGCTCAAGCATTACATAGGAAAACAAAAATTAATTCCAAATTTGTAGAAAACATATTTCCAGAACTGTAAAAAAACATAAATATGTGCAATTTTGTGGTTCTTTTTGTATGATAGCATAGAAAAATAGGTGACACATGCATGACCCTCATAGCAAATAATATTGATTTGTCCTATTGAAGCTCACGCCTTCAATTTGGTTTTCTATCAAAACGGTTCACTGCAGCTTCTATTAACAGGTCTTGGTCTTTATATTGGATTTTAAGTTATTCTAAATCTTGATGTTTCTTCTACAGCTAATGTTTCTATAGAGCTTCAAGTGAATTTCTCCATTGTGTTCTACTGTTCTTGAGTGTTCATCATTTACACATAACCTGTTCACATTAATGTAGCTAGTAAGATTGTTTCTACCATGTTTTACTAGTTAAAGTCTTACTTGTTGCTTGTAACATTGAATGAAATAAACAAAGAGATTGAGCATTCCATTGTGCTGCTATTATTGTTCTTGTGAGTTGTAAGTGTGCGTTTGAATCACAGTGATTAACTGAGATTTGGCATTTGTAAATCAAACATATTAATCTTTTTGTATATGTGTGTGTTTACTCCAATCAATGATCCTTCTTTACACACCATAATCATGAAGGAAATGAAAAAGAAAAAAAAAGAGAAGACTAATAGCACTACTAGAAAACACGCGTTTTTCCGACGACGAATTCCTACAACTGATATTAGTCGGAAAAAACCTGGTTAGAAAAATATTTCCGACAAACTTCCGTGGAAATTTTGCGACAACTTTCCGACGACAATATTTCCGACTGGTTCCGACGAAAATGAATTTTTAGAGTTTTTATTTTCCGACTGATTTCCGATCATGCGTTTCCGACGAATTTCCGACCACCAGCTTTATTTAAGTATTATTTTTATTATTGTATTTCCATCAAACTTCCGACAAAAGCGTTTCAAACCAATTTCCAACGAGTTTTACACATGTACTTTTTTTCATAGTTGTTCTTGTTCCTACCAATTTCCGACAAAAAACGTTTTAAAAAAATAATAAAATAATTGCAATAAACCCAAATTTTTTTCTTGCTTTAAATGCCAAAAAATTCAATACAATCATGTTCAACTACAAGATACCGTCATTGTTACAAGTTCTACCACAAAAACTACCATCATCGAATTACAAGTTTTACTTCAAAATGTTACAATAATCAAATTACAATTTCACAACAAAAGACAATAATCATCAAACTACAAGTTCAACAACAAAAAACAAATATATAAGCCAAACTTTCATGTTGATCGCTAGGATTACCAAATTTTTTCATTAGCTCGGCTATTTGTCGTTGCATCTCCTCCTTCATCTCTTCCCTCATTTGTTGTTGTATTTCTTCCCTCATGTGATGTTGCACCTCGTCCCTCATTTTTTGTTGAACATCTTCGACTCGATTATGCAATTCTTCTACTTGGGATTGCAAGTCTCGCACCTAAAAAATTGTTAAAACATACATGAATCGTAACCAAACAAGAAAACATACGAGTTGGTTAAACGAGTATGACTAGTCAAAACGAGTCTGACTTTTCTTAATTAAATTTTTTTTATGAAATACCTTCTCTTGCGAGCGTTGGTACTCAGCGTAAGTCGGTGTTGACCCGGATGACAAAGAAGGTGCACCCGTAATGATGAAATTAGAATCTGAAGAACTTATCCCGAATTTGTTCCCTCCTTGTGTACGCTCCCACAACTCAACATCACCCACCAGATGCTGAGTAACGTCCTCCCCGTACCTCTCGAGCATGGCTGTTGCGTACTCCTCTTGCGATATGTAAAATCAATATGGCCATTGTATTAAAAGTTGATACAATTTATAAAATATAGTTTTTACATGTAACATAAACAAACACATCTATAATACATATAAAGTTGATAAAATTCAATTTATTCTATCAAGACATGATCCATACATTAAAAAACATATCTAGAATACATATAATTTTTCATCATTTTATTTGCTACTTGATTCGATACGAATAACCAAGGGCCTATCCTATGCAAGTTCATACCAATAATTAAATACTTACATTTTCTATTACATTCCATACTACATATTAGGCCTCTAACTCATAACCAAAACACTCACTCTAAGGTGTACAAATTGATTGTTGATCCAATTGTATGATGATTTAATCCCTTAAATCATTAATCACCTAGGAATTATTATTCTCAGAGGTAATTAAACTTTACAAGTTGAAATTATGGCATAAGCTACACAAATAGTGACAATCATAAAAACAGCGAGATAGCAATCCTAAATCAAAACCAAAAAAAGAAGAAGAATGGTCACAGAAAAGAAAAGGCCTCTCTATTTGAGTTTCAACTAGCCTCTCTATTTGAGTTGAGCAGTAGAAAGATGGTATATATGTTGAGTAGGGGACATGTGCAAGAAAAAAAGAAAAGGCCACCAACATTCACTTTCATTATATATATAATACAATAACTTACATATGCTTTTCTTGATCGAGTGGTACAAAAAACCGCCTTGTCCATGCTTTCATCATACAATCCATCCCAAAAAATTTTCTTCGACTCTTTGACGAGGTGGGTTGCAAGAAAGAGTTCCTTAAATGTGGGTGGTTTGCCCAATCTCTTTACTATAAACAAAGAGTATGATATTTAATGTAACACGTTAAAAATAAAAATAAAAAACTAAACTTTATAGATATAATTTGTCAACCAAGATGATCTGAAGTTCATCGTATCCCCTAGATCCGCCTGTATGTCGAGATATCACATCCTCGTCATTGGGAAAAAAACGGATATAGACACAAAAACAAATAAACATCATATTATCATTGAAAAAACACACAAGAGTTCAGATTTAATGCATAAGAAAAATACAAGTGTCGTGATTTAAATGTTTGTAAGAGTTCTCATAGTAATCTTAACAACTTGCCTTCAAGTATTACTTTATGTGTGAACAAATGTGACTTGTTAGGTGTTTAGGTGTGTGTAGGTGTGAGATAGGTTCTACCCATCTTATGTGTCTTAATTAGATTCATATGCCTTTGGATGTTCAATAAGTTTCTTGATGGTCCTTGGTTACTTATATTTTCAAAATCTGTCAAATTTATAAGGGTAGTTCAGGTGCATTTTTAGTAGTCAAAATAAGCTTAATAAATTAATTTTTCCCACAATAACATACGAGTCTATACTTGATTAAAATGTAAGGCTTGAATCTATAACTTGCTCGCAAATATCCTAGATCATTTTATTAGTTTTAAGGGCAAGTGCAACTAATTTATAGAGTTCACTGTGTGGTTTGGATTGTACCGAATTCATTACTTGATTTTATGAAAAGGTATTATACGATTTTAAAGCTACTTCATAAAGGAAAACTTGAAAAAAAAAATCAGGTTGTTTGGGTTTAAAAAACGGAAGTTATGGCCTTCCTAACTCAGACCAAATTTTCTGACAGAAACTCAGTTTTGACCTTCGATTTCGTTTTATCGATTTGAATGGCCAAACCTACATGAAAAATTACAAATCTTGGCTCTTTGGAAAGAAAGCTCTTTCCTTGAACTTAATTTTAGACAATTTATTCTCCCATTTTGGTTGAGTTTTGGGATATTTCGGTCTGTTAAAGTCGACCCAAAATCTGCAGCAAACCTATTTGGTTTTAAAAGTATGCTTTTAGGGCTTTTCACCATGACTTCTAGTTTTATAAAGTTAAAGCGTTTTTTCTCATAACTTTTATGATGAAACATGGTATGAGCATAAAGGTATTACCCTTGAATCAGCAACTCATGTAAAAGAAATTAGATAGAAGCAAAGATGGTGATTTTTTACCAATTAAATGGGTCAAACCCGAAACCAAGATGATGATGATGATGAATCACTCGATGCTGCACCTTCTTGATGATAGAGTTGCTGATATTTTCAGAAAATAAGTGAGAACAATCACAATCATGTTGATTTTTGATGGGAATAAAACAATGGAGGATTCAAAAGAACACTTACCGATTGTTGGATCGCGATTGTTAGACGAAAGCGGCTTGAGTTCTTGATTCCCCTTGACGAAAAATGAAAGGTTTTTGGTGGAGTGGGGCTGGTTAGACGGCAGAAAATGGGAAGGGGTGTTAGCTTTTAGAAAACTAAAATTATGAAAATTTGAGTTTATTTGTGTAATTATTTTTCTTTTCTTTTTTTTCATATAAGGGTCGATTACCTTTTGATGTTTTATTAAAATTTATATTTTTTTCTTTCATATGTTAAAGTTCAATTATTATAATTTTTTTAAAAATCATTATTTCACTTCTTTTTTTTCAAAACTTTCATTATATATCATAAACAACTTAATCATGTTTTTACGTGTGCGTATACTATTAGAACCCAATAAACTTTTTAGAGTACAAATACCTATGCATTTATTTATTTACACAACCAACAAGCTTATAATTTGTTAAAGGGTCAATTACATATATCCCCTTACTAAAATCATTTATTACATATTTACCCAATCATAAAACTAAATTACATATTTTCCCTTTTTAAACTAAATATATTACATATTTATCCATTTAATTAAAAAAAATTATGTATTTCCTATTTTACCCTTAATGAACTAAATAAAAACAACTTACATATTTCTCCTTACTAAGGGGTAATTTTGAAACATGGGGATATTTGTAATTTTAGTTTAACATTGGGGATATTTGTAATTTTGATGTTTAATAAGGGTATATATGATATTATCCCTTTGTTAAATTATATTGTTTATAATAAATGTTTTCGTATTTATCAAGGTATAACAAGGGTGATGCGAGAAAACGTCGTTAAGTCCAAAAATAGAAAAAAACCCGTGGTAGGAATATAGTCGGAAAATTCCAATAACTTTCCAACGAAGTGTTTATTTTGGTCGGAAAAGCGTCGGAAACTTCCGATCATTTTCCTACTAAAACGGTTCATTTTTTTATTTTTCAAGCTTTAGACATCGTTTTTCTCACTTCTTCTTTTATAAACATTCATTATACATCAAAAAAAACTTAGTGTTAATAAATTATATGTGTTATAAACATCCAAGTTTTTACGTGTGCGTACACTATTAGAACACAAGAAAGTTTTTAAAATAAAATTGCATATGCATTTGCTTGTTTACACAACCAACAAACTTATAATTTGTTAAATTATATTGTTTATAATAAATGTTTTCGTATATTATCAAGGTGTAACAAGGGTGATGCGAGAAAACGTCGTTAAGAGTCCGAAAAACGAAAAAGAAAAACCCGTGGTAGGAATATAGTCGGAAAATTCCTACAACTTTCCTACGAAGTGTTTATTTTGGTCGGAAAAGTGTCGGAAACTTCCGACCATTTTCCTACTAAAACGGTTCATTTTTTATTTTTCAAGCTTTAGACATTGTTTTTCTCACTTCTTCTTTTATAAACATTCATTATACATCAAAAAAACTTAGTGTTAATAAATTATGTGTTATAAACATCCAAGTTTTTACGTGCGTACACTATTAGAACACAAGAAAGTATTTAAAATAAAATTGCATATGCATTTGCTTGTTTACACAACCAACAAATTTATAATTTGTTAAATTATATTTTTTTTAATAAATGTTTTCGTATATTATCAACGTGTAACAAGGGTGACGCGAGAAAACGTTGTTAAGAGTCCGAAAAAGGAAAAAGAAAAACCCGTGGTCAGAGTATAGTCGGAAAATTCCTACAACTTTCCAACGAAGTGTTTATTTTGGTCGGAAAAGTGTCGGAAACTTCCGACCATTTTCCTACTAAAACGATTCATTTTTTATTTTTCAAGCTTTAGACATCGTTTTTCTCACTTTTTCATTTATAAACAATCATTATACATCAAAAAAACTTAGTGTTAATAAATTATATGTGTTATAAACATCCAAGTTTTTACGTGTGCGTACACTATTAGAACACAAGAAAGTTCTTAAAATAAAATTGCATATGCATTTGCTTGTTTACACAATCAACAAACTTATAATTTGTTAAATTATATTGTTTATAATAAATGTTTTCGTATATTATCAAGGTGTAACAAGGGTGTTGCGAGAAAACGTTGTTAAGAGTCCGAAAAACGAAAGAGAAAAACGCGTGGTAAGAATATAGTCGGAAAATTCTTACAACTTTCCAACGAAGTTTTTATATTGGTCGGAAAGGTGTCGGAAACTTCCGACCATTTTCCTACGAACGAATAATTTTTTTTTGTTTTTCAAGCCTTAGACATCGTTTAATATAAAATCAAACAAAATTTTTTATTTTATATTTCCGACTGGTTTCCGACCAACATATTATTTATTGTTTTAATTATTCTTTTGGTCGGAATTTCGTCTGTATCTACCGATAACTTTCCGACCACGACATGTTTTGTCGCTAAATTGTTGGAATTTTAACACTAAAAATATGGGTTTTCTGTTGTCGGAATTTGCTCGGAAAAACGTCGGAAACTTCCGACCATTTTTTTTTGTCGGAAAATTTTGTTGGAAAATTCCAGTTTTCTAGTAGTGCAGTAAGGGGCGGATCTACACATGATCACATATTTTATATACGTAATCATCACACTGACAAGTTTTTTAATGTGTTATATAACATACATTGCTTATTTCTTCTTGTGTTTGTAGGTCCTTAAACTGATCAAGATCCAAACTTTATCTTCATAATCATCATCGTTGATGTCTAACGAGTGCGGAATCCAGGTTAGAATCAAGAAAGCAATAAGAAAAATGCAAACTTTTATAAAATCTGAAAAGTTCGAGTACAAGTGCCTCAATACGTCTAGAGAGCAAATGCCTCGGGATTCCAACCTAAACCTGCACAAAATACGTCTATTTATACTAGGCCTAGGAGTACACGAAATCTATTACAAAAGTTCGAGTACACGATCAGTTCGTGTACTCGAAATACTTTACACGAATTTTCATCAAAAATCTGATCTTTGACTCTTCCGCGTTGACTTTATCAGTCTTCATCGTGTAGTGGGCTCTACAAACTCCCCCTAGACCGGTGAAGTCATCCAATCGGAAGAGTGACATTATGTGGCCCAGCTCCTGCATACAGCTTTAGCTTGATAGCAAAGGCCACTACTCGTGTGAAAGGCTTTGCCTCCTCATCCTTTCCAGAGTATACTCGAATAGGAGACTCATGCAGCCTCATCATATCTTCTTTCCCATACTTCAGCAGATCCATAGGGTCGAGAATGATGTCGAGATCATTAATATCGTCTTGATTCTTGATAATGACTGCTGCAAGATTGAGATCGTCATAATACCAGGACAGGAAGTTTGCCAATGAATTATCAGGAACTCTAGGCGAAACGGTCACTGCTTGCTCGACATGAGGTGGGGGTACTTGTAGTATACCCATGGCTTTTTCGTCTTTGGATCGATAATACAATAAGAAACAAACCGTCTTCCCTTGGCCGTATGCATGACTGGAAAGTCCTTTTCACATTGGTCCTTAATAAATTGGCAAATAGATCAGCCTGAGAGTCTTTAGAGGGATTGAAGAACATTGCGTTGTTGATGCTTCGAATGTCAACCTTTGGCAAGGTGCAAAAGTCTCTCGGCCTTTTATAGAATTCGACCTTTCCATTCATCCTCTTTACCAGATAAATGTCCCTTACTTTGTCATACATCCAGCAGCATACGTTGGACCTGTCGTTACGAACCGCGAACATGTTTCTGTCGTCTGAAATGAAGGTATGCTCTGGATGTTCGTCATCCATTTCCTTAAACCATGCAGCTTTATCCACAGGAGGAGAAGGTGTCCAATCCTTCTTTTTGTCGAATCAGCTGTCGATCACTTCATGAAGAGAAGTAACCTCCTTTCCCAATGCATCAATGTATTTGTGGGCATACAAATAGTCAATATAAGGATCGGATGAGACGTTGCCGAGTATAATATTTTCTGGTTCTTCCTCTACAGATGCCCCTGCAGAGGATTCGGCACCTTCCTTTGTCTTCTCACTAGGTGACTCACAGTCAAAGTCATCAGGAAGATCGTCAAACAAGCTATCGAGCCCGGCTCCTAATGTTTCATCTGGTTGAACACAATCACCGAACAGGATGTCATCGGGAATATCTCCAAAAAGATCATCATAAAGTCCAGGACGCTTTCCTGACGAGGATGAATTTCCTGTATCGCCTCCCTGATCCTTGTCATCTGGGGGTCCCTGATCCTTTTCCTTTTTGCCCTCATCCTTATCTTCATCGTTGTCATCCTTCTTTTCCTTGTCATCCTTCTTTTCTTCTGGATCCTCTTCCTTTTTGTCATCACCATCATCATCATCACGATCATCACTGTCATCACCATCATCTTGAACATTGTCATCTGAATCGGAGACTTCTTCTCCTTTGAGCCTTTTAATCTCTTTGCTCATCTTGTGGTTCTCCAGCAAAAGAAATCTAATAAACCTTTCGTGAGCTTTTATCTTCCCACGACATTTGTTTAGCTGGCTACATATCCTGATCTTTCCCTCCTGAAAATTGAGAATAAGACCCTCCTTGCGCTTGGAATCATTTTCAAGTTGAAATACTCTTTCCTGCAAGCCTATGACATCAACAGGCACATGTCCCGGCTCATATGGTGAATCAGCGTGCAAAGGAGATTTTCCTTTGTCACTGCTCGAGCGAATAGGAGATGGTGGAGTTTTGGTGTGAGGGATGGATGTAGTTGTCACACCCCCAATTTTCAACTAACGGAATCGTACCGTTTGGGAACGTGACAAACCAGGATCTCAGATCATTAGACATAGCGAAGACCTCTATATGAATTTCAAATCATACTTTAGTCTTAAAAACATAACATCAGAGTTTTCAAAAGTTGCGGAAGCGTTTAAAACCAATAAAAGTTGTAATATACAAATTACAAAACAAAATCCTCAAATGTGTAATTTAAACAATAATTGATAAACATGCATGCGACTCTATCTCCTAGTCCATGCCAGTCTTTATTGCGCGCCTTAGCGTCCTGAGAAAACATGTAAATCAAGTCAACACAAAGGTTGGTGCATAACACAGGTTTTAAGCATTCACAATGTTCAAAACAACAGTTTGAATAACAAGTTTGTAGATAACATAATCACACATGCACAGTCATGATAGCTAGTCATATAAACTATTTACATAAGTGTTCGACACCGAAGCTGACGAATTGCCATGCTATAGCATGTTTTTGCCTTGCCACTATTGTCTAGCACAACAATAGAAAAATGTGTTTGGTCAGTCAAACACCTGCGTAGATCCCATCTACCAGGTGAGGTTTGTCAAACCTAATAGATCTATTTCCAACTACCACGCTTTGCATTACAGCAAACTAAACGGTTCGAGGTGTGTAAGGACTTTCAATTGCTATGTTGTCACATAATGTAAACAGCTAACTCATGCAAGTGATATGTATCTAAAAAGAGTTTGTTGCACATGTTTTGTCCCCCAAAACAGTTTAAAATAAGAAAGGGGCCGTGTACGCACCTTTGATTTTTAGAAGAATGATCAAACACTTGCGAACTCGCGTAGAAATCCTCTACGAAGAATCTGTGGTTTAACAATAACTTAGTGTTATTCGAGATGTCGTTTTGTGCTTGAGATAACATACGTGTCAACACACGTATGTTAAAGTGTTAAGAATGTGTATACGTAAATACGTGTGACTTTGAAATCGTTTAAATAAAATCATATTTGATTTTATTTAAATAATCGTAATTATACGCGATTTCGTTTTCGGATTAAAATATGAATTTTATTACTCTAAAACATTCGGGATTTCGTTACGGTTCCAACGCAACTTGAACGAGTTAAAACAAAGTTCGTACGCGAAAGTTATGACAAAAATACAAAAATGATTCAAAAACTCAAAAATTGGTGGAACCCGGGATCGAACCCGCGACCCCCCACATCAAACACACACGCATCTACCAACTCAGCCCGCTAGGGTATCGCAACAGACTTCATAAATTAATTGTTTTAAGCTTCACTTGGCCAGATTCCCTATTTCTGATTATAGCCGAAGCATCATCCTCCCAATTGACCATGAATTCGAATCCGGTTAATCCTAAAACCATAGGGTTTCGATTCAGATTATTCAACAGAGTCCCATCGTGAGTTTAATTCAATTCTCCATCATTATAATGTAATACATTGATGTATACCTAGTTTCGAATCCACGTTCCAATTTCACAATCGACAGAATCAACTTCGATTAAATTAAACTATAATTGCATGGGATATACATTAACTCAATGATTTCGAACCCTTCTGTGTTGATAATTACGAATCCCAAACACACTTGAATCAAAAACCCCCTAACTCGATTACCATTATAACTCTAGAAATCGAAATCCTATGATTCAATGTTGTTAGATAAAATTGATATGAATTTATCCTTAAAAACTGAATTTCGAAACTCTCTGCAAGGTTTAATTTGAATACCAAGTGCACTAGAATCGAAAACCCCAAAATCGTTTTTGACTTAAGAACCCTAGAATCGAAATCATGTAACTAGTTGTTAAAACTTAAAATTGATTTAAGAAAAACTTCAATCGGTTCCTTCTGATGCTACAGATAGTATCCAATTTGATTTTTAGATTCTTTTTCATAAAGACCCCCAAAACCGTTTCAAGAAGAAACCCTAGAACTCAAACTCTATCAATTCGAGATTTCCAGATGCAATTGAGTTAGGGATTCCCTTAATCGGCTACTTTAGAGTGTGTAGAAATGATTTCTTACCTCGTTAGATAACGAATTGATGTGGTTTGACTTGAGGATGCAGTTCGGCCTATGCTTTGATTGAATCTTCACCCCAACGACTTGATACTTCGAATTTGTCTATGGAATAGATGCTAAAAGGGCCGAATGATGTGTATGTGAGTTCAATTGTGAGTATTGAATTCGAATTGTGCGGTTTTGATGATACCATGCACGGTTACGACTTTTGGATCCTTAATTGGCTTAAATTCGATTAATCATGATATTAATAACACTTGTAACTGTTATAAATCATTAAATTATTGATTATAACCGTTCTAATTCGGCCATAGTAGCTTGATGATACCAATTTCGAATTCCCCTAATTATTTAGAACGAATTTTGACTTTTAAATGTCAAAATTGCTTATTTAACCTTTTTACAAATTAAAATTCTTATAAACTAATTACCTTATAACAGTTTTAGATACATTTTAACCCTTATAAATCATTCTAGATCAATAACTTAACATTTCAATTAACAAAGTTGAGCCGAAAATCCCGAATTGTCACTAATCGGGTCATTTAAATCATTGTTGGGCTAAATTTTCCCACTTGGGCCTCTTAAATACAACTGGGCCTCATTGGGCCTTCCTTGGCCTTATTGGGCCTTCCCTGGGCCTACTTTGTTTTCATTGGGCCTCACTTGACCTTATTGGGCCTTACTGGGCCTCCCTTGGCTTATTGGGCCTACATTGGCTCTGTTGGGCCTACATTGGCTCTGTTGGGCCTGTGATCTCACCATCTTCAGTTAACAAGGTTAATCCGAAAAGTCGGATTGTCACATCATCCCCTTGTTGAAGGAATTTTCGTCCCGAAAATTAGTAAGTGTTAGGAGTAGTTAGGAAACTACTTACGAGTTTAAATCGTACGTGTTAATGTGATTTGATCATTCTGTGTGCTTGTGTGTACTCACACACAAAGTCTAATGTTTGCAACATCACAACTAAATGTGATCGTTCAATGTGACTGTTTGCGTGTACACTAGTTAGTTCACCTAACTGTGACTGTTTGTGTTTGATCATACTGTGTTGTGTAACCTCACACATAGTGAGTGTCTGTAACTGTTTGTACTATGCAACCCCGCACATAGCAAAATGTGTGTAACTAACCATGTATGTACTACCATAACATGTAACATATGAAATGTAGCACATAAAATATATAAATGTAATATAGCACAATTGTTTGTAACAAAATCAATTGAATAAAGTGTTTGTGCTTACAGTTTGAAATTTGCAGTGTTGATGTGTGAAACATCACGTCATCCCCTTGTTGAAGGAAATTTCGTCCCGAAATTTAACGTGCGCTCTTAGTGTTAGCAGTAGCTGTTTTGAATAGATGAGGATATTTCTTCATCATTTGGTCTTCCCGTTCCCATGTGAATTCAGGACCACGTCGTGAATTCCATCGAACTTTGACTATCGGAATCTTGCTTTGCTTCAGTTGTTTGACCTCTCGGTCCACGATTTCTGCCGGTTCTTCAATGAATCGTAACTGTTCATCTACTTGTATTTCTTCCAACGGTACAATCAATGTCTCGTCAGAAAGACATTTCTTTAAGTTCGATACGTGAAAAACATCATGAACTCCACTGAGTTCATCCGGTAGTTTGAGTTGATACGCAACCGGACCAATCCTTTTCAGGATCTCAAAAGGTCCTACGTAACGTGGACTAAGCTTTCCGCGCTTGCCGAATCGTATCACACCTTTCCAAGGTGATACCTTTAGAAGAACTCGGTCTCCTACTTGAAATTCCAACGGTTTACGGCGTTTGTCAGCATAGCTCTTTTGTCGATCCCGGGCCGCTGCCATACGGTTCCGGATTTGAACTATTTTCTCTGTCGTCTCATGCACCAGTTCAGGACCTGTTATCTGACTATCACCAATTTCAGCCCAGCAAACTGGTGAACGACATTTGCGACCATACAAAGCTTCAAACGGTGCTGCTTGAATACTTGTATGATAACTATTATTGTAAGAGAATTCCACTAACGGTAAGTGATTCTCCCAACTATCACCAAAATCAATTACACAAGCTCATAACATATCCTCGAGCGTTTGAATCGTTCGTTCACTTTGACCGTCGGTCTGTGGATGATAAGCGGTACTCATATCCAAGCGAGTCCCCAATGACTTATGAAGTGATTTCCAAAAGTTGGAAGTAAATCGGGCATCCCGATCTGATATGATAGAGATTGGCACGCCATGCCGTGCTACCACTTCCTTGATATAAATGCGAGTCAATTTCTCCATCTTGTCAGTTTCCTTGATTGCTAAGAAGTGTGCAGATTTCGTTAATCGGTCAACAATTACCCATATCGTATCACAACCACTCGGTGTACGGGGTAACTTAGTAATAAAATCCATCGAAATCTGTTCCCATTTCCACATCGGTATCTCTGGTTGTTGCAGTAAACCAGATGGCTTCTGATATTCCACTTTGACTTTCGAACAAGTCAAACATTTGCTAACGTACTTAGCAATATCCGCTTTCATATGAGGCCACCAATACAGTGCCCTCAAGTCATGATACATCTTGTCTGATCCCGGATGGACTGAATATCTGGACTTGTGTGCTTCATCCATCACGAGTTCCCTTAAACCTCCATACAAAGGTATCCAAAGTCGATTAATGAAATAACGAATTCCATCAGACTTAACATCCAGTTGTTCTTCCATTCCCCGTAAAGATTCCTGTACCAAGTTTTCCTTTTTCAAGGCCTCAATCTGAGCACTGTGCACCTTGTCAGGTAAGTCAGTATGTATTGTCATCATAAGTGCGCGAACCCGTCTTGTTCCCGTTGTATCTTTTCTGCTCAAAGCGTCCGCTACCACATTAGCTTTTCCCGGGTGATACTTAATCGCACACTCATAATCGTTCAACAATTCAACCCATCGTCGTTGCCTCATATTAAGCTCCTTCTGATCAAAGATATGTTGCAAACTCTTATGATCAGTGTAAATAGTACACTTAGTTCCATACAAATAATGCCTCCAAATCTTCAAAGCAAAAACCACTGCTCCTAACTCCAAGTCATGAGTAGTGTAATTCTTTTCGTGTGTTCGTAGTTGTCTGGAAGCATAAGCAATCACTTTATCACGTTGCATTAACACACATCCCAAACCTTGTGCAGATGCATCACAATACACCACAAAGTCTTCCGTCCCTTCCAGTAATGACAGAATCGGTGCGCTGCAAAGTTTCTGTTTCAATAACTGGAACGCAGCTTCCTGTTTATCCGTCCAGTTATACTTTGTTCCCTTATGCGTAAGAGCTGTAAGTGGTTGAGCGATCTTTGAGAAACCTTCAATGAATCGTCGATAATATCCCGCCAAACCAAGGAATTGTCGTACCTTGGTAGGAGTCTTTGGTGCTTCCCAATTCTTAATCGCTTCAATCTTCGCTGGATCAACATGTATGCCCTCTTCGTTGACTATATGACCCAGAAATTGTACTTCTCGCATCCAGAAATCACATTTCGAGAACTTAGCATACAATTGTTCTTGTTTCAATAGCTCTAGCAGTAATCGAAGATGTTCAGCGTGTTCCTCCTCAGACTGTGAATAGATGAGAATGTCATCAATGAAAACAATGACAAACTTATCAAGATAAGGTTTACAAACACGATTCATGAGATCCATGAATACAGCTGGAGCGTTTGTCAACCCAAATGGCATGACCAAGAACTCATAATGGCCATAGCGTGTCCTGAATGCGGTCTTCGGGATATCCTCCTCCTGGACTCTTAGTTGATGATAACCAGACCTGAGATCAATCTTCGAGTAGTAACTCGAACCTTGCAACTGATCGAATAGATCGTCAATTCTGGGTAACGGATACCGGTTCTTGATAGTAACCTTGTTCAATTCCCGGTAATCGATACACATACGGAAAGTTCCGTCCTTCTTCTTGACAAACAAAACTGGAGCTCCCCACGGTGAAAAACTAGGTCGTATGAAACCCTTATCCAACAATTCTTGCAATTGTGTAGATAACTCTTGCATCTCTGACGGTGCAAGTCGATAAGGCGCCCTAGCTATCGGTGCTGCATCTGGTGTAAGGTCGATTCGGAATTCCACCTGTCTGATAGGCGGTAATCCCGGCAAGTCTTCTGGAAATACCTCCGGAAATTCACAAACTACAGGTATATTTTCAATCTTCTTCTCAGCTACTGGCTTTTCAGTTATAAGTTCTATAACTGCCGTATGACCTTTCCGCAGACATTTGTGTGCTTTCATACAAGATATGAGACGCAGTGGCGTACTGCTCTTCTCGCCTTGTACATACAATGTCTCTCCCTGCGGAAGAGGTATGCGAACAATCTTTTCATGGCATACGATTTCAGCCTGGTTTTTGGACAACCAGTCCATGCCAATAACCACATCAAAACTGCCTAATGCAATAGGCATAAGATCAATCTCTAATGTTTGACCCATCAAATCAAGGATACATCCCTTAAAAATACTTTCCACTACAATCAACTTACCATCAGCTAATTCCACAGTGTATGGACTATCTAAGGCAGTGGAACTAACATTTAGCAACTTAGCAAGTGAACTAGATACAAAACTCCGATCGGCACCGGTGTCAAATAACATAGAGGCATAGTTATTATTTAAGAGGAACGTACCCGTAACGATGTTGGGATCCTCCCGTGCCTGACGTCCTCCAATAACAAACGCCCTGCCTCTAGCACCATTGTTATTGTTATTATTGTTGTTGTTGGTGCCATTACCATTACCATTGCCGTTGCCGTTGCCTGTTGCATTATTATTCTCCCCACTTTTCTTGAGTTGTGGGCAATCCTTCTTGAAATGTCCCATCTTGCCACACTCATAACAACCTTTCTGTGCGTTGTTCTGGTTATTATTCTGGTTGTTGTGGTTGTTCTGTAGCTCCCCGCGACAATCCTTAGCCGCATGTCCAATCTTGCCACACCTCTGGCACTTAGCTCTATCACACTGATTACCTGTATGATGGTAACCACACCTGTTGCACTTGGGGTGTTTACCAATATAACCCCCCGATGATGATGATTGCTGACCACTGTTTGAATTTTGGTAAGACTTGTTTGAGTCTTGCCTCCGGTTTTGCTAATATGATTGTTGGTTGTGACTCTTTGAGTTGTTACCTTCCCACTTTCTTTTATGATCTCCCACCTTGGTAGCAGATGTTCGTTTGGGCAGAGTCCCCTGCAACACTGCCTGATCAGTTAGCTGATGCGCTAAACGAACAGCTTGTTGGATGGTGGTGGGATTTGCTGAAGTAACCAACCCCTGAATCTGAGGCACTAGTCCTCCAATGTATCTTTCAATCCACTTACTGGCTGGAGTAGCCATGTGTGGTAGAAGTCTGGCCAACTCATGTGACCTGGTCGTATACTCTTCAATATTTGACCCCTCCATCTTGAGGTGCCAATATTCCTCTTCCAACTTCTGCATTTCACTGCGAGGACAGTACTCCTGTTGCAGTAAAGTTTTGAAGTCATTCCATGTTAAGGCATTTGCCTCACCCAACCCCAGAGTCTGAACATTCGAGTTCCACCAAGTTAATGCTGGACCCTCAAATGTTCCCGTAGCAAATTTCACCTTGCTTTCGTCAGGGCAGTTGCACATCTCGAACACAGACTCCGCCTTTTCAATCCACCGAAGGAGTCCAATGGCCCCCTCCGACCCTTTGAAATTGTGTGGTTTACAGTCCAAGAACATCTTGAACGTGCAAACTTGTGGATTAACCAATCCCCCAGCTGGACCCTGTGGCCCTGTGTTGTGTGTCTGAGCATACTGTGCGATTGCCTCTGCAAATCTGTTGTTAATTAGCTCGTTGAGCTCAGCAACTGTCATCTGAACGTTTCCCTCAGCCATTAGTTTCCTATTTACAAGAAGTGTTAGCATGCTTGCAAAGTCTAATGTAACATGTGTAAGTAAAACAACAAACACAACATATAATATAAATCAACACAACTGTTGGGATTAAATAATAGCTTTTCAATAGATAGAAATTTTGATTTGAGTACAATACTTTTTGAAATAAAACATAAGTTTTCAAACTACTAATGTAGGAACACAACCCGTTCCTAATAAGTTTAAACAAAACAAATAAAGAGAAAGGAAAAATCAATCATCCTCAACGGTGGATTCAGGATCGGAATCAACAACTGGTGCTGGTTCCTCCCCTTCTTCCTCTTCATCCTCTTCCTCATTCTCAAAGGCCACTAAATCCTCTAAGGCTTCTATCCTGCCCTCCAAGAACTCAGCTCGGTTCTCTGAAGTTTCAAGATGATCAATCAAGTTAATCATCTCATTCCGCATATCATGAACCAGATGGGCAAGTTCCTCTTGCCTCTCATTAGCATCCCATTGTTCCTGAGAGTGTTGTGCGATCCTATCTTCTGCCTCGTACAAATCCTCGCGCAGTTTGGCGATCTCCTCAGCGTCCGTCCTTTGCCTCTTAGGCTCAGGAGCATCTAGTACTGGTGGTGAATGTGCAGAAGGTCCCTCAGCAGGGATCTGCTGAGTGCCCTCCACTGGCTCCTCCTCCGGATCCTCATCCGGGTCCTCATCTGGATCCTCCTCGGGATCCTCATCTGGGTCCTCCTCCGGATCTGAGTCATCCCTCTCATATGATGGAGGAGATGGAATAGGTGGTGGTGGTGATGTCGGTGGTGCTGGAACTATCGGTTCCTCGTCCTCAGAATCATCAATGTAGATGTAAGGTACCGATGATGATGCCATGCCTGTTACATAATACCATATGTAAGTGCAGTGCCATGGAATGTGTAAACAAGTCAATTACATAAGTCATATGTAATTTCTAAGCAATGTGTGTAAACATATGTGTCTAATGTCTAACAGTCATAGTCTAAGCCTACAAATGCAAACCTAGTTCGCTATAACCAATGGCTCTGATACCAATCTGTCACACCCCCAATTTTCAACTAACGGAATCATACCGTTTGGGAACGTGACAAACCAGGATCTCAGATCATTAGACATAGCGAAGACCTCTATATGAATTTCAAATCATACTTTAGTCTTAAAAACATAACATCAGAGTTTTCAAAAGTTGCGGAAGCGTTTAAAACCAATAAAAGTTGTAATATGCAAATTACAAAACAAAATCCTCAAATGTGTAATTTAAACAATAATTGATAAACATGCATGCGACTCTATCTCCTAGTCCATGCCAGTCTTTATTGCGCGCCTTAGCGTCCTGAGAAAACATGTAAATCAAGTCAACACAAAGGTTGGTGCATAACACAGGTTTTAAGCATTCACAATGTTCAAAACAACAGTTTGAATAACAAGTTTGTAGATAACATAATCACACATGCACAGTCATGATAGCTAGTCATATAAACTATTTACATAAGTGTTCGACACCGAAGCTGACGAATTGCCATGCTATAGCATGTTTTTGCCTTGCCACTATTGTCTAGCACAACAATAGAAAAATGTGTTTGGTCAGTCAAACACCTGCGTAGATCCCATCTACCAGGTGAGGTTTGTCAAACCTAATAGATCTATTTCCAACTACCACGCTTTGCATTACAGCAAACTAAACGGTTCGAGGTGTGTAAGGACTTTCAATTGCTATGTTGTCACATAATGTAAACAGCTAACTCATGCAAGTGATATGTATCTAAAAAGAGTTTGTTGCACATGTTTTGTCCCCCAAAACAGTTTAAAATAAGAAAGGGGCCGTGTACGCACCTTTGATTTTTAGAAGAATGATCAAACACTTGCGAACTCGCGTAGAAATCCTCTACGAAGAATCTGTGGTTTAACAATAACTTAGTGTTATTCGAGATGTCGTTTTGTGCTTGAGATAACATACGTGTCAACACACGTATGTTAAAGTGTTAAGAATGTGTATACGTAAATACGTGTGACTTTGAAATCGTTTAAATAAAATCATATTTGATTTTATTTAAATAATCGTAATTATACGCGATTTCGTTTTCGGATTAAAATATGAATTTTATTACTCTAAAACATTCGGGATTTCGTTACGGTTCCAACGCAACTTGAACGAGTTAAAACAAAGTTCGTACGCGAAAGTTATGACAAAAATACAAAAATGATTCAAAAACTCAAAAATTGGTGGAACCCGGGATCGAACCCGCGACCCCCCACATCAAACACACACGCATCTACCAACTCAGCCCGCTAGGGTATCGCAACAGACTTCATAAATTAATTGTTTTAAGCTTCACTTGGCCAGATTCCCTATTTCTGATTATAGCCGAAGCATCATCCTCCCAATTGACCATGAATTCGAATCCGGTTAATCCTAAAACCATAGGGTTTCGATTCAGATTATTCAACAGAGTCCCATCGTGAGTTTAATTCAATTCTCCATCATTATAATGTAATACATTGATGTATACCTAGTTTCGAATCCACGTTCCAATTTCACAATCGACAGAATCAACTTCGATTAAATTAAACTATAATTGCATGGGATATACATTAACTCAATGATTTCGAACCCTTCTGTGTTGATAATTACGAATCCCAAACACACTTGAATCAAAAACCCCCTAACTCGATTACCATTATAACTCTAGAAATCGAAATCCTATGATTCAATGTTGTTAGATAAAATTGATATGAATTTATCCTTAAAAACTGAATTTCGAAACTCTCTGCAAGGTTTAATTTGAATACCAAGTGCACTAGAATCGAAAACCCCAAAATCGTTTTTGACTTAAGAACCCTAGAATCGAAATCATGTAACTAGTTGTTAAAACTTAAAATTGATTTAAGAAAAACTTCAATCGGTTCCTTCTGATGCTACAGATAGTATCCAATTTGATTTTTAGATTCTTTTTCATAAAGACCCCCAAAATCGTTTCAAGAAGAAACCCTAGAACTCGAACTCTATCAATTCGAGATTTCCAGATGCAATTGAGTTAGGGATTCCCTTAATCGGCTACTTTAGAGTGTGTAGAAATGATTTCTTACCTCGTTAGATAACGAATTGATGTGGTTTGACTTGAGGATGCAGTTCGGCCTATGCTTTGATTGAATCTTCACCCCAACGACTTGATACTTCGAATTTGTCTATGGAATAGAAGCTAAAAGGGCCGAATGATGTGTATGTGAGTTCAATTGTGAGTATTGAATTCGAATTGTGCGGTTTTGATGATACCATGCATGGTTACGACTTTTGGATCCTTAATTGGCTTAAATTCGATTAATCATGATATTAATAACACTTGTAACTGTTATAAATCATTAAATTATTGATTATAACCGTTCTAATTCGGCCATAGTAGCTTGATGATACCAATTTCGAATTCCCCTAATTATTTAGAACGAATTTTGACTTTTAAATGTCAAAATTGCTTATTTAACCTTTTTACAAATCAAATTCTTATAAACTAATTACCTTATAACAGTTTTAGATACATTTTAACCCTTATAAATTATTCTAGATCAATAACTTAACATTTCAATTAACAAAGTTGAGCCGAAAATCCCGAATTGTCACTAATCGGGTCATTTAAATCATTGTTGGGCTAAATTTTCCCACTTGGGCCTCTTAAATACAGCTGGGCCTCATTGGGCCTTCCTTGGCCTTATTGGGCCTTCCCTGGGCCTACTTTGTTTTCATTGGGCCTCACTTGACCTTATTGGGCCTTACTGGGCCTCCCTTGGCTTATTGGGCCTACATTGGCTCTGTTGGGCCTACATTGGCTCTGTTGGGCCTGTGATCTCACCATCTTCAGTTAACAAGGTTAATCCGAAAAGTCGGATTGTCACAGTAGTAAAGGATGAAGTTGTGGATCTGGCTGGTAGTTTGATGACTAAGTTTGGTTTGGCTTGCTGAGTGGGTTGTGTTTGAGTTGGTGGAGGTGGTTGTGGTTTTGTATGTGGAGGAGGTTGTGTGGGTGCTTGTAATGGTTTGGCTGGTTTAGATGGCTTGGTTTTTGTGGGAGGTTTAGGTTGTGTGGGTTGAGAAGGTTTTAGGGGTGGAGGTGGTTGTGTAGGTGGAGGTGGTTGAGTAGGTGAAGGTGGTTGTGTTTGAGTTGGTGGAGGTGGTTGAGTAGGTGAAGGTGGTTGTGTAGGTGCCTGTGATATAATGGAAGCTGCAGAAGAGAAGGATAGGCTTGAGAACATCTTTTGAATCCTGGGATCTCTGGTTCTTTTGGCCATTGTCTTTTGCCTCTTCCTTTTCGGTGATGACTCAGGAGTTGGAGTGTAATCCGCGTCCTGTGCTTCTTCTCGTTCTTGCCTGGTGGGAGGTGGCTTCTCAGGAACAAAGTCTTCACTTGATGAAGAAGAAGTCTCAAAAGTAGTATCCTCTGCAGCTTTATCAACTTTTGAACTTGTAGCCTGGACGTCATGCTCCTCAGCCACAAAGGCAACAGGAGTGCCTTGATCCTCCACAACGTTTTCATCCCCCACAAAACGTCCAAACTTTATCAGGGGCTCTGACCGATTTACTGCTTTTTTTCGCGCTTATTCATCTTCATGTATCCGAAAATGTCATCGCGCATTCTCTTGATCTCCAAAGTGCCAAGAGTGGGAGTCAAAGATGGATACTTCTTGTTGATGATGATCTGCACAAATCGAGGGAATGCCAAGAAACGTTCCTTTCTTCGTCCCTTGATATTTGCGTACATGTCAATGAAGATCATCTTGGAGTAGTTGAAATCCATTCCAAGTGCTAAAGCCACCAGGCAGGAACTAAGAGTCTGGTTCAGCACATCGTATCCACCCTTCCGTCCAGAGAGACACTATGTCACTACGTGAGCCAGATATCTCCTATACGGATGCGGTAGCTTCTTCTCAGTGGGTGGATAAGCGCCTTCATGTCCCATTTGAAAGACAGTTCGGTTCACCAACGCATGAGCAAGCTCAACAGGGTCAGAATCTTTGTCTCCGAACTGCAGACATTCTCTGATAATTTGCTCCGAAATTATGATGGGGTGACCCTGGATCTTTCCAACGATAATGATGTTTCCATCTGCATCGACACTTTCTTCCACGGTGCTCCAGAAGCTCCTAACAAAGTCGGTCATAATGGGCGGATACTCCATAATGGCATAGTTGATAGGCGACAAAATCAGTCCATCTACCATACTAAAGAACTCTGAGTGTTTGGCTGGAGGTTCCCAAAGAAATGCTGTCATGTTGTGATCATGCACAAATCGTAAGTCTGCCATCCGAAAAATACAAACAGATCAAGTTAGTTTAGGTTCAAGAAAGACTGGATTTGCCAAAAATCTTCTAAGTCTGAGTGTACACGAAGACCAGAATGTTCACGAAACTCAGAGTTGAAAAAAAATTCTAAGTCTTGTGTACACGAAGACCAAGATGTACACGAAATACTTGATGTACACGAAATGTGATCTGTACACGAAGCATTGGTTGTACACGAAGTGTTCGTGTACTCGAAGTTATTACATTTCATGTACTCCAAATTCTTTGAAAAACTTATCATTTTGGCTCCATAGATGTTCTAATCCTATTCAATATACTCGCAATTGAGAGGCGACCAACATATTCACAAATCGCCTTTCAATTTTAAGCACTTCGTGGTCAATTTGACCAAAAACCTTCAGTACACGAAATTTGCGTATTCGAAACTTAATTTTGACCATAACTTTCGAATTCACGGTCAAAATTTGATAAAACTTTATACCTAAGGTCGCCTAAGTATGATCTAGAAGATGGTCGGAGTAGAATTTCAAAATTGGCTCTAGAAACTGAAATCGCCTCAGAGAAAGAAATCTGTACTCGAAAATGAAAAATGTGTACACGAAAATCTGGTATTCGAAATTCAATATGCTTGGGCTATTTATAGAATTATTTCGAGTACACCATTTCGTGTACACAATTTCGAGTACACACACTTAGTTAATTTTCGATTTAAAAATTCTAACTTTTCTAAAACAAAATAAAATAAAATAAAATAAAATAAAATAAAATAAAATTTGACAAGTTTAAGTTTAGTCGGGTCAAATTTGTGGGATCAAATTTGTTATCAAAATTTTTTACCATCTTAGATAATTTCTTAACAAAGCACAACCTTTAAATAGCTATTCCCACCAATAATTTCCACTCGTTATTTCATTTCTTAAAAATCAGTTTTATGATCAAGTTTTTCTGAAAGTATCTTATGGGAAATTTGTGAACATTTAGACTGTAAGACTAGATTAATATGCAACCTATCAGTCTTGTTAAATCCTTTGTTTCAAACTTTGATTGTGTTTCAACGAACTTAAAATTATTTTGACAGAGTTTTAAGATGAGAAAAGAAAAGAACAGATCCATTAGATTAGAATCAAGAACAAAAAGGGGTTCTATCATCTTGTGCTCATTGGCATCTTTTATTTACGGCTGCAGACACATTGGCCTTAACGTCACACATTCAGGTCTTTGCTTACGCAAAACATAGAATGCTTCAGTAGGTATTTCCCGCTCTTTGTTTGCACAAAACATAGGAAATACCCGAGTTTTTCAAACACAATTTCAAGTTTATAGAAACACAATCTCGTTTTGATACAAGGATTTAATCAAAAAGTCAAATAGTTGTCACACATTTCTAGTTATCTAATGATCACAATTTCACACTTATTTATCGATTTATAGGTATTTTAATTTTGATCAAGTCTGATTATTTAAGTTTTGAAAAACTTATTTCAACTTCTTAGTACAGAATAGATATTCAAAGTTGTTATTCTTTTAGAAATCTTATTAAGATAGTAAAATTTTGATCCTTATAAATTATTTCACTTCCCAATTTGATCGATTCACTTTGCTTGTTCAAATAAACTCTTTTTGTATTTTCATAAGTTTTGAAAAGTTAAAAGTAATTTTGTAATTTTCTTTAAATAACAAGAAGCAGAATCTCCTTTTCTAAGGGTTTCAAAACTCAACTCCCCCTAAACTTATAGATCATTTTAGACTTGACTCAACGACCGAAAATCTTTTTGTTGTTTTGTAAATTTTGACTCAAAGAACGAAAAATCTTTTTGTTGTTTTGCAAATTTTTGACTCAAAGAATGAAAAATATTTTTGTTGTTTTGTAAATTTTCTCCCCCTAAATTTGTGAACAAATTAAGACACAAATTTTAATGTATTTACAAAAATGCTTTTAATTAAAGCTTATTAGTTTGAGAGAGGCAAGCAAGTGATGAAAGCGTGCTGTGTCGAACGGTTTTGTGATAAGGTCCGCTAGATTGTCATCTGTGTGGACCTTTTTAAGATGAATCAGTTTCCGTTCGAAACAGTCACGGATGAAGTGAATCCGGATATCAATATGTTTAGTTTTGGAGTGTTGTACCGGATTTTTGACGATCTGTAAGGCTGCTTCATTGTCACAATAAATAGGAGAGTCAAGAAAGTTCAAACCGTAATCGAGGAGTTGTTGTTGCATCCAGATAACCTGAGAGCAGCAACTGGAAGCAGCAACATATTCGGCTTCTGCAGTGGATGTGGATACAGTCGTTTGCTTCTTGCATTGCCATGAGACAAGGCGATCTCCCAGGTACTGACATCCACCAGTGGTTGACTTCCTATCCAGGTTACATCCACCAAAGTCACTGTCTGAGTATGCAAATAATCGAAACTCAGAGTTCTTTGGGTACCAAAGACCGAGTTTAGGCTTCCCGACTAGGTACCGAAAGATTCTCTTGACAGCTATGAGGTGAGATGCCTTCGGATTTGCCTGATATCTAGCACACTGACATACTGAGAACATAATGTCTGGACGACTAGCAGTCAGATACATCAGAGAACCAATTATCGAGCGATAGAGGTGTTGATCAACATCTTCACCTTCCGAATCCGAAGTCAAGATAGGACGAGCGGCCATGGGAGTGGATGCCGGTTTTGACTCCATCATTTTAAACTTGTTCAAAATGTCTGTGACGTATTTTCCTTGGTGAATCAGCACACCCTTAGAATCCTGCTTCACCTGCAGACCTAGAAAGAAGGTCATTTCTCCCATCGCGCTCATCTCAAACTTCTTCTTCATTACCCCCTCAAATTCTTTGCACAATGCTGAGCTTGTGGAGCCGAAAATAATGTCATCCACATAGATTTGGACTAGAATTAAATCATCCTTATCCTTGCGAACGAAAAAAGTCTGATCAATGGCTCCACGGGTATATCCATTTGCGAGCAGGTGATCAGTAAGCGTAGCATACCATGCTCGCGGTGCTTGATGAAGGCCGTAAAGAGCTTTGTCTAACTTGTAGACATGCTCTGGATACTGAGAATCTTCAAAACCAGGGGGTTGGCACACATAGATTTCTTCCTTTACCTTTCCGTATAAGAAAGCTGTCTTCACATCCATCTGATATACCGCGAAGTTCATATAGGAGGCGTAAGCCAAGAAAATTCGAATGGCTTCAAGTCGTGCAACTGGCGCAAAGACTTCCTCATAATCTATCCCCTTCTGTTGATAAAAGCCTTGAACCACCAACCTTGCTTTGTTTCTGATAATGACTCCAGAGTCATCTCTTTTATTTCTGAAAACCCATCTGGTTCCTATAGGCAGTTTTCCTTTGGGCAGGGGAACCAGATTCCATACTTTAAGTTTCTGAAACTGCATCAGCTCTTCCTGCATTGCTTCAACCCAGCTGGACTCTTTGAGAGCCATTTTAACATTCTTGGGCTCAACCTGCGAGATAAAACAAGAATATAAACATGAATTAATTGGACCTGATTGACTTCTGGTAGTCGTCTCTTCAGGCAAGAGGTTCTGAGCTGTAATGGTTTTGCTTCGAGTGAGAACACCTTCCGAGAGAGGTCCAATAATATTTTCAACTGAATGATTCTTGTTTATACTGAGTGTTGGCACTTCTTCCACAGCTAGATTGTGTAGCAAGTTGCTGAGATTATTTACTTGATCTATACTTGAAGAATAGATGTCGTCGGTATGAGCATTTTCACTTGACTCGGTTCCTTGATCCACACAATGTTCCTCAGGAATGCTATCTGAGAACAATGGATTATCAAAGGTCTGGTGGGAGGAAGATGAGATTTGATCAGCTTTTGGAAGTGGTTGAACAGACTGAGAAGTGTCTGGTTCTGATGGGAGAACTTCTTGTACTGGGGTCGGCTGAGCCGGAGTGTCACGATTGTACATGCCAGGAGGATCAACTGTCAAAAGATTAGGATCACATGGAACATAGTCAACTCTATAGTCCACATCATCACCTTTGTAGAAATCATCGGCTTGCTCAGATGCTCCTGCATTCTCAGATGGAGTGCTGAAGGGCTTAAAAGTGGAGTCATACTCAAATAGCCAGTTTGGACCAGAACCAGCATCAGTAGAGTTCATTTCTTGCCAATCTATGTAGTATGATTCCATAATCATCCGAGTTTTCTTGTTATAAACTCTGTATGCTGCCCTTTCAGACGAGTAGCCCACGAAGTAACACTCATCTGCCTTATCATCAAACTTATGGTTAGGCTCTGTATGAAGAAGAGTGAAAGGACATCCGAATGACTTGAAGTGTCCAACTTTGGGCTTCTGATTGAATAGAATCTCGTAGGGAGTCTTCTGATGACGCTTGTTCAGAAGTGCTCTATTTTGAACATAGCACGCAGTGTTAACTGCTTCAGCCCAGAAGAAGATTGGTAGCTTTGATTCTGACAACATTGTTCGTGCAGCTTCGATAAGTGTTCAGTTTCTTCTTTCAGCCACTCCATTCTGCTGTGGTGTTCTGGCTGCACTGTACTGCCTAGCAATCCCCTTTTCATCGCAGAAATCTATAAGAGTCTGATTTCTAAATTCAGTGCCATTATCAGTTCTAATCACCTTGACCTTTTGATTCTTCTGATTCTCAATCAAGGTAATGAACTTCTTCAGAATCTCTGGTGTTTCATCCTTCTCGGCCAGAAAGAACACCCAAGTGAATCTAGAATAATCATCTGTCACAACAAGACAATATGACTTCTTCCCAATACTCATTACGTTAACCAGTCCGAAGAGATCCATATGAAGAAGTTGAAGAACTGAAGAGATAGAATTGAACAATTTAGGCTTGTGGGGTCTCTTGTGTTGTTTCCCTTTGGCACAAGCGATACATTTCTCAATAGTGGAGAAATCTTTAGAAGGTAGACCGATGACGTGATCTCCCTTGGCGAGTCTGTTCAGATTCTTAAGATTTACATGACCCAGTCGCCGATGCCATAACAGACAATCATGCTCCGATGCCTTTGAGAACAAACAAGTGTTCTCTGTAAATGAATCTGAGTTCATATTGATAATATAGGCATTGTTTATCCTTGGAGTTCTCATCAGAATCCACTTCTCCGGCACTACAAATCCAGGTTTCAGAATAAGACACTCCTTGTTTGTGAAGTGTGTTGAAAAACTCTTGTCACATATTTGAGAAACACTCAGAAGACTGTGATTGAGCTCTTCAACATAGTACACATCTTCAAAACTAAGAGTTCCATTTGTGACCGTGCCCTTCATGCTTATCCTTCCTCCCTTGTCTCCAGCAAATGACACATATCCTCCATTGAATGATGTAACTTCATGTAACTGAGAGAAATCCCCAGTCATATGCCGGGAACAGCCACTATCTACATACCAAACATGTTTAAGCTTGCTTGGCTTTCTCTGCATAGTACACATTCAACTAATGAGAAACAGGTACCCAAATCATAACAGATTTAGGTACTTTGGTAATAGAATAGACTCTGTCCTTGGGTTTGGGTTTGGGTCTGTTTTTTAGCCTGTGTGAATTGTGCTTAATATGTTTTGTCATGCTTCCACTGCCCTGGTCAACTGGTTTTATCTTAGTTTTGAAAATCCTTGGTGTTTGCTTATGAAAACTAGATTGTGTTTTGTTTGATTTCTTATGTCTTTTTGCAGTGGAAGGAGTCTGAGTCTGAGTCCCCTTTTGAGAGGTTGCCTTAGGCTTGGAGGATGGTACGGTCCTCACATGTTTGTTAACCGGTTTAGCCTTAGGGATGACCTTCTGATTCTTCCCATAGAAGAATTCAGTAGGTCGGTGCAGACAGTGTCTAGCAATGTGGCCTGGTTTCCCACATGCATAACAGCAGACCTTTTGGTGAAATTCAATTGGGTCAAAGGGCTTTACATCACATTTACTTTGACTAGAGGATGAGTTTGAAGAAATTTGTTCCAATGACCCAGTTGGAATATAAGGTTCACAGTTAGGGTTCAACTGTGAACTTTCCTCTTTAGTAACTGTGGAATGAGCCGGTGCAGTCTGTGATGTCAAAGGAGAGAAGGTTGATTTTATAGCAAACGTTTTTTGAAAATGTTTCAACATATCATTAAGATTAATGTCAATTTCATCGAATTTTCCAACAAAATCAGTTTTTGGAACAAAAGATGATTGTCTTGTAGATGTTGAACAATCTGTGCTCCTCCCAGCACTTCTTTCTACCTTCTTCTCCTCTAAACCTGCAACACTTAGTTTTTCTGCACAAACCTTAGAATCATTAGTCATAACAGGGTCAGCTGTGAGCATAACCGGTTTGGTGGGGAAATCACAAGCACGACTAGAATCCAATTCCAAGTCATCAACAGATGTGTTGATCCTTGGCATGCATGAGTAATTATGGTTAAAGGGTGGTGCACACTCCTTAAAACCAAGACCCTTATTATCCCTCTTGAATTGTATGCTTACCATGTTTTCTAAAACTTTGCTTGAATAATCAAATTGTTCACATTTTACTGAAATTTTAGAAAGTTGAGTTTTGGCTTGGTCTAGCTCCAAAGTGAGTTCATCGATTTTGCGTCTAGCATCACGATAGTTGGACTCTTTATCACTTAAAAGTTCTTTTAGCCTTGCCACATCCCGACCCTCGGCTTCAAGTTTCCTTTTAAAAATTCCTTCATTTTTAAGAAATTCTGAATTAAAGTATTTAAGTTTGTTTAATTCTTTGATTAATGATTCATTGTGTGACCTGTACTTAAATACTTTATTTATGCATGAGGTAGAGCAAAGATTTTCAGTTACCTCCTTCTGTTTGTCGTCCACCTCGGCCATGAATGCATGACTCAGAGTCAGCTCTAGTTCCTGCACCTGATCACTCCAATCATAGGAGTTAGTCTCTTGAGTCACCAGTGCTTTAGATGTGCTAGCACTTCCTCCCGTAGCTGCAGTCACAGATTTCTCTTCAGTCTTCTTTTCTCCTTCTTTAGCCACTTTTGGCTGCTTACATTCTCTGGCAAAGTGACCCGGTTGGTCGCAGTTGTAACATCGCAGCTTTGATTTATCAAAACCAAGCTTCTTTCCAGGATTGTTTCCTAAGCTATTTCTTCCATATCGCTTGATGAACTTCTTTGCTCTAAACACTGCCATTGCCATCTGCCATGAGATATCCATTTCTTCAACATCAGCTGGATTGATCTAGATTGTCTTGAGTGAGATTGGATGGTGCCAATTCTCCTGTTATGAAAGCATTGTAATTGTTCATGAATCCTTTAAACAGCAGCAGATTCTCTTCGCTTTCTGGATTGACTTTAGGCACTGATCCGGTTTGTCGAGATGATAGGAATGCAGTCTCAAAAGGAATTGTATGAGATGAAGAAGGCTGATAGTGTTGCATTCCTGATGATTGAAGATTGATTGCTGACAGAAGGGCAGAGTTTTCAGATACAGGAGCAATGCCCATTGAGCTGGCATGATTCAGTGCTCTCTGCTTATTATCCATATCATAGGAGTTGATGATTGAGATCAGCTCACTCAAAGAAGTCTTGTACATATCTTTGGTCCTTTTGATTGTTGTACAATTTGAATTCCAAGTGTAAGGTAATGAGTTCAGCAGCTTCTTCTTCACCTCTCCCTTGGTCATCTCAATTCCAGAACTAGTCATCTCAGTCATCAGATGTGTGAATCTGTTAAGTTGTGCTTCAAGAGACTCTCCCTTGATGTGATTAAACATGTTAAACCTCTGCCTGAGCATATCCTTCCGACTTTCTCGCATGTCCTCATTTCCTTCAAATGTTTCAACCAAGGCATTCCAGAGTTCCTTAGCAGTCTTGTGCTCCTTAAATTCGTGAGCAACATCAGTCGATAAAGCCATTGTAATCGAAGCATACGCCTTTTCATCCTTTTCCATCATGAGTATGTCATTGTCGGTGTACAATTCCGGATCCTTGGGAACAAGAGGACCATTGATCTCACTCTGGTATGAGGGTACATAGGGACCCTCCTCAATCGATCTCCAAAGCTTTGGATCGGTATACTTGATGAATGACTGAAATCTGAACTTCCAATCTTGGAAGTTATCTCCTGACACAAGCCTTGGTGGCTTTGTTCTGGTGCCGATCTCATTGTCCAGATCGAGTAAGTTGGACAAATTTGTCAGATTCTTTGAAGCCATGATGAATCAGAAAATTTTCTAAGTCCAGTACACGAATTCCCTGTAGCTCCCTGTAGATACTGCTCAAAGTTAAATAGACAAATCTGTACTCGAAACTCCTTGTAATCAAAAATATCCCTGTACTCGAAAATCTTCTTGTACTCGAAAATTCTCTTGTACTCGAAATCCTGTGTGTATTCGAATCTGACACTGTATTCGAAATTCTGTAGTCGAACTCCTCTTGTACTCGAAAAGTATTTATACTTCGAACACTCTAACTATACTCGAAATAGCTGAACTCGAAAATTCTGAACTCGAAAATACTTAAGAAAAATTTTATAAAAATATTTCTTAAGATTTGGAGTCCCAAATTTACACAGTAGCTAGATGGAGTAGAGAAGAATGATAAAGTATAAAACTTGCTTCAGAAAGTTGTTACCTTGATGATGAAAAGAGCACTCAAGCTCTGATACCACTTGTAGGTCCTTAAACTGATCAAGATCCAAACTTTATCTTCATAATCATCATCGTTGATGTCTAACGAGTGCGGAATCCAGGTTAGAATCAAGAAAACAATAAGAAAAATGAAAACTTTTATAAAATCTGAAAAGTTCGAGTACAAGTGCCTCAATACGTCTAGAGAGCAAATGCCTCGGGATTCCAACCTAAACCTGTACAAAATACGTCTATTTATACTAGGCCTAGGAGTACACGAAATCTATTACAAAAGTTCGAGTACACAATCAGTTTGTGTACTCGAAATACTGTACACGAATTTTCATCAAAAATCTGATCTTTGACTCTTCCGCGTTGACTTTATCAGTCTTCATCGTGTAGTGGGCTCTACAGTGTTATACGCATATACACCACTCGAGTGACATCAATTTACTTGACATATTCATAGAATCAATAAGGCTTCAAATCTAAAATGTTTACCTCTATCAAGTTTTGAGATAGATTGAACTGAACAAGCCAGTCTCATTTGGCAACCTGTGTGTTCCAGATTCTCTTGAGTTGTTACTCATTCAATCAAACATATATAATTAGAATGATTTATTGTAACATCAGTGCCGAAAACGTAATCGGAACAATGAATTGTACAGTAACTCAGGTACGAACTATTTGTATTACATGTGTATCATTATCATTTAATGTTTGACACAGAACTAGTACGCATTTATTTCTGAAACAATGTTTCAAATCCATGGTTTAACAGTCAGGATTTAACCTGACACGGAACTGTTATATGATTGTTAGTTAGGACTTTATTATGTATAGACGTATGCGAGGTTGTACAGAACAAAACAATAACGGATGTTGTTAAGTGAATGCTAAATTGACAGATTATTCGTATAGGTGAAGATTTGTACGAATATATCTGAAAGTTTAACGTTCTGAATGATGTCCAATAATTAGAAAATCACATTGAAGGGTGTAGTTATCGTCGTGTTCGTACGGGTGACGATCCGAACGAATACGCAGGACAACTGTACGATTCGATTAAAACAGTGAAATTTTATATTTTCAGGAATTTAAAATAAACAAAAGATATTAATTAATTTACTAGGAATTACCACCTAATTTAGATTAATAAACTCTATTTTTAAAACCGTAGCGTTTCGTTACTAAAACGACTGAAAACTGACGCTTTTAAGCGAAACGAGCGAAACAGAACGAACCCAAATGCACCCGAAAGACTTAAAGCATTAAATGGCATTAAATGCCATATAACATCTTCCACCTGCCATTTTCCCTCTCTCTCTCCCATCACTTTCTCTCTCTGCACTCTCTCTCTAAATTTCAAAACCCTAGATCTCTCAATACTTCACCAAATCAAGTCATCTTGGTGTCAAAACAACCACGACAACTTGTAGATCATGAAAGTACAAGAAATCCGAGCTTGGAACCACTAGAATCGAGGTAAAATCAAGTTATAAGTCACGATTTTTAGGGTTTCTTTCTCTTTTGAATGCCCACACTTTTCAATCGGTTTAGACCCTCAAAAACCCATAGAAAGGGCACTAGAAGAAGTTAGGAACTTGGAGAACACTTGGATTTGGGTTAGATCTTGAAAATGGTGGTAATGGGGTGCACGGTCGCGAACCAGGCGACAGAACCACTCAGCTCGGCCGAATGGCCTGGAGCCGAATGAGTTAGCCCAAAAGCCGAATGGGGTTTTCCATTCGTTTGGTATTCACATTCGCATGACCATGGGTATTCGGCCGAACCATATCATTCGCATGAGCTTCTATTCGGGTGACCATCTTGGTTCGCATGACCACCTTTATTAGAAGGCATCCTTCATACGGTTCTCATGCTTCATTCACACAACAACCCTGATTATGTCCTGATTGTGTTCACGTGGTTAGTATGCATGGGTGAAGAACCATTAGGTTTGCGAGAAGTGATAACCGGATTTAAACTCAACTAAGCCAAGGATTTAAACATTTAAAACCATTACAACATATGAACATATAGATTAATCATCATGCGAGTTAGAACACTTGTGTTCTATCAAATAAGATCACGAGTAAGGTTGTTGGAAACAAATTACATGCAAGGATGGTTAATCAAGTGTCAACCCGAAACCCTAACATTTTTACATTTAACTTGGAATCTCAACAATTAAAGTGGGTTATATAATCATTTATGATTAGGTTTTCAACAACAACTTCCTTCCAAACTACTTTAAACTATTAAACATAGATGTTAACCATCAGTTGGGTTTGAAACATTCGGATTTTATTAACGAAAGCATGAATACGATTGTTGAGAATTACTTAAGCTTCAAGAAACAAGCTAAGTATATACGGCTTAACTACATTGTTAACACCCAATACTTAGAAATGTTATGCAAACATATATAACTAAACTAGATAGTTCAATTGAACTTTCAAAGAAAGTTATACACAAGAACGATCAAAGAACTATGGGAAACAAAGATCTAGCAAAGAACTTAGAGTTAATCGACTAAGATTGGCCTAAGTCTAACATGTTAACTTATATTTTCTTAAAATAACTTATGTTTTAATAAAAAGGAAATGATTTATAAGATTCTTTTATTAAAGTGTTTGAAAATACATTATATGATTTCTAACTTAAGGGTTTCAACTTAAAATGGATTTTATAAATGATTTATCAATTAAAAGATCTTGAATAAGTGTAATGTAGACCTTACATAAGTAAGGTTTAAATATGAATATCTATGGGATAATGGGTTATAAGGGACAATTAGTGTAGACTAGTTAGAGAGACTTAGAAACACACTAGTAAAGTCTAGGACACTTAGTTACACACCGAGACCTAAACCCTATATATGTTATCTCTCGACACTTATCGTATTCAAATCATAATAAATCAAACAAGGTACTGAAGATACTTAATCTACAAGTAACGAGCACGCATATATGTTGTGATTCATTACATAGAAACACAGGTGAGTTCATTGCCCCTTTTCTAAAAACTTTTGTTTTACAAACGCGGGGCTGAGAAGCATGCGTAAATTATTTTCTCTGGATTATATTTACTTAAATGCTTTTACTTCATATATGTTTTATATGTATAACTGTTATCCTAGATTTCTATCTAGGTAAACTATTTGCAGGATCTCAAAATGAGTTATTTATTCATCATGAGTAGATAACTATTTCAAATCAAAGAACTATTTTCAAACGTCTATTTTTAAAGAACTAAAGATCTAAAACAACGAACTATTTTCAAAGAGCTAATTTCAAAGGACTAAAGATCTAAATCAAAGAACTATTTTCGGTGGTGTGTTGTCAACGAACTAACGATCTATTTCAAAGAACTACGTACAAAGAGCTGTTTTTGGTGGTGTGTTGTCAAAGAACTAACGATCTATTTCAATGAACTATGTACAAAGAACTATTTTCAAGGGTCTGTCTGGGAAATGTCAAAGATAGCATGTGCCAATTCCAGGTTTGAAAGATGTCCTAGCTAGACTGATTGAATATGGGACGCATGTTTGATGATATTTACAGCATCCCCTAAACAGTTTTGAGGAACATATGGGAAATACTCAAAGATAACATGTGCCAAAGAACTAAAGAACTATACAAACTACAGACGATCTATACGAACTATAAATTCCTATATATCAAAAGATGTCCTAGCTAGACTAACTGATTATAGGTACTGAAGATACTTAATCTACAAGTAACGAGCGCGCATATATGTTGTGATTCATTACATAGCAAAACAGTTGAGTTCATTGCCCCTTTCTAAACACTTTTGTTTTACAAACGAGGGGCTGAGAAGCATGCGTAAATTATTTTCTCTGGATTATATTTACTTAAATGCTTTTACTTCATATATGCTTTATATGTATAACTATTATCCTAGATTTCTATCTAGGTAAACTATTTGATGATGTTTTCAGTACCTTGCTATTTGATGATGTTTACAGATATCCTTTACTACTAAGAACCTTGATTGTTATACTAGTCTACTCGAGTTGACCAAGGCCCAATCATTAGGTCTTAGATTTTATTAAATGTTTGCTTATTTATTTATTTAAGCATTTAATGTGATGTTTCTACAAATGCTATGGTTGATCATGATTGTGTGATGAACTTAAGGAATCAGGAGAATTTCGATATTTTGTGGAACTACAAGAACGTGTCTATGGTGTGGAATGAAACGCTTAATTATCATTAACAACAATACGTTAAGCAGTCCGGTATGTGGTGGGTTGGTGGCTGGGCTGGCGGTAAGCTTTACCCTACATATGCCCTATATATAAGCACATTTGATTAGATAGCATAGGTGGTTGTTGATGAGGTAAAGGTTGTCATTGCGGGTGTTCAGTGTTAACAAGTTTCAGGTTGTTCAAACTTCGTGAATCAAATGTATGGGATGAAACACTTAATTATCACCAGGAACAATATATCATGTGGTTCGGTATGTGGTGGGCTGGTGGCTGGGCTGGCGGTAAGCTTGACCCTACATGTACCCTATATATAAGCATACTGAATTAGATGGTATAGGTGGTTAATGGTGAGGTTAAGGTTGTCATCTGGTCAGGTTTGTACAAAAACTTATTTCTAAACAAAACTATATGAACTCACCAACCATGTATTGACTTGATCTTTTTGCATGACTTCTCAGGTGACGAACAGGTCTGACTAAGAAGTTTATGCTTTTGACTAGGATGCCAGATAGAGGACCTGGTATTTTGTATGTGCATATTTTTGAACATCATTATACAGATTATTTTGTATATCTTGTGCAGATACAAGATAGAAGAATTATGATATTGATAGTGGATTTACATTGTTAAATTATAAACGAAACTGATGTAATTTAACTTTGTAATTCTTTCATTTAGCATTTTCTCATTATATATATATCATGTGCAATGTAAACAATCTGATCATCACGATTATCATTCCCGATATCGCGCCCAGGGACCCTTCCGCCCGACGGGACACACGATCCGGCCCGCCGGCTCGGGGTGTGACATCTATTGATGAATTACCTAGATAGAAGATAGTAGTAAAATTACATCCACTATGTCCTCAAAATGAGTTTCTGGTACAAATCAGGAGATATTAATCGGCATGAGGCTCAAAATCAGATATGTCATAATTTCAATTTGATTTATAAAAACAAACCACTATAATTCTCAAAAGCCACATGTGAATTCTTCTACTAGTATAAAACCATTACACACATAAGTCTGCCATTACACAAAAGACGATAGTAGTATGAGGAACTGCCTGCGACGATGTGATATACTTATCAGACGCATAATTTGAAATTTTTTAATAGTAAATAAAAATGGTGTCAGAGAGAACTACCTGCGACGATCGTTCACCACGGCTTCCTCCAATCGAGCGTATATCCCACCGGCCGGCAACGTGCGACTCGATGCAATAGATTCACCAATTTTTTTTTACCACGAACAGCTGCAATCGATCGAACGTTGCAACGTTCGATTACCACGTGTGGTTGCCATGGATTCACCAATTTTGTGTGGTTTGTAGAGGCAATGAGTGAAATTATTTTTCTAGGGTTAGAAGGAGTGCTCCCCCAATTTTTTAACCTTATTAGTTTTCATGGTTCCTTCCCTAATTTTTGTGGCTTAACTTTTACAGTTCCGTGCGCCCCAATTTTTATTCTTTTTTTTGCCACCGTAATTATGGTGGCAAATTATCATTTGATTATTTACCTACCATTTTGCTACCAAAAATAGAAAGTGGTAAAATTTCTCACCATTTGGCTACATTTTTCTCATAAATAGGTTAAGTTTGCATTTGGTGAGTAAACAGTAGCAGAATTTGCTACCATTTATTTTGGTGATAAATTTTGGTGACAATTGTCTAGTTTTGTAGTAGTGGGATATAAAAGAGATATTATTATCAAGATTGAATTTTGAGTAAATCATATATAATATTTGTGGATCGGGTTATGCAACTTGCACAACAATTAAACAAGAGTTCTTTTACAAGATTGATAGATATGAAATACTCTATGAGATTAATAGATGCAGAATACTCTATCAATATTCACACAAACACAAGTAACAACAGAAATACTTCAAGCTCAAACTAAATGGAAAGTGCAAGACTCTTTTTTTTTTTTAAGAAATTCTTGCTAAATTACAAGTGAAATGTTTTATAATAAGAGCTATAAATGTATCCTCGTAGGTATACAAGGCTAAACAAATACTAGACACAAACTAATGTTAAATCTAGTGTACTGTCATGCTTTGGCAGGCTAAACCACATTGATTACAAATAATACAAATATCTTTTTTGACTTTTTCATTAGGTGCTTATACTACAAACAACATTAATGCAAATTGTTTTTGGTTGATGTGAGTATCATGTTGCTGACTCATATGAGTGTCTTCTTATCTACTTCTAATGATGGAAAGCAACTATAAAACCAAACCTTCTTGAACAAGATAGGCATCAACAGAGGAATCTCCTTGTAAATTATTTATACATAGACATATGTATATAAAAAATATAATTAAAAATAAACAAATCAAATTTTAACGATAACATTATTAGTTTAAAGAATGTTATTATCAAAATATATGGAAATGCATAATAAAAAGAAAATTTTGTAACATTTGTGGCTTATAAAAAAATAAAATAATATAAATTTTATTTGAAAATTTATTTGAAGATAAACTAAATAAAGGTTAGTAAAGTAAAAACATTTTATTGAAAGAGTTTTTAGGTGTGTGTGTGTATATATATATATATAGGGAAGGGTATAAAAAATAACCCTCTTTTTTTGTTACAACTACATAACCCATTTTAGCCAATCATAAGCTTACACATATACATTTCATTAAAATATTAAAAAGGGCATCATAGTCATTTTACCCCTTATAAGTTTTCCCCCCTCTCTTTTTTAAACATTAATAACTTTTTTTTGATATATTATTTTTTAAAAAAAATTACACCATTATATTCGTCTCATTTTTCTCTTTAATTCCGTTATAGTCTCGACTAATTTTTTCTTCTTTTTTTAAATGCCCTATATTTACATCATTGTAACGAGCTTAAATATAACAAATTTATTTGAATTTTTTTTAAAAATGATAAATTACAGTGTTGTAAGTTACATTGTTGTAAGTTACATTGTTGTAATTTATCGTGATCTAATTTACATTCACGTAAAATTCGGTTTCGGTTTTTTTCGGTGAATTTGGTTTAAATTACAGTGATGTAATTTACATTGACAACAAATTAGTTTAAATTTTTTTCGAACAATGAAAAATTACATCACTATAATTATCATTGTGAGAGAAAAAAATCGAAATAATGTGTTTAATTACATCACTGTAATTTATCATTGTAATTATCATTGTTAGAGAAAAATAAAATAATGTGTTACGTCACCGTTAATTATGTCATTGTAAATTACTTCATTTTGTGTTACATTACTTCATTTTTTGTTACATTACTGTAATATACCATTGCTATAATTTTTTTTAATTAATTTGCTATGTTTAAGCTCTTTACAATGATGTAAATACATGACATAAAAAAAAATAAAAAAAAACTAGTCGAGACTATAACGAAATTAAAGAGAAAAATGAGACGAGTATAATGGTGCAATTTTTTTTTAAATAATATAGTATTAAAAAGTTATGAATGTTTAAAAAAAAGGGGGGTAAACTTAGTTAAATAACAAATGTCTTAAATACCCTTTATATTAAAAAAAAGAAAAAAAAAGAATCTGACACGTGTCACGATCCTACACACTTTTCTTTTTCAAGTAACCATTGGATGATGGTTAATGGGTTGTAACATTATTTAAGGGTTATCAAAAATTCCATGCCCTATATATATATATATATATATATATATATATATATATATAGGGAAGGGTATAAAAAATAACCCTCATCTTTTGCTACAACTACATAACTCATTTCAACCAATCATAAATTTACACATAAGCTTTTCATTAAAATATTAAAAAGGGCATCCTAGTCATTTTACCTTTATAAGTTTTTCCCCCCATCTTTTGTAAACATTAATAACTTTTTTATAATATATATTTTTTTAAAAAAAATTGCACCATTGTATTCGTCTCTTTTTTCTCTTTAATTCCGTTATAGTCTGGACTAATTTTTTTTACTTTTTTTAGATGCCCTATATTTACATCATTGTAACGAGCTTAAATATAACAAATTTAATTGAAACTTTTTTAAAAATGATAAATTACAGTGATGTAATTTACATTGACGTAATTTATCGTGATGTAATTTACATTGACGTAAAATTTGGTTTCGGTTTTTTCGGTTAATTTGGTTCCGGTTCAGTTTTTTCGGTTAATTCGGTTTCGGTTCGGTTTTTTTTTTTGGCTTTTTGCTCATCCCTAATTTGTAACGAGCCTAAATACAACAAATTAGTTTGAATTGTTTTCGAACAATGATAAATTACATTACTATAATTATCATTGTTAGAGAAAAAAATCAAAATAATGTGTTATATTACATCACTGTAATTTATTATTGTAATTATCATTGTTAGAGAAAAAGTAAAATAATGTGTTATATTAATTACATCACTGTAATTTATCATTGTTAGAAAAAAATTTAAAATAATGTGTTATATTTATGCTCGTTATATCGATGTTAATAATGGGCAATGAGAAAAAAAAATTAAAAAAAAAACTAGTCAACATTATAACGGGAATTAAAGAGAAAATTACATCACTGTAAATAATGTGTTACGTCACCGTTAATTATGTCATTGTAAATTACTTCATTGTGTGTTACATTACTTCATTTTGTGTTACATTACTGTAATTTACCATTGATAGAAAAAATTTCTAATTAATTTGCTATCGTTAAGCTCGTTACAATGATGTAAATACATGACATCAAAAAAAAAAACTAGTCGAGACTATAACGAAATTAAAGAGAAAAATGAGACGAGTATAATGGTGCAATTTTTTTAAAAAAATAATATAGTATAAAAAAGTTATGAATGTTTAAAAAAAAGGGGTAAACTTTATATAAATAACAAATGTCCTAAATGCCCTTCATACTAAAGACAAAGGAATTGACACGTGGCACGATCCTATACATTTACCATTTTCAAGTAACCATTGGATGATGGTTAATGGGTTGTAACAAAAGATGAGGGTTATCAAAAATTCCATGCCCTATATATATATAATAACATTATTATAGGTTTTATTACAATTAACAATATGCGAACATGAATTTATAAAATCCATAAAGTTGGATACAAACATTTAGAGACAAAAGTGCAAGACATCAAAACCTCAAGGACCTAAAATGCATAACCAGATTCTTCTTTTCCTTCTACAAGCCAACACACGTTCGAGCCCCAATTCCGAGTTCAATCACAAGAGCGTGACTAACACCATTCTATATTTAAATCAATCAATGACATGCATATCTAGGTTTAATTCGATCGTAAGAATTCAATCAATTTCGATTTATCATCCATAAAACGAATCCGACCAAAAACCAATTGAGTTTGTTCAAAATATAGTACCAAATTGATTAAAAGACCGATCATGATTTGAATTGAACAGCTACGTAATCTTGCGAAGTCCTTCTGAAACGAAATAAACCAAAAGCCCCATCAAAAGCTCTCTGAGTCACAGCAATCGACGTCAAAAGCGAACCACATATGGGTGATACTCGAACTCAATCAATTCGAATAAACTCCAGGTAATTATTCTCATCAACATGCTTGTTCTTAACGTACGAACAATAGCCAAGTGGTTACTATGGCTCACGAACAACAAATCTTTCGAATTGGATTGATCTGATTCCTATTTTTGAATTTTGGGAAAACACGGAGGCTACGTTTTGTATAAAAAGAATGGAGATTCTTTCGATTTGAAGGGCAGACTAACTTGTTTACTGCAATTACTTAAGGATTGAGAAACGGCTGACCCGAGACCAAGCAGAACCACTTTTGTATCTTTTTGAACCATTTCCCTTTTCAGCGTATATGTATATGTATGTATGTATGTATGTATGTATGTGTGTATATACATAGAGTAGCCGGATCAAATACATATGTTGCTTAACGTACAAAACGTAGGATATATTCTGGACCATTTGATCAAACTAACCAATAGTTAATATTTAGTGGTCCCCACTTTATACATCTTTCTCCACAAAATAAGGGTAAATTATAACTGTAAGGGCAAAAGAGTAACAATTATATTTTATATGTTATAACAAGTTTCACTTGCTTTTTAAAAATTAAATAACTTTTACATACTTTATTATTTTTTAAAGAAATTTACATCATAAAATTGAGAATTTTATTATCTTTAATTTGAGTATAGTATTGTTATAGTTTTTTTAAGTTTTTTTGCGTGGTTCGTGATTATTATGCTTGGTACGTGATTATTGGTACGTGATTATACAATTGATCCTTTGATGATGCATGTTAAATAATGGTCTGTGATTTTATATAACGTGGTCCGTGATGATATGTGTAGTGATTATACATTTTGTATGGATTATGTGTGTTAAAAACACGGTCTGTGATTGTTATATAATGCGGTACGTAATTATTGGTCTGTAATTATCTCTGTGTTCTTTAATTATAGGTGATAAATGTCAGTCTGTAATTTTATAAATCATAGTCTGTAATTTTATATACACGATGTGACACCCCGTAATTTCCAGGTCAGCATCTTATTTATTTAAATGATTATTTAAATGCATTATATACACGTGGCACTAGAATTAGATTAATTTAGTGTGACACGTGGCACGACAGTACGAACACTGACACCTGACAAGATAATTCGTGGAATTATCGACGAACAACACACACGTGTCAAAACACACGAACGTTGGTGAACGTCTCACACATTGTGTAGCACAACCCTCGAAACCTCACGAAACACTGTCACAAGTCAATTATGACTAATAATTGACCAATAGAGTCCAAACGACGCTCGAATGATGTTTTACAGTCGAGAAACGGGCAAGAATGGGCCAGAACAACAAAACAAGCTTATTGGGCTTGAAATTCAGGCCAGGCGGTACGCCTGACCCGACACACCCACGACAGGCGATGCGCGCGGGTGAAAAATGGGCGCCTCATCCGGCTGCATCCGCGCGTAACGACAGACGATGTTCGCCCACGCCAGGCGTTACGCCTGGGGCGCCAGATTCGCAAAAATCTCTTTTTAAACTTCCAAAAACCATCATTTCTCCTACTCACTCATTACAATAAGTCCCAGACGCAACCAGCTCGTATTTGCCTTCCCAAAACCTCTGGTTTCCATCTTCTTCATCTACTAGACACCATTGAAGCCATTGTTACACCTTGAGAGCTTGGAAGTGAAGATTTGGAGGCTTGAACCAAGGAAGAAGAACGACTAGAGCTTGAACCAGTTGTGAAGCACGACTCCAGACCTTCTCAACCTCTTTAAACTACTGATTCTTCATCATCTTGGTGATCAAGAAGCTCTAGAAGGTAGCCCCACTTTCCATGTAGCTTAAAAACACTCACAATCTCACATGCAATGGGTAAAACCCACATGCAAGCACACACTCATCACATGCACGAGATTATGATCTGGGTTTGTTGATTTTAAAGTGTTTAATGATGATCTAGAGTGATTAGAATGTATTTCATGACGATCTATGATGATGTGAGTCATTAAAGTGTGTTATTTGGTCTTGGATCGTTGAAATATCACCATGCATGTACGATCCATGAGTATTGGAATGATCTTGAGTATATGGATATGTTTATTGATGATGTTAGAAGGATTACCCATGGTTAGATTTGCTTAGAATGATTAAAACTATGATTTTTATGAATCTTTCCATTTATAGTAACTTTTTAATTGCAAGTTGATGATTTAGTGTATTTGATGAACATGCATGTATGTGAAATTGCTATTTGGATGATATTATGATGATTAGAAACCTAAGAATATGATCTTGATGTTATTATGGTCAATTTCAACATTGTTACTATATTTAGTAACTTTTTGGGTAAAAATATTGATGGATGATGATTTAGACTATGTTGACATGATTAGATGATAGTAAATAGCATATTATGATGAATGATGGTATGAAAAATTGCTTGGAAATGTTAAATGGTCATTTTTATGCAAAAACCACAAAGTTACTATTTTTAGTAACTTTATGGTTACAAAAACCGACTTAGGAATATGTTGAATGACTTGAGCATGCTAAATGATTTATTATGTTATAATATGATGTTTAGATGCTAAGTTAGATGGTTTCCGATGTCACGTATGCTAAAAATGGAAACTTTCCATTTTAGGAAACTTTTGTGCACTAACATGTTATAAACGGCATATATGAACTTGTATGATAATGTGCTATGTGTTAACATGACCCCGTATGACTATTGAACATGCTAGAACTATAAAACCGTCATGCTTTGTGAACTTTCTAAAAATGGAAACTTACTATAAATAGTAAGTTGTCCATAAACGCAACCTACGCGTTTTGCACACGACAAACACTTACACGATTGCTACACGAGTCACAAACCGTCACACGGTTCACCAACGGGTCGTTGACTTGACACGGTCAACTTTGGTCAAACACGGTCAAACATGGTCAAACGCGGTCAATATGGACCAACACGAGCAAACACGGTCATTGTGGACCGACACGGACAAACATGAACAACCAAGGGTTGTTGGACACAAACACGAGCACTAACATTAGCACGGTCACTTACACGAACTCACATACGGTATACGATATAGGTGCCGGTGACCGAGACGTGCTACTTGACGTTCAGGAGCTTACGCTTACACACTACTTCATCACTAAGGTGAGTTTACGGCCCCTCTTTACTCTTTTCAAACGCTTTTAAATAGGGGGAGAATACTAGTTGCATCGAGTCAAACATTATTGCTATTACAAACATTTTTGTGTATGCTGGTTTATTGGACAAACATTAAGTGTTGAACTCGTTACAAGCCCTCACAAAGTCTTACCGTTAATGTACGAACAACGTGGTAGGTTTGGATGGATCCATTAGGGAATGACTAACCCCACGGGGCACCATGTTGACTGAGTGTCATAACCCGTGCAAATTCTGACCTAACTTGCTATGTATACGAGGCATAGCGGAGGCAAGAGCAAACAAGTCTAGTTCGGTAGTGACGCACTGACACTTTGGGCCTAGGGCTCGGTACTAACATTGATAAACAGCATGACACACTTTTATTACTATATGTATATCAAAACCTGTGAACTCACCAACCATTGTGTTGACACTTTTTAAACTTGTATTCTCAGGTAACTAGCATGACAGGCTCGTGGAGCAGGAAAGCACATAGGGGACATGAGCATAGGGCCCCACATGCATTTGTTTTCGTGTCTCTTGAAAACAATTTGACTTTATCTTATTTAAAACGTTGTTGTATTAAACTACTTACAATTTCCGCTGTGTAAACAATCATTTTCCGCTGCATGTTATGACTTATTTATTCCGCTGCAATACTACTTTATTTCCGCTGCAAACTATTTTATCAAGTGTATGTGTCAAACTTGGATTTGTAAACGCATATAGAGGTGTTCTATATGACCTTGAGCTGTGATTCTGGACACGTCACATCCACGTGGACATACGCCACGAGTGGGAAATTGGGGGTGTGACAGACTGGTATCAGAGCCTTGGTTATAGAGAACTAGGTTTGCATATAGTAAGCTTAGACTATAGCCATTGCTCAACTTTAGACACTACACGTAGAACTTGCACATTGATGATGTTTTTGCTTATATTGAACTATTGCTTACTAACTTAAAACTTACAGGATGGCCAACAATGACAGTACCGGCAGGAACGCAGACCGACACCCGACCACTGATGACATGGCCGCAGAGAGCCGACGCCGGGTCCACGATATAGTATCACAGGTTGACGCCGAGATGGACCGGCGGGCAAGGGACGCAGCACGGGCCAGATATTGGGGATGGCTTCCCACCATACTCCAGAGTTGGATCGTCGAGGAGAGAGTACCTCCATATCGATATCCCGGCGACACCACTCCAGGACACCGACTACCACCGCTCGGAGTGCCGATGGAGCAGGCCTTCGCGGCACACGTGGCTTGCACACGACAGGTGATTCGGAAGAGTAGGGAACTAACTGATGAGTTCCAGACTCTTCGTGAGAGAAACGATCGTCTGGAAAGGCGAAACGATCAGCTAGAGGAGCGCAACAACAGATTGGAAGCCCAGATGGAGGCCCTACGACTCCAAATGTCCCAACTACTGACCGAGCATGGACAGGTCGTCGATGTCGTGCAGGAACACGACGTGCGTATAACCGAGAATCGGACGGACATCACCGAGACTCAGGCCATGGTGCAGGCCAGTGATGCCATGCTTAATGCATGGGCTGCACAGTTTATTGAGGAACCACCTCAGGAGGATGGTCCCGAGTTCGAGGCCGAGGACCTCGAAGATGAGGACCTTGATGAGGATCCTAATGAGGATCCGGAGGAGGATGATGACGACGGAGACGCTGCTAGCGATATTTCGCATGTTTCCATGGATTCTGACTAGTGGACTGTTGTATTTTGTACTTTCTTTATTTTAGCCTAGACGAGCGGGATGTGCTCGAAGAACTTATTATGTATTTCCTTTTGAAATTATTGTACTTCCAACTTATTATTAATGAGAATTATGTTTTGTCTTACTTATTACATATTGACCATGATTGCTTTGACTTGACAACTAACATGACATATGATCTGACTTCCGACACAACATCTGACTAACATTCTGACTTACTAACATTCTATCCCTTCCGTATAGAAAATATCTATGGCGGGAAGAGGACCACATGCACGCCCTCCTAGACGAACACTGGACGCAGCCGTCATTAAGATGATGGTTGACAGACGGGTTAACAAGATACTGGCAGAGCACGAGGCACACCGCCTTGCTAGTGAAACCAGTGGCTCGAACAACGGTACTAACCCTCGCCTAACATGACTAACATAGTATAGCTAACACGCTCTGACCTACGACATTGGTTTCTGACTGACAGGATCACAAGGCAACAACAACAAAGGATGTTCTTTTAAATCCTTCCTGAACTGCCACCCACACAAATTCAAGGGGACTGAGGGAGCCGTGGGAATGCTCCGCTGGGTGGAGAAAGTGGAGTCTGTATTCGCCATGTGCGAATGTACTGAAGAGAACCGGGTGAAGTTCGCAACTGGTACACTGGAAGGACCAGCACTCACATGGTGGAATACCCATGTACAAACCCTGGGGTTGGACGGTGCCAACTCCATGCCATGGGCTGATTTCACCCGACTACTGCAAGAGGAATATTGTCCTCGTGATGAGATCAGAAAGCTAGAGGCTGAGTTCTGGGTACTGAAGATGGTGGGCTCTGAGATCGAGCAATACTGTACTCGATTCCATGAGCTGTGTAAGCTATGTCCGGCTATGGTGACGCCGGAGTACAAGAAAATCGAGCAGTTCATCAGTGGGCTGCCCGAACAAATTCAGAGCATGGTGACTGCGTCTGACCTCACCACTATCCAACCTCTGATCAGGCTGGCTCATAAACTGACTGACCAAGCTGTAGCTCAGGGCAAGCTACCAAAACGAGGCGAGCATGTGAAGCCTCAAGAAAGCCAGAAGAGGAAGTGGGAACCCAGCCACCACCAATCTCATCAACCTCAACAACAACAAAGATCTGCACCAGCCAGAGCCTTTACTGCCACCCAACCCGACGACAAGGGGAAGGGTGTGTACCAAGGGAAATACCCCTTGTGTAACCGATGCTCTTATCACCACTTCGGGCAATGCGAACGATATCGTTGCTTGAAGTGTGGACGACATGGCCACATGGCCAAAGACTGCAGATCCAAATTTCCCAGTAACAACAACCCTAACCACAACCAGAACAACAACCAGAACACCTCCAGAGGGTGTTATGAATGTGGAAAACCAGGCCACATGAGGAGGGATTGCCCTCAATTGAAGAAGGCCGGAGGAGGAGCGGCCAAAGGAAGAGCATTTGTGATTGGCTCGGGAGAAGCCAAGGATGACCCAAACATCGTAACCGGTACGTTTCTTTTAAATAATGTCTATGCTAGCATATTATTTGATACCGGTGCCGATAGGAGCTTTATATCTAGTGAGTTTAGCAAATTACTAGATATTACCCCAACGCCACTAGACTACAAGTATACTGTAGAGTTAGCTGACGGCAAACTGATTGAAACACAACACATCTTCCGAGGATGCGTCATGGTTTTGGCGAATCACGAACTCGAAATCGATTTGATGCCGGTGACTCTCGGAAGCTTTGATGTAGTCGTAGGAATGGATTGGTTATCCACTAACCAGGCCGAGATCGTATGCAACGAGAAGATCGTACGAGTGACGTTGCAGAACGGAGAACAGATCTCGATTCAGGGGGAAAGACGGGGAGTACCTCTGAACATCATGTCATGCATGAAGGCGAACAAGTACCTGCAAAAGGGATACACTGCCATACTAGCCCTCATCGCAGAACAACCGAAGAAGGAGAGGAAGATTGAGGACATCGCCGTAGTCTGCGATTTTCCCGAAGTGTTTCCCGAGGATCTACCTGGACTACCTCCGAAACGACAAGTCGAGTTCCAGATAGACCTTACACCTGGAGCAGCACCGATTGCCAAAGCTCCATACCGACTAGCACCAACGGAGATGCAGGAACTGTCTAACCAGTTACAAGAGCTGTTAGACAAGGGATTCATCAGACCAAGCTTCTCACCTTGGGGAGCACCGGTCTTGTTCGTAAAGAAGAAAGACGGATCATTCCGTATGTGTATCGACTACAGAGAGCTGAACAAGGTGACGATCAAGAATCGATATCCCTTACCGCGAATAGACGATCTGTTTGACCAGTTGCAAGGGTCAAGCTACTATTCGAAGATCGATTTAAGATCGGGTTACCACCAACTAAGGATACAGGAAAACGATATCCCTAAGACTGCCTTTAGAACCCGATACGGACACTACGAATTCTTGGTTATGCCCTTTGGACTGACCAACGCACCAGCCGTATTCATGGATCTCATGAATAGAGTGTGTAAACCTTACCTGGACAAATTCGTGATAGTGTTCATCGACGACATCCTGATTTATTCAAAGGATCGGGAGGAGCATGCCGAACATCTAAGGTTAGTCTTGGAACTACTGAAGAAAGAGCAACTGTACGCGAAATTTTCAAAATGCGACTTTTGGATTCGCGAAGTCCAATTCCTTGGACACGTGGTTAATGAGCAGGGAATTCACGTAGACCCAGCTAAGATCGAAGCCATTAAGAACTGGGAAGCACCCAAGACTCCAACTGAGGTGCGGCAATTCCTTGGACTGGCCGGGTACTACCGGAGATTCATTGAAGGATTCTCGAAGATTGCCCAATCATTGACGTCCCTGACCCATAAAGACAAAAAGTTCGATTGGGGAGACAAACAAGAAGCTGCTTTCAACCTGTTGAAACAGAAACTATGCACTGCACCCATCCTATCCCTACCGGAAGGATGTGATGACTTCGTGGTGTATTGCGACGCTTCGAAACAAGGACTCGGTTGCGTGCTGATGCAACGCGAGAAAGTGATAGCATACGCTTCACGTCAACTGAAGGTGCATGAGAAGAATTACACGACTCATGACCTTGAGTTGGGAGCCGTGGTGTTTGCCTTGAAGATCTGGCGACACTACTTGTACGGCACGAAATGTACAATCTTTACCGATCATAAGAGCCTACAACACATCTTCGACCAGAAAGAGTTGAACATGAGACAACGAAGATGGGTTGAACTCATAGGTGATTATGATTGCGCCATCAAGTATCATCCCGGTAAAGCCAACGTAGTGGCCGACGCGTTGAGCCGAAAAGAAACAACAAAACGCGTGCGCGCACTACAACTTACGATCCATTCCGAACTGCCGAATCAAATTCGGATAGCACAACAGGAAGCTCTGAAAACTGAAAACCTCACTCTTGAAGCCATGCGTGGCATGGATAAGCAAATAAAGGCAAAAGACGACGGAGCTTACTACTTAATGGATCGAATCTGGATTCCACGCTACGGAGGATTGAGAGAAGTAGTGATGGATGAAGCTCACAAGAGCCGGTATTCCGTACACCCAGGCTCTGATAAGATGTATCACGATTTGAAGACAACCTATTGGTGGCCAAACATGAAAGCGGAGATAGCAACATACGTGAGTAAATGCCTAACGTGCTCAAAAGTCAAAGTTGAGTACCAGAAGCCATCAGGGTTACTTCAACAACCGGAACTACCAATGTGGAAATGGGAGCAGATTTCCATGGATTTCATCACTAAACTGCCAAAGACGGCAAGTGGTTGCGATACCATCTGGGTTATCGTAGACTGACTGACAAAGTCTGCACATTTCCTACCCATTAAGGAGACTGACAAGCTAGACAAACTCACCCGGATTTACTTAAAGGAAGTGGTCACTCGACATGGAGTGCCAATCTCCATCATATCTGATCGCGACAGTCGATTCACGTCGCATTTCTGGAAGTCCTTGCATAAGGCTTTGGGCACGAGATTGGACATGAGTACTGCTTACCACCCGCAGACGGACGGGCAAAGTGAGCGAACGATACAGACACTGGAAGACATGCTCCGGGCATGTGTCATTGACTTTGGTAGTAGCTGGGAATCTCATCTACCATTAGTTGAGTTCTCCTATAACAATAGCTACCACACTAGCATTCAAGCTGCACCATTCGAGGCACTTTACGGACGTAAGTGTCGATCACCCATCTGCTGGGCGGAAGTTGGAGACAGCCAACTGACTGGTCCAGAACTGGTGCACGAGACAACTGAGAAGATCGTGCAAATACGCAAACGAATGGCAGCAGCTCGGGACAGACAGAAAAGCTATGCCGACAAGCGACGCAAACCGTTGGAGTTCCAGGTGGGGGACAGAGTGTTACTCAAGGTCTCGCCCTGGAAGGGTGTCATTCGGTTTGGCAAACGAGGAAAGTTGAACCCTCGTTACATTGGACCTTTCGAGATTACAAAGCGAATAGGCCCTGTAGCCTACGAACTGAACCTGCCAGTTGAACTGAGCAGTGTACACAACGTATTCCACATCTCGAATCTCAAGAAGTGCCTATCTGATGAAACACTTGTTATTCCTCTCGAGGAAATACAAATCGACGAACAATTGAACTTCGTTGAGGAACCGGTGGAGATTATGGACCGGGAAACCAAGAAGCTCAAACTCAGCAAGATTCCAATAGTGAAAGTGCGATGGAATTCGCGACGAGGACCGGAATTCACGTGGGAACGTGAAGATCAGATGAAACAAAAGTACCCACACCTGTTCGCGGAACAGACAAACACTAGCAACACAAGTTGAATTTCGGGACGAAATTCTTTCTAACATGGGGAGGATGTGACACCCCGTAATTTCCAGGTCAGCATCTTATTTATTTAAATGATTATTTAAATGCATTATATACACGTGGCACTAGAATTAGATTAATTTAGTGTGACACGTGGCACGACAGTACGAACACTGACACCTGACAAGATAATTCGTGGAATTATCGACGAACAACACACACGTGTCAAAACACACGAACGTTGGTGAACGTCTCACACATTGTGTAGCACAACCCTCGAAACCTCACGAAACACTGTCACAAGTCAATTATGACTAATAATTGACCAATAGAGTCCAAACGACGCTCGAATGATGTTTTACGTTCGAGAAACGGGCAAGAATGGGCCAGAACAACAAAACAAGCTTATTGGGCTTGAAATTCAGGCCAGGCGGTACGCCTGACCCGACACACCCACGACAGGCGATGCGCGCGGGTGAAAAATGGGCGCCTCATCCGGCTGCATCCGCGCGTAACGACAGACGATGTTCGCCCACGCCAGGCGTTACGCCTGGGGCGCCAGATTCGCAAAAATCTCTTTTTAAACTTCCAAAAACCATCATTTCTCCTACTCACTCATTACAATCAGTCCCAGACGCAACCAGCTCGTATTTGCCTTCCCAAAACCTCTGGTTTCCATCTTCTTCATCTACTAGACACCATTGAAGCCATTGTTACACCTTGAGAGCTTGGAAGTGAAGATTTGGAGGCTTGAACCAAGGAAGAAGAACGACTAGAGCTTGAACCAGTTGTGAAGCACGACTCCAGACCTTCTCAACCTCTTTAAACTACTGATTCTTCATCATCTTGGTGATCAAGAAGCTCTAGAAGGTAGCCCCACTTTCCATGTAGCTTAAAAACACTCACAATCTCACATGCAATGGGTAAAACCCACATGCAAGCACACACTCATCACATGCACGAGATTATGATCTGGGTTTGTTGATTTTAAAGTGTTTAATGATGATCTAGAGTGATTAGAATGTATTTCATGACGATCTATGATGATGTGAGTCATTAAAGTGTGTTATTTGGTCTTGGATCGTTGAAATATCACCATGCATGTACGATCCATGAGTATTGGAATGATCTTGAGTATATGGATATGTTTATTGATGATGTTAGAAGGATTACCCATGGTTAGATTTGCTTAGAATGATTAAAACTATGATTTTTATGAATCTTTCCATTTATAGTAACTTTTTAATTGCAAGTTGATGATTTAGTGTATTTGATGAACATGCATGTATGTGAAATTGCTATTTGGATGATATTATGATGATTAGAAACCTAAGAATATGATCTTGATGTTATTATGGTCAATTTCAACATTGTTACTATATTTAGTAACTTTTTGGGTAAAAATATTGATGGATGATGATTTAGACTATGTTGACATGATTAGATGATAGTAAATAGCATATTATGATGAATGATGGTATGAAAAATTGCTTGGAAATGTTAAATGGTCATTTTTATGCAAAAACCACAAAGTTACTATTTTTAGTAACTTTATGGTTACAAAAACCGACTTAGGAATATGTTGAATGACTTGAGCATGCTAAATGATTTATTATGTTATAATATGATGTTTAGATGCTAAGTTAGATGGTTTCCGATGTCACGTATGCTAAAAATGGAAACTTTCCATTTTAGGAAACTTTTGTGCACTAACATGTTATAAACGGCATATATGAACTTGTATGATAATGTGCTATGTGTTAACATGACCCCGTATGACTATTGAACATGCTAGAACTATAAAACCGTCATGCTTTGTGAACTTTCTAAAAATGGAAACTTACTATAAATAGTAAGTTGTCCATAAACGCAACCTACGCGTTTTGCACACGACAAACACTTACACGATTGCTACACGAGTCACAAACCGTCACACGGTTCACCAACGGGTCGTTGACTTGACACGGTCAACTTTGGTCAAACACGGTCAAACATGGTCAAACATGGTCAAACGCGGTCAATATGGACCAACACGAGCAAACACGGTCATTGTGGACCGACACGGACAAACATGAACAACCAAGGGTTGTTGGACACAAACACGAGCACTAACATTAGCACGGTCACTTACACGAACTCACATACGGTATACGATATAGGTGCCGGTGACCGAGACGTGCTACTTGACGTTCAGGAGCTTACGCTTACACACTACTTCATCACTAAGGTGAGTTTACGGCCCCTCTTTACTCTTTTCAAACGCTTTTAAATAGGGGGAGAATACTAGTTGCATCGAGTCAAACATTATTGCTATTACAAACATTTTTGTGTATGCTGGTTTATTGGACAAACATTAAGTGTTGAACTCGTTACAAGCCCTCACAAAGTCTTACCGTTAATGTACGAACAACGTGGTAGGTTTGGATGGATCCATTAGGGAATGACTAACCCCACGGGGCACCATGTTGACTGAGTGTCATAACCCGTGCAAATTCTGACCTAACTTGCTATGTACACGAGGCATAGCGGAGGCAAGAGCAAACAAGTCTAGTTCGGTAGTGACGCACTGACACTTTGGGCCTAGGGCTCGGTACTAACATTGATAAACAGCATGAGACACTTTTATTACTATATGTATATCAAAACCTGTGAACTCACCAACCATTGTGTTGACACTTTTTAAACTTGTATTCTCAGGTAACTAGCATGACAGGCTCGTGGAGCAGGAAAGCACATAGGGGACATGAGCATAGGGCCCCACATGCATTTGTTTTCGTGTCTCTTGAAAACAATTTGACTTTATCTTATTTAAAACGTTGTTGTATTAAACTACTTACAATTTCCGCTGTGTAAACAATCATTTTCCGCTGCATGTTATGACTTATTTATTCCGCTGCAATACTACTTTATTTCCGCTGCAAACTATTTTATCAAGTGTATGTGTGAAACTTGGATTTGTAAACGCATATAGAGGTGTTTTATATGACCTTGAGCTGTGATTCTGGACACGTCACATCCACGTGGACATACGCCACGAGTGGGAAATTGGGGGTGTGACACACGATAATGCCCCTTACCCTGATGACACATGGAGCATTCCTGTGGCTTCCTACGTTTAGCACGTTAATACTAATATGTACGTTAACCGTCCCCTATATATATATGTATGTATATGTATATATATGGGATGGAAGTATACATAACCCAATAAAATTGAACTACTTCATTAACCATCATCCAATAATTAATTTAAAATATAAGTAGATAGGATCATGCCGTATGTCATTTTACATTTTTTAATATATGAGGGAATTTTGAACATTTTGTAACCATTCAAAAAGATAGATTTAGGGACCTGTTAGGAAGACGTCAGGCTGGTTCAACATACACCATCCATACGACTCGTATGGGCATATACGGGTCGTATAGATATTTTATTTCTGACATAACCTGACACATCAAATCACTTTTCTGACATGCACCCATACCGTATGGGGCCATACGGCCCGTATGGGTTTTTATTTTTAAATTTTGCACATACACCAATATTAATTTGTTCAAGGTGGTAGGCGGTATTTTGAAAACGTTGTCTCATTCTGTTACTTGTCTTTTCAGTTTTCCATTTCATATCCTTCAAAATTTATAGTTAGCTCCACCATGGAGCTCCTACAAACACAAACACAGCTCCTCTCATCCCGTTACCCACCGCCGGAGCTCCTCCCCAAACGGAGCTGGTCTCGTCCCGTCACCCACCGCCGGAGCTCCTCCGCAAACGAAGCTGGTCTCGTCCCGTCACCGACTGCGCTAACCAGATCTGAGCTTGTGTTGTAGGATTTTTCTCCCCAAAAATTTGAAATTTCTTGTAAAAGAATAAATCTTTCTGTATGAACCATGTGTGACACCCGGCAATTTCAGGTAAATTGCAACTCTTACATTCTTTACATTTCACAATCATACTTGTTGCGTTTCATTTAATTATGTTAATTAGACGAGTTGAACACACACAACTGCGAAACGATAGTTCGAGGAATTATCGAATCGTACATTGCACATTGGTTTTGGAAACCAAGTGTGGCAAACACAAACACAATTGGATTGTGCAAATACATGTTGATTATGGTTAATCAAGCATGCGAACAGTTCGTAGCAACGAACACGAACTATCAAAGATAATTCAGGGAATTATCGAAACACACACACGGGTCTCACGAACGTTGGTGATCAATCAAACTTATGTGCTATCATATGATTATGTGCTAAACGAGCATTAGATGCTTTGGATTTACGTTAGGGATCGAGTACGAACGAAATCGTATCAATGAAATCGAAAAACAGGAAAATAGACCCGTCGCGGTACGCGGAGAGCGCTTGGCGAAAGGCTTCGCGGTACGCGGTGCAAACCGGGAGTCGAGACTCCCGAATCCTATCGCGGTAATCAACCCCATTCATTTCTGTCCGATTTCTTCCACTTTTCCCCGACCTTCTTCACTACATCTCGACCAAAAATCTCTGCAAACAGCCCTCAAACCATCTGGGATTCATATTGAAGCCACCATTGGGAGATTTGAAGGTATTGGAACCCAAGGAGAAGTATCGGGAGCCACCCACAAGCCAAGATCTTAACATCAGCCATTGTTCGAGCTTACAGAACCTGTTCTATCACGGATTTAAGCTTCTAAGGTAGTTTTAAACGCTTACATAGTGTCAGATCGTACATGCAAGGGTTAAAAACCCACATGCAACTCCATACGGTTATTGCGCACGAATGTGTTGGTGATTTGATATGATATTGTTATGGATTTGCTGATTTTATAGTTTAGAAATGTTAGGATTGAGTATTGGTTAAGTTAAGATTGATTTGATGATGTTTTGGTACACTTGCCATAAAAGGAAACTTTTATGTTGCAAGTTTCGGATTGGTAATGATCTAGACATGTTAGACATGCCTAGAAATTGGTAAATATATATATTGGAGTGTATAGAAACACATTGGATGTTTGATTTTGTCACAAACTTGGTTTTTGTATAAACTTGCTATTTTTGGAAACTTTTAAGAATCAAAAGAGGGCTTTTGATGTTTTAAAACGTTTTGATGAACTTTGAGCATTGGAATATGCTTAGAAATGATTTTTAACATATTTGGAAACCTTGATTTGTGAAAACAAGTTTTAAAACGGATACTTTCCAAATAAGGAAACTTTATTTGGGCAAAACGGCATAAACGGTGATTTATGCGCAAACGACATGTTTTAAGGATTTAGACGTATTTTACAAACAAATTAGAAGTGTTAACTTTATGAAATGGGATTTCATAACCATACTTTCCTAAATTGGAAACTTTCTAAAAATGGTAAGTTGTGCGATTAGAGTCATAGAATGCATTATGGTGTCTTATGTGCATCAAGGCACATGAACACAACAATTGTGTCAGCAACGATTCGTCGAGTCCCACTAGTTAACACACACACTCGGTTGAGCACACCGACACTTGGAGTTGTATGGGATACAACGTACCACAAAACACATACTCACACCTATATGGTTATAGGTGCATACTAGCAGGTGCTAGCTCTCGCAGACGCGAACACGCTCACAACCGGAACTACTCTATCAGGTGAGTTCACGGCCCCTTTTTACTTTTCTACCTTTGGGGGAGAAAACATTGCATGCTAAACTGTTTTACAAACAACAACTCATTTCATTTACGTATGGACGTGCTTTATCATATATGTATATGTGTGGACCACATCACAACTAAAAGACCTCGCGATACTCCACGGACCGTTAGTAGAGCGTAGCGCCTAGCGTGGTAATCTTGAATAGTACTATTTGGGTCTGACAAGCCCCACCCATCGCGCCTGGGAGGCCAACCCGACTGTAGGTCGGAATGGGTGCAATATTGACCAACACTTTGCCATTGTCTTGTGATGGACATGGCGGGAGGCACAACTGTCAGCTTCGGTACGACCCCGCATATAATATAACTGTATTGACTAGCTATCATCGATACTGCATTGTAATGGTATGTAAATCGCAACCGTTACTTTAAACATTGGATGTTTATTGCTGACGAAAAACCTGTGCTCTCAACTACCTTTGTGTTGACCTTTTACTCGCATGTTTTCTCACATAGCTAAGGCACGCGCACAAGGATTAGGATGCTAGGCAGAAGTCACATGCATCTGCTTATGTGTCTTAGATTATTAAACATTTTTTAACATTTTGTTATGTTACTTATTGTATTGTTAAACAACTTATATCGTTTCGGCAAACTAATACTCTGTTTTGTTTTGAAAACTGTTTAATCTTATGCTTCCGCAATTTATAATTTCAACGATGTTTTGATAACCTAAACTTTTACTTCCGCAACTCTGATATTACTAAATTGTCTTATCCAAGTTATTGGATGTACGTATGCAATCAGACATGTGGGTCTCGCAACGTTGTGTGACCGGAGACTGCGATCCTGACAATTTGTTGTTGCTCGCGCCCCGTTTGGGACGGGATTTCTCGGGGTGCGACAGAGTGGTATCAGAGACTCCGGTTATTGCGAATTAGGTTTGCATTTAGTGAACTTAATATATAACCACTAGTCTCCACACAACACTTAGTGCTTAGTATTGTGATACTGGCATACATGATTATACACACACGCTTATTACGCGCACTATAGCAAATGGTGTCATCATCGTCACCTTATGTGACTACACATGACGGTGGAAGCCGACCGCTCTACATGTTCCTTACAAGTACCTACTGCACACACTACATTAGTCATTGGGCAAACACTAACACTTATTCTCGCTATGAAGATCATGGCTGGAAGACGTGGAGGACGCAACAATGCAGGAGGACGTGGAAACATCAACCTCACCCAAGCTGAACTGAACGCACTTATCAACGAACGAGTTGAAGAGGTGCTTGCTGCACGGGAAGCTGCCCGTAATCAAAACCTACTGAACCAAGGTGATGAGTCATATTTCATATTCACCTTGCATCACAATCACTCGTTTCCAACTTAACACATTTGCCGATATTGAATCCAACTTTATTCTTTGCATATCTCAGGAACAAACCCCAACCCTCCTCTCTGCACGTTCAAAATGTTCCTGGATTGCAAACCTCACTCCTTCAGCGGTACAGAGGGTGCCGTTGGACTATTGCGTTGGATTGAAAAGGCGGAGTCGGCCTTTGCTATAAGCAATTGCAGGAACGACGACAGGGTCAAGTTCGCTGCTGGAACATTTGAGGGAGCTGCCCTCACCTGGTGGAATGCCAACATCCAGAATCTAGGGCTGGATGCAACCAACGCCCTACCTTGGGATGATTTTAAGAGGATGTTGAACCGCGAATACTGTCCTCTCGGTGAAGTGCAGAAGCTGGAAACTGAGTTCTGGAACCATAAGATGATTGGTTCCGAGGTTGAGGCATACACTGCCCGATCATATGAGCTGGCAAATCTGTGCCCGAAAATGGCAACACCACCCTTCAAACACATAGAGAAGTACATTGAGGGACTACCACCTCAAATTCAGGGCATGGTGCTCTCTGCTGATCCCATCACCATGCAACAAGCCGTGCGACTTACCCACAAACTCACTAACTCGGCAGTTGCACAAGGACTCCTACCACCTCGTGGTGCTGAACCAAACCTACTGACAACAAACGAAAATGGGATAACACCCTAAGCAAGACCTCAACTCTCCAACCACCACCACAACAACGTAAGTTTGGGTCACCCCAAGCTTATGCACCACCCATCCCAACCAACCAAAACCCTGGAGCCTATGCAGGCAAACACCTCAAGTGCAACAAATGCAACTTACACCATGTTGTAGGACAATGTGGTTCTATCCGATGCCAATGGTGTGGCAAGGGGGGACACCTCGCCAAAGACTGCAGGGGCGAATTGCTGGTAAAGACCCCACAGCCGTAACAACAGCAACTTGAAGCACCGAAGGGCTGCTTCGAATGCGGGAAACCGGGGCACTTCAAGAGGGATTGCCTGCATCTGAAGAACAACAATAACGGGAACAACAACGGTCCGAAGGGACGAGCCTTCGTGATCGGGGCTAAGGAGGCCCGGAACGACCCCAACCCTGCAACTGGTACGTATCTCTTAAACGATAATTATGCTTCTGTATTGTTTGATACTGGAGCTGAGAAAAGCTTTGTATCTAAGGATTTTAGTGAGATACTTACCATTAGCCCAACGCCCTTAGAGGTTGAGTATACAGTAGAGCTAGCTGATGGTAAATTAATTGTGAATAAGCACATTCTGAAAGAATGCACTTTAGAGCTAGCAGGACATAAATTTAAGAGTGACCTCATGCTGGTTACACTAGGCAGTTTTGATGTTGTAGTGGGCATGGATTGGTTGTCTGAAAACCAGGCTGAAATCATTTTCCACGACAAGGTCGTGCGCATACCTCTCCCTAGTGGAAAAACTCTAAATATCAAGAGAGAAAGGAGTGACACTCCTCTGAACATCATCTCGTGCATGAAAGCTCACAAATGCTTACGGAAGGGATACACTGCCATTCTGGCGCTTATCACCAACAAGACTGAAGAGGAGAAAAGAATACAAGACATCCCAGTCGTATGCAACTATTCCGACGTATTCCCAGAGAATCTACCAGGACTTCCACCTCCTCGACAAATGGAGTTCCGCATAGACCTTTTGCCGGGAGCAGCACCAATCGCACGAGCACCTTATCGACTTGCACCTTCGGAGATGTAGGAACTGTCCAATCAATTGCAGGAGTTGCTGGACAAGGGTTTCATTAGACCAAGCTTCTCACCCTGGGGAGCTCCTGTCTTGTTTGTAAAGAAGAAAGACGGCACGTTTCGAATGTGCATCGAATACCGAGAGTTAAACAAAGTAACGATCTAGAACCGTTATCCCTTACCTCGGATCGATGATCTGTTAGATCAACTACAAGGATCAAGTTACTACTCTAAGATCGATTTGCGATCTGGGTACCATCAACTGAGAATTCAAGAGGAAGATATCCCAAAAACAGCTTTTCGCACTCGGTATGGCCATTACGAGTTTTTGGTCATGCCATTTGGTCTCACAAACGCACCCGCAGTATTCATGGACCTCATGAATAGAGTGTGCAAACCATACCTCGACAATTTCATCATTGTCTTCATAGATGATGTCCTCATCTACTCCAAAACCTAGGAAGAACACAAAGAGCATCTTCAATTGGCTCTTGAACTGCTACGGAAAGAGAAGCTGTACGCTAAACTCTCAAAGTGCGACCTCTGGATTCGAGAAGTCCAATTCTTGGGTCATGTTGTCAATGAACAAGGGATTTATGTGGATAAATCTAAGATAGAGACGATCAAGAACTGGGAAGCACCGAAGACCCCGACTGAGGTGCGACAATTCCTAGGCTTGGCAGGCTATTATCGACGATTTATTGAAGGATTTTCAAAGATAGCACAACCCCTTACAGCCCTAACCCACAAGGACAAGAAATATCTCTGGACTGAAAAGCAAGAAGCTGCTTTCCAACTTCTCAAGCAGAAGCTTTGTAGTGCACCTATCTTATCACTTCCTGATGGAACAGACGACTTCGTAGTATATTGCGATGCCTCAATACAAGGACTCGGCTGCGTGCTGATGCAGCGATAAAAGGTGATCACATATGCTTCTCGACAACTGAAAGTCCACGAGAAGAACTACACCACCCACGACTTAGAACTTGGAGCTGTGGTATTTGCACTCAAGATCTGGAGACACTACCTGTACGGAACAAAGTGCACGATATACACTGATCATAAAAGTCTCCAACATATATTCGAGCAGAAGGAACTGAACATGCGACAACGTTGCTGGCTCGAACTCCTAAACGACTACGAGTGTGCTATCAAGTATCACCCGGGGAAGGCCAACGTTGTGGCCGACGCCCTGAGTCGGAAAAATACTTCGAAACCCAAAAGGGTACGAGCTTTACAGTTCACCATCCATTCCAATCTCCCTGAACAGATACGTATTGCCCAAGTAGAGGCACTTAAAGTAGAAAACTAGTGGGCCGAATCATTAAGGGGAATGGAGCAACAACTAGAAGTAAAAGCCTATGGTTTACATTATTTCATGGAACGCGTCTGGGTTATACATCACGGGAACTTACGAGACCTGGTGATGGACGAGGCTCACAAATCACGATATTCTATTCACCCTGGATCTGATAAGATGTATCATGATCTGAAGGTACTTTACTGGTGGCCACACATGAAAGCCGACATTGCTACCTATGTGGGCAAATGCTTGACTTGTGCCAAAGTCAAGATCGAGTACCAGAAACCATCTGGATTGCTCACACAACCTGAGATCCCCATGTGGAAATGGGAACAAATATCCTAACCAAATTACCCCGTACTCCTAGTGGATGTGACACTATTTGGGTAATTGTGGACCGACTGACTAAGTCAGCACATTTCCTTGCAATCAAGGAGAATGACAAGATGGAAAAGCTAGCCAGAATCTACGTCAAGGAAGTGGTCTGGCGACATGGAGTGCCAATCTCCATCATCTCGGATCGAGACGCTAGATTCACTTCTAACTTCTGGAAATCATTGCAAAAGTCGCTTGGCGCGCGGTTGGATATGAGTATGGCATACCACCCATAAACTGATGGCCAGAGCGAATGCACGATACAGACCCTTGAAGACATGCTACGAGCGTGCGTAGTGGACTTCGGAAATAGCTGGGAAACTCACCTACCATTGGTGGAGTTCTCCTACAACAACAGCTACCACACCAGCATCAAGGCAGCGCCTTTTGAGGCACTCTATGACAGGAAATGCCGATCCCCTATCTGTTGAGCGGAAGTGGGCGACAGTCAGCTCACTGGCCCAGAACTTGTGCATGAAACGTTAGAGAAGATAGTGCAAATCAGAAACCGCATGGCAGCAGCTCGCGATCGTCAAAAGAGCCATGCCGACAAACGCCGAAAACCTTTAGAATTTCAGGTAGGAGATAAAGTCCTTCTGAAAGTTTCACCCTGGAAAGGCGTAATTCGTTTTGGTAAACGAGGCAAACTGAACCCACGGTATATTGGACCATTAGAGATCCTAAAAAGGATTGGTCCAGTGGCATACCAACTCAACTTACCAGCCGAACTCGACGGAGTTCACACGTATTTCATGTCTCGAATATGAAGAAATGCTTATCAGATGAGACACTTGTAGTTCCACTGGATGAGATCCAGGTGGATGAACAACTACGGTTCGTGGAAGAGCCGGTAGAGATCATGGACCGTGAGGTCAAACAACTCAAACAGAGTAAGATCCCGATTGTGAAAGTCCGATGGTACTCGAAACGCAGACCTGAATTCACGTGGGAACGTGAAGATCAGATGATGCGCAAATATCCCCATCTTTTCAAGGAGACAACGTCGAACGTGGACAGCAACAAATAAATTTCGGGACGAAATTCCTTTCAACAAGGGGATGATGTGACAACCGGAAAAATTCTGCTTCTCAAACACTTTTGCTTCTCAAACACTACCAACAACAACCAAATTTCGGGACGAAATTTCTTTCAACAAGGGGATGATGTGACACCCGGCAATTTCAGGTAAATTGCAACTCTTACATTCTTTACATTTCACATTCATACTTGTTGCGTTTCATTTAATTATGTTAATTAGACAAGTTGAACACACATAACTGCGAAACGATAGTTCGAGGAATTATCGAATCGTACATTGCACATTGGTTTTGGAAACCAAGTGTGGCAAACACAAACAAAATTGGATTGTGCAAATACATGTTGATTATGGTTAATCAAGCATGCGAACAGTTCGTAGCAACGAACACGAACTATCAAAGATAATTTTGGGGAATTATCGAAACACACACACGAGTCTCACGAACGTTGGTGATCAATCAAACTTATGTGCTATTATATGATTATGTGCTAAATGAGTATTAGATGCTTTGGATTTACGTTAGGGATCGAGTACGAACGAAATCGTATCAACGAAATCGAAAAACATGAAAATAGACCCGTCGCGGTACGCGGAGAGGGCTTGGCGAACCAATACAAATCGTCGAGTCCCACTAGTTAACACACACACTCGGTTGAGCACACCGACACTTGGAGTTGTATTGGATACAACGTACCACAAAACACATACTCACACCTATATGGTTATAGGTGCATACTAGTAGGTGCTAGCTCTCGCAGACGCGAACACGCTCACAACCGTAACTACTCTATCAGGTGAGTTCACGACCCCTTTTTACTTTTCTACCTTTGGGGGAGAAAACATTGCATGCTAAACTGTTTTACAAACAACAACTCATTTCATTTACGTATGGACGTGCTTTATCATATATGTATATGTGTGGACCACATCACAACTAAAAGACCTCGCAATATTCCATGGACCGTTAGTAGCGCGTAGCGCCTGGCATGGTAATCTTGAATAGTACTATTTGGGCCTGACAAGCTCCACCCATCGCGCCTGGGAGGCCAACCCGACTGTAGGTCGGAATGGGTGCAATATTGACCAACACTTTGCCATTGTCTTGTGATGGACATGGCGGGAGGCACAAATGTCAGCTTCGGTACGACCCCGCATATAATATAACTGTATTGACTAGCTATCAATCGATACTGCATTGTAATGGTATGTAAATCGCAACCGTTACTTTAAACATTGGATGTTTATTGCTTACGAAAAACCTGTGCTCTCAACAACCTTTGTATTGACCTTTTACTCGCATGTTTTCTCACGTAGCTAAGGCACGCGCACAAGGATTAGGATGCTAGGCAGGAGTCACATGCATCTGCTTATGTGTCTTAGATTATTAAACATTTTTTAACATTTTGTTATGTTACTTATTGTATTGTTAAACAACTTATATCGTTTCGGCAAACTAATACTCTGTTTTGTTTTGAAAACTGTTTAATCTTATGCTTCCGCAATTTATAATTTCAACGATGTTTTGATAACCTAAACTTTTACTTCCGCAACTCTGATATTACTAAACTGTCTTATCCAAGTTATTGGATGTACGTATGCAATCAGACATGTAGGTCTCGCAACGTTGTGTGACCGGAGACTGCGATCCTGACAATCTGTTGTTGCTCGCGCCCCGTTTGGGACGGGATTTCTCGGGGTGCGACACCATGTGACTGGAAGTGATGATGGTTTTTCCCGCTAAACACGTATGTACTATGGTTTTGATTTTGGTCAGATTTTGGTTTTGCTTGATTTTGGTTTTTATTTTGGTCCTATACGAGCCGTATATAACCATACGGCCCATATGTACTTTCAACCGCCAGACATTGGGTCGCATGGTTTTATACGACCCATATGAACCTAGGTGGTGTCAACTGATCCATGCTGGTGAAAAGTGTCAACATTTAATATATTTTATTAAATCTAATTTTTTTTATAAAGTTTACCCCCTCTTTTTTTAAACATTAATAACTTTTTTATATTATATTATTTTTTTAAAAAAAATGCATCATTATACTCGTCTCATTTTTCTTTTTAATTACATTATACTTTTGACTATTTTTTTAGATGTGATGTATTTATATCATTGTAACTAGCTTAAATATAACAAATTTATTTGACTTTTTTTATTAACAATGGTAAATTACAGTAATGTAATTTACATTGAAGTAATTTAGAGTGATGTAACACATTATTTACACAGATATAATTTATTATTTATGTACAGTGATGTATTTTTTCTTTATCTTCGTTATAATCTCGACTGATTTTTTAATTTTTTCTCATATGTCATTTATTTATATCGATGTAACAAGCATAAAAATAATACATTATTTTGATTTTTTACTAACAAAGCTAAATTACAGTGATGTAATATAGTGCATTATAATAACACATTATTTTGAGTTTTTTTCTAACAATGATAATTACATTGACGTAATATATAGTGATGTAATTTTACCATTATTAGAAAAAAATTTCAAATTAACTTGTTATATTTAGGCTCGTTACAATTCGAGTTAAGCATTGAGTTTTTTTTCTAACAATGATAATTACATTGAAGTAATATACAGTGATGTAATTTTACCATTATTAGGAAAAAAATTCAAATTAACTTGTTATATTTAAGTTCGTTACAATTCGTGTTGAACAAAGAGTCGAAAAAACTGAACCGGAACCCAACTAAACAAAAAATCTAAATCGAAAAAACCGAAACTTAATTTTTCTGTTCGATTTTGGTTTTTCATATTTTAAAAGCCGAATATTCTAAAATCGAACCGAGTCGACCTTTACTTTTGTTTAAAAATTAATATATATAGTTGGTGTTCAATAAATTAATTTATGGATTATCCATTTTAAACATGTTGTATTTTCAATATTGGGTGTGAGAGAGAACAAAAAAACAAAAAGAACTAAATAAATAAGAAAACAAAAAACCGAACTGAAACAGAAAAAAAACTGAAAACCGATCAGTTCATAATAACTAAAACCAACTATGTCGGTTTTTACCAAAAATTGAACCGAACCGAATCGAACACACCCATAGTTACAATGATGTAAATACGAAGCATCTAAAAAATTAAAATAAAAAGTAGTTGAGACTATAACGCAATTAAAGAGAAAAATGAGACGAGTATAATGGTGCATTTTTTTAAAAAAATAATATAGTATAAAAAAATTATTAATGTTTAAAAAAAGAGGGAATAAACAGATTTATTAAAATAAAGTAGATGGTAACAATTGTCACCACCATATTAAATCTAACTTTTTAAGTGGTTACAAAATGTCTAAAATGCCCTCTCATATTAAAAATGAAAAATGAAAAATGACACATGATACCATCATTTGCACTTACATTTTAAATTAACCATTGAACGATGATGAATGTGTTAGTTTTTATCTTTCCCTATACGTGTGTATTTATATATAAAAGAAACTGGAAATAAAATTTCTATATTATCACTTTTAATATGAAATAATTTCAAAAACCTTTAGTCATTTTATTCATTAAATATGGTTAAATAGCTTTTCAAAACTATTTTATAAATTACTTATATTTTAAAAACATGATATTTAAATTCTAAAAAAAATAAAAAAAATAAAATGTCTCCATATATTTTGAAAGTTTTAATAACTAAATTCTTTTATTTGACATAAAAAAACATCACTATGAAAGTACAATACTTTATAAACTTATAAAATACATTTTTTGTATATAAACTATTTATTTAAATAATTAACAAATATTTATACATTTACAAAATTTGGTTTTTAAATTCAAAGTTTCTATATAACAAAAGTACTAGGCATATAAACATAAAATATTAATATGTAATTACTCTATATAAATACATAGTTATTCAGTATAAGTATTAGTAACTTTTAAGATATTTTTGATCTAAAACATCAAAAACCATTATTAGGTACCCAAAAATTATTCTTAAGTCTTTTTAAATCGATTATAAAACATAAATAGATAATCAATATTCTATCATATTTATTATGCAAAAATTTGTCAGAATAATAATTTATAACAGTAGATAATATTTCCATGATACCCTTTTAGACAAAGACAGTGAAGCTATTAAATCTAGACACACACTTAAAGGAACCCATAGAAGCCATAGACCCTAAAACATTATACGTGAACTATACGCTACTAAGTCTATTCATTACTCAAACTTAGGATGAAAGATGATCTTGTGACTCATACATCACAATCAAGAACTCTTGAACAAGCTTGAAAATCAAGTGAGTAAATTCTTACTCACTTTTTACATTTTATAAAGTTTTTGGGATGTTACTTATTACTTATACAAAAACATATTCATATTGTCAAAAACATATACATGATGCAAACTCTTAAGCTTAGTAGACATGATTTAGATGTTATGTGAACTTATGTGCTAAATGCTATGTGGGAATTACGTTAGAAGTCGTTTCATACATCAAACATATACTAGTACATATGTTGGTACATAGTGTAATAGGTTGCTTTCAAGTTTGTTTTGTTTAAGTTCGAAAAGGTTTGGGATAGGTTCGTCTGGCCCACGAACCTATGCATTATGTTTAGTTCAAACGAACCTATGGTCTGTGTATTGTAAAGGTTCGTCTGGCGAACCTATAGGTTTATATAGGTTCGTTTGATGTTTGTATATATTTGTAGGTTTTCTGATTTTGTAAGTAGTCTTGACAGATGTCACACCCCGAGCCGGCGGGACGGATCGACTTCCCCGTCGGGCGTAAGTTTCTCGCGGCGTGATATCGTGAGTGATAATCGTGATGATTAGATTGTTTACATAACATCAACATTGAGAATAACTAAAGCACAGTAAAACGTGAAACTAGGATTACAAAGTTAAATTACTATATCAATGTTCGGTAATTTAACTAAGTAAACCTATCAAAAGAATCAAATGTTTCTATCTTGTATCTGTACAATATATCAAAAGTGACTCGCGTCAATAACAAAATATGTGCTTTCCAAAAGTCTACTAGGTCCTCTATCTGGGCATCCTAGCATGAAATCTTGAGCCATAGCTTAAACCTGTGCATCACCTGAGTAAGCATGTAAGAAAACAAAGTCAACACAATGGTTGGTGAGTTCATATAGTTTAAAAGTTGAAAATAGCTTTAGCAAACCTCTTTCGGTAACAACCTTAATCTCATTAACATCACATGTAATATCCAATTCGGTATGCTTATGTATAGGGCATACGAAAGGGTCGAGCCTACAACCCGCTCAGACGCCATCCCACCACATACTAAACCACATATGACATTGTTTAATGATAATTAAGCATTTTACCTACAATTCAATCCGGTCTTCATCATAGCTTTAGTGTACTGTTTAAAAGTTTACAAGTTTATAGCGTTCATGTGGATTAGCTTTAGAGTAAGTTGTACAAACACAATTGTTTCACAAATCATAGTTTTGCTTTCACCAATCTCTTGCATGGGTACAAGCTTTTCTCTAGCATAGTTTAGCATTTACGTAGCCCACGAAAAGATACAAGCTTTGCTCTAGCATAGTTTAGCCATTACGTATCTCATGAATTGGTTTAAGCTTAGCATCCGAATAGTTTAGCGTTTACGCATCTCATATATGCAAATACAAGCCTTGCTCTAGCCATGTTTGGCAATTACGTATCTCATATATAGACACAGGCTGTGCACACACATAGTTTGGCATTCACATATCTCATATATGCAGATACAAGCCTTGCTCTAGCAATGTTTGGCAATTACATATCTCATATATATAAAGCTTAGCATTCGCATAGTTTAACTTTCACGTATCTCAATCATGGGTACAAGCTTTGCTCTAGCAATTTTTAGCAATTACGTATCCCATGAATAGATACAAACTTAGAATTTAGCATACAATCATAGCTTTAGGCATTTAGCTTCAAGTATTAGCATATAGTTTGAGCGTATAGTCTGTAGCATTAGCATTGTGCATATAGTTTAAGCATAGAGTTTATAGCATTAGCATTGAGCATGTAGTTTAAGCATAGAGTTTATAGCATAAGCATCGAGCATATAATTTAAGCATAAGCATCGAGCATATAGTTTAAACATAGAGTTTATGGCATAAGCATTGAGCATGTAGTTTAAGCATAAAGTTTATAGCATAAGTATCGAGCATATAGTTTAAGCATAGAGTTTATGGCATAAGCATCGAGCATATAGTTTAACCATAGAGTTTATGGCATAAGCATTGAGGATGTAGTTTAAGCATAGAGTTTATGGCATAAGCATTAAGCATGTAGTTTAAGCATAGAGTTTATAGCATTAGCATTTAAGTTTGAGTCTAAGTCTCTAGCTTCCAGAATAAGTGTGACAAGCTTAAGCATTAGTATTAGCATCACGAATAAGTGTAAGAGCATTTAATAAACATTTCAATACTTTATTTAAAATGTATAACATACTTCTCAGTCCCGAGGTAAATCAAATATGTTTGAAAAGGGACAAATGAACTCACATTGTTGTTGAAGTGGTTGACTAAGTAAAAACAAGAATGCGCGCGCCCGTTGTTGTGTTTGTGGTAGTATTCACGATCCTGTATTGATTTCATGTTGTTGTAACTTATTAGTATAAATCATAGCGATTTGTGTGTACATATGTGTTAGCCTTAAAGTTATCTAACACTTGTGGCTTTGGTCATCATTCTGCCTCGTTTGCTAGTTAAGGGTTGTATTCCCATTTAACATCTTAAGTTGTTATTATCACAATCCCAGTACCTTTGTAGTTTCCTTCTGTATATTCCATGCATAGTTTCAATTTAGATAGATTTCATGTGTTCATCTCAAGTTAATTTATGTGGGTCAAATCGTCGCACGTGGGCCAAATGATGATTTCGTCCATTTAAAAAGTGGGCCGAATTCTAATTGGGCCTGGGAGTAACTTGGGTCGTATAAGTGGTGTGGGCCGAAACAAGAAGTGTCATGGGCCGAATTATTAACTTTGGCCCGACTAAGTGATCGTGGTTCATTTGCACACGTATGGGCCAACTGTGGACACCAACTGGGTTGGTTGGGCCCAAATGAGTTTTCTGAGTCCGGTTAAGTTTATAGCGAACCTCCTGATGTATATGGTCCTAGGTTTGACAACATGGAGGTTCTCCCCTCATGGGTTTGTGGCTTCCCAATGGTTCGTGACTCATGCAAGGTTCGGCTGGTGATGGTTCGTGTTTGATAGGTTCGCATCAACCATGAAGATAGGTTCGGCCATATTGAGGTCCGCCAGCCATGCATGCAAGGTTCGTGAATTATCAGGTTCGTTGGAGAGTGGCTCATAGGTTCGTGATAGTAGGGTTCGCCTGAGGTCTAAGGTTCGCCTGGCAGCCTAGGTTCGGCGATGAAGGTTCTGTGACGATGATGCAAGTTCGTTCTTTAGCAAAACCCAGCACATGTTCGGCTAGTTCCAGTCCCACGAACCTATTCATCTTCTTCCTTCTTCGAGCTGTTGCAAGACGGTTCCAATGGTGGTGTTATGCTATGATGGCGTTTTGAGGTCGTGTGGTTCAAGGGGAAAGGTGGTTAGCCGATTAGAGTAGTGTTCTAACATAAGGGCTGAAAACCCTAATCTTTCTAACATTTCAAGCCTCATACATCGAAACCGGCTAGACAAATCTTTAGATCGATTGTACTTCTTGGTAGAGGACGATCGTAGCTACGTGTAGACACCAAGAACTCGTGAATTCACCAAGAATTGAAGGAGTTATGATCATTTGAAGCCTTGAACTTCTAGAGAGAGAGAGGAAACGGTTTTGAAAGCTAGAGTGAGAGATGAGATGTAATAAATGAAGAAAATGGTTTCCTTTAGGGTTTATATACCTCGTAGATGTTCGGGTTCGTTTCGGTTGCTCGGTTCTCGTTTTCGTAGTGATTTCGGCACGTTACGCGCCTGTTTTGTAATTAAATAAAAAGAATTTATTTTTGAATGTCTAGAAGGTGGTTATTTCTAGTAAATCTTTTAAATTAACTTTTCTTGAATCGTTTTATCGAAATTAATTATTTTACGCGTTTCGTTAGCTCTTTCGCTTATCTTATGTATTTTAATGAAAATAACTTTATTTTTAAACTTCTAGAAGATTGTGATTCCTAATAAATATTTAAATGTTTAACTTTCTTAAATTATTATCGTTCGTTTCGTAGTTCGTTTTCATTTCGTTAGAACGTGTCACCTTCGCGCGTATTCGTTCGAATCGTCACCCGAACGAACACGGCGTTGGTTTCACTTTCTGATTCTTCTTTTCTACTTTTCAGTCATCATTTCAGAATGTTAAACTTTCAGATTTATTCGTACAGATCGTCACCTATACGAATAATTCGTCGGTTTAGCATTCTGCAACAACATCTATTATGGTTTTGTTTTATTTAACCTCGCATACGTTTATACATAATAGAATCACATCTAGCATTTGTGCGTCAGTTCAGTGTTGTCTGATGTGGTTCTGACTGTTAAACCATGAGGTTTAAATCAGATCTCAGAACAATAGCATAACAGTTTATTGTCAAGCATCTAGTGTCAATAGCATATACATAGTTCACGTAGTTTGTTCCTGAGTTACTGTGCAAGTTACTATAGAGATCACTGTTCCGGTAATGCTTCCGGCACTGATGCTACAGTCTCCTCTTGTTAGAGAAATTTCGTCCCAAAATTTAAGAATCGTTATCCGGTATGGCTTCGTCTGTAAACAGTTGGGGATACTTGAGCTTCGAGTGATCTTCACGTTCCCAAGTAAACTCGGCTCCGCGCTTGGAGTTCCAACGAACCTTGACAATCGGGATACGGCTTCGCCTCAGTTGTTTAACCTTGCGATCCATAATCTCCAAAGGTTCTTCGACAAAGTGTAAGTGTTTGTCCAATTGAATTTCTTCAACTGGTATAACGAGTGATTCGTCAGGGAGGCACTTCTTTAAGTTTGAGACGTGGAACATGTCATGGACACCACTAAGTTCATCAGGTAACCTTAGTCTATGCGCCACAGGACCAATACGTTCGATGATCTCGAACGGTCCCACGTACCGTGGTGCTAGTTTGCGTTTCTTTGCAAAACGGACTACGCCTTTCCATGGGGATACCTTTAACATGACGCGGTCTCCCACTTGGAATTCCAACGACTTACGCCGTTTGTCAGCATAGCTCTTTTGTCTGCTTTGGGTTGCTTGTAGTTTTTGTTGTATCTAAGCAATTTTTTCTGTAGTTTCTTGAATGTGTTCTGGCCCGGTTATTCGATTATCTCCCACTTCAGACCAACAGATTGGCGATCGACATTTTCGACCATAGAGAGCCTCGAACGGTGCACATCCGATGCTACTATGATAGCTGTTGTTGTAGGAGAATTCGATCAGTGGCAAATGAGAATCTCAATTCCCACCGAAGTCTAGAACACAGGTTCTCAACATGTCCTCCAGGGTCTGTATAGTACGTTCGCTCTGACCATCCGTTTGTGGATGGTACGCTGTACTCAGGTTAAAGTGTGTCCTCAGAGATTTCTGCAAGGATTGCCAGAACCTCGATGTAAATCTGCTATCACGATCTGAGATGATAGACAATGGCACACCTTGGCGTACTACTATTTCGTTGATGTAAAGTCTTGCAAGTTTATCCATCATATAAGTCTCACGCATTGGCAAGAAATGAGCAGATTTGGTTAATCGATCGATGATAACCCAAATAGTGTCATGTCCACTGGAAGTGCGGGGTAGCTTGGTAACAAAATCCATAGCTATCTGTTCCCACTTCCAAAGTGGAATTTCAGGCTGCTCCAGTAAACCTGACGGTTTCTAGTGTTCCACCTTCACCTTGGCATACGTAAGGCATCGACTAACGTACTCGGCTATGTCTTTCTTTATACACGGCCACCAATAAAATGTTCGTAAATCTTGGTACATTTTATTAGAACCGGGATGCACAGAGTACTTGGTCTTGTGTGCTTCATCAAAAATAAGTTTCCTCAATTCATCCACTGCAGGAATCGATACTCAATCCTTGTAGTAGATAATTCCATCAGGCTTGTCTCAAATTTCTTTTCTGTTCCACAATCTAATTTTTTCTTCAAGTTTCCTCGTTCAACAGCCTCTTGTTATGCTTGCACAATGTGTAAGCTTGTCTGAACAGTCATTCCCATTGCTCTGACGCGCAAGGGTTTGACCCGTTCCTTCCGACTCAAGGCATCAACTACAACATTTGCCTTGCCCGGATGGTATTTGATCACACAGTCGTAATCATTCAGAAGTTCAACCCAACGTCGCTGTCGCATGTTGAGTTCCTTCTGATCAAATATGTGCTGCAGACTCTTGGGATCAGTATATATGGTACACTTGGTGCCATACAAGTAATGTCTCCAGATGTACAATGCGAATACCACTGCTCCTAATTCCAGATCATGAGTAGTGTAGTTCTTCTCATGAATCTTCAATTGTCTTGAAGCATACGCGATAACTTTATCTCGTTGCATCAGTACACAGCCAAATCCCTGATGGGATGCATCACAGTACACAACAAAGTCATCACAACCGTCTGGGAGAGATAAGATTGGAGCATCACATTGTTTTTGCATCAAAGTCTGAAAGGCATCTTCTTGCTTCTGTTCCCAAACAAACGGCTTGCTTTTCTGTGTCAACTTGGTGAGTGGCAGGGCTATCTTAGAAAAGTTTGAGATAAACCTTCTATAGTAGTCTGCTAAGCCTAGAAAGGAACGTATCTCCGTCGGTGTCTTTGGAGTATCCCAGTTCTTTATAGCTTCAATCTTGGCAGGGTCTACATGTATTCCTTCGCTGTTGACTACATGACCCAGAATTTGAACCTCTTTTAACCAAAATACACACTTACAGAATTTGGCATAGAGTTTCTCTTCCTTCAACAGTTCCAAGATCATTCTAAGATGTTGTTCGTGCTCTGTTTTTCTTTTGGAATAGATCAGTATGTCATCAATGAAAACAATGACAAATTGATCTAAGTATGGCTTACACACTCGGTTCATGAGATCCATGAAAACCGCGGGTGCATTCGTCAACCCAAAAGGCATCACCATAAACTCGTAATGCCCGTATCTGGTATGAAACGCCGTCTTTGGTATGTCTTCGTCTTGAAATTTGAGCTGATGATATCCAGACCGCAAGTCAATCTTTGAAAAGTACTATGCTCCTTGCAGTTGGTCAAACAAATCATCAATCCTCGGTAATGGATACCGATTCTTGATGGTTAATTTGTTTAGCTACCTGTAGTCTATGCACATACGAAAGGATCCATCCTTCTTCTTTACGAACAAAACCGGAGCTCCCCAAGGTGAGTAGCTCGGTCGGATGAAACCTTTGTCGAGTAGCTCCTGTAGCTGATTTGACAATTCCTGCATCTCTGAACCTGTAAGGAGATTTAGCAACAGGTGTTGCTCCAGGAATTAGATCAATACGAAACTCCACCGGTCGCACAGGTGGCAAACCGGGTAGGTCTTCAGGAAACACTTCAGGGTATTCCTTTACTACCGGTACGTCTTGTATCGTTTTCTTGTCTTTCTCCTTTTCCACCACGTGAGCGAAGAAAGCTTCGAATTTCTTCTGTAGACACTTACGCGCTTTTATGCAAGATATGATTTTGACTCTACGCTTTGCTTGATCCCCACGAACTTCCAATACACGATCATTTGCCAATGGAATCCGAAGTAGCTTTTCAGAACAGATGACTTCCACTCTATTGAGAGATAGCCAATCCATCCCAACAATGATTTCGAAACTGCCCAACTCCATCGGTAGCAGGTCGATGGTAAATGTGTGATCAGTGAGTGTAAGTGGGCAGTTTCTAAGTATAGTGCTGACTGTGATTTGTATCCCATTTGCTACTTCGATAATGTAAGGGGAGTCTAAAGTTTCCTCAGTAAGATTAAGTTGACGTGCAAAATCAGATGAAATAAAACTCTGGTCTACACCAGTGTCAAACAGAATAGATGCATAAGAGTCATGTAAAAGAAATGTACCAGTGACCACATTAGGGTCTTGGCACACTGCATTGGCTCCGATAACAAAAGCCCGTCCATGAGGTGCTTGTGCTCCTTGTTGCACTCTCTTTGGGCAGTCTCTGGAGAAGTGACCCACATCTCCACAGTTATAGCATCCTCTGTAGTTGCCTGGGGGTGGTGGTGGAGGTAATGCTCTAGCAGCATTGTTGGTAGCTTGTGTTGCAGGAGTGCGGCACTGCGTAACCCAGTGGCCAAATCGACCACAATTCGTGCGCTTTCTACACTGCGCTGTAGCAGGACGATGATACTTGTAGTGAGTACACTGAGGATGCACTCCAACATAGTTCTTGGGTGCAACATTAGCAGGTACTGCAGGAGCTTGTCTTAGAGGAGCGGCCATCGCATAGTTTTTGACGACCTTTTGCTTTTTCTTTTGGTGGTGCTCGGGTTTCTTTGTAGATTCTTCTTTAGCTTTCCCCGTGTCATCTTTCAAAACTCCTGAATTCACCATCACACTAGTGAGTTTGGCTGATAGAGAGATAGCCGACTCTAGAGTAGCCGGGTTTGCAGCCAGTACAATGCTTTGAATGCAGGAGGGTAATCCTACCACATATCGGTCGATCAGCTTCTCCTGAGTTGGCACCATTTCTGGCACCAAGGCTACCAATTCGTGATAGCTAGTGGTGAAAGTCATGTGATCAGCTCCCTTCATCACATGGTTTGAGAGCTCAACTTCCAGCTTCTGTAGTTCATGCTTCGGGCAGAATTCGTTCCTCAAAAGGATTTTGAAATCTGCCCAAGGCATTGCCAGTGCTTCATCTCTGCCTCTTGCTCTGATTTGGGAGTTCCACCATGTTAAGGCCTGTTTGCTGAAAGACCCCAGGAGCATATCGAACCTTGTGATGTTCCGGACAACTGCTTATGTCCAGGGTATTCTCCATTTTCTCTAGCCATTGGATCAGTCCAACAGCTCCTTCGACACCAGTAAAGCTCGGTGGCTTGCATCCTACAAATGGCTTGTAGGAGTAGTCCGAAGTAGTGCCAGTGTTTCCACTAGCTTCCCTAGTAGTGTGGCCAGAGTTGTTTCCGTGGCCTTGGATCCTGGATGGCATCCTTCAGTTGGTTCGTCATTTGGCTGCTCAGAAGGGTTGTCAAAGCAACAGTAGCAGGGTCGAGTATCTGATTCGTACTCGAACCCGGAGGTGGGTTAAGTGGAGGGGGATTTAGTGGAGGAGGAGGAGGTGGCGGTAGTGGTGAATCAGGTGGTGTAGGAGTTGATGAATGAGGTGCTGAGGCTTGCAGAGTCGGTTGTCTTCTGGGCGCCATTCTGATCATAACCAAATGATATTGGTTAGTGCAGTGATCGAATGCAGAAGACACAATGCAAACTTAGATCCTATGTTCTCTACATGAGGATCCCTAAGTTATATTCTAGGCCAAACCGTGTAAGTAAATGACCTATTATTCTCTATAACCTTGAGATCTGATACCAATCTGTCACACCCCGAGCCGGCGGGACGGATCGACTTCCCCGCCGGGCGGAAGGTTCTCGGTGCGCGATATCGTGAGTGATAATCGTAAAGATTAGATTGTTTACATAGCATCAACATTGAGAATAACTAAAGCACAGTAAAGCATGAAACTAGGATTACAAAGTTAAATTACAATATCAATGTTCGGTAATTTAACTAAGTAAACCTATCAAAAGAATCAAATGTTTCTATCTTGTATCTGTACAAGATATCAAAAGTGACTCGCGTCAATAACAAAATATGTGCTTTCCAAAAGTCTACTAGGTCCTCTATCTGGGCATCCTAGCATGAAATTCTGAGCCTTAGCTTAAACCTGTACATCACCTGAGTAAGCATGTAAGAAAACAAAGTCAACACAATGGTTGGTGAGTTCATATAGTTTAAAAGTTGAAAATAGCTTTAGCAAACCTCTTTCGGTAACAACCTTAATCTCATTAACATCACATGTAATATCCAATTCGGTATGCTTATATATAGGGCACACGAAAGGGTCGAGCCTACAACCCGCCCAGACACCATCCCACCACATACTAAACCATATATGACATTCTTGTCAATGATAATTAAGCATTTTACCTACCATTCAATCCGGTCTTCATCATAGCTTTAGTGTACTGTTTAAAAGTTTACAAGTTTGTAGCGTTCATGTAGGTTAGCTTTAGAGTAAGTAGTACAAACACAATTGTTTGACAAATCATAGTTTAGCTTTCACCAATCTCATGCATGGGTACAAGCTTTGCTCTAGCATAGTTTAGCATTTACGTAGCCCACGAAAATATACAAGCTTTGCTCTAGCATAGTTTAGCGATTACATATCTCATGAATTGGTTTAAGCTTAGCATCCGAATAGTTTAGCGTTTACGTATCTCATATATGCAAATACAAGCCTTGCTCTGGCAATGTTTGGCAATTACTTATCTCATATATAGACACAGGCTGTGGACACACATAGTTTAGCATTCACGTATCTCATATATGCAGATACATGCCTTGCTTTAGCAATGTTTGGCAATTACGTATCTCATATATAGATAAAACTTAGCATTTGCATAGTTTAACTTTCACGTATCTTAATGCACGGGTACAAGCTTTGCTCTAGCAATGTTTAGCAATTACGTATCCCATGAATAGATACAAGCTTAGCATTTAGCATACAATCATAGCTTTGGGAATTTAGCTTCAAGTATTAACATATAGTTTGAGCATATAGTTTGTAGCATTAGCATTGTGCATATAGTTTAAGCATAGAGTTTATAGCATTAGCATTGAGCATGTAGTTTAAGCATATAGTTTATAGCATAAGCATCGAGCATATAGTTTAAGCATAGGGTTTATGGCATAAGCATCGAGCATATAGTTTAAACATAGAGTTTATGGCATAAGCATTGAGCACGTAGTTTAAGCATAGAGTTTATAGCATAAGCATCGAGCATATAGTTTAAGCATAGAGTTTATGGCATAAGCATCGAGCATATAGTTTAAACATAGAGTTTATTGCATAAGCATTGAGCATGTAGTTTAAGCATAGAGTTTATGGCATAAGCATTGAACATGTAGTTTAAGCATAGAGTTTATAGCATTAGCATTTAAGTTTGAGTCTTAGTCTCTAGCTTCCAGAATAAGTGTTACAAGCTTAAGCATTAGTATTAGCATCACGAATAAGTGTAAGAGCATTTAATTAACATTTCAATACTTGTTTAAAATGTATAACATGCTTCTCAGTCACGAGGTAAATCAAATATATTTGAAAAGGGACAAATGAACTCACCTTGTTGTTGAAGTGGTTGACTAAGTAAAAACAAGAATGCACACTCTCGTTGTTGTGTTTGTGGTAGTATTCACGATCCTGTATTGATTTCATGTTGTTGTAACTTATTAGTATAAGCCGTAGCGATTTGTGTGTACATATGTGTTAGCTTTAAAGTTATCTAACACTTGTGACTTTGGTCATTATTCGGCCTCGTTTGCTAGTTAAGGGTTGTATTCCCATTTAACATCTTAAGTTGTTATTATCACAATCCCAGTACCTTTGTAGTTTCCTTCTGTATATTCCGTGCATCGTTTCAATTTAGATAGATTTCATGTGTTCATCTCAAGTTAATTTATGTGGGTCAAATCGTCGCACGTGGGCCGAATGATGATTTCGTCCATTTAAAAAGTGGGCCGAATTCTAATTGGGCCGAGGGGTAACTTGGGTCGTATAATTGGTGTGGGCCAAAACAAGAAGTGTCATGGGCCTAATTATTAACTTTGGCCCGACTAAGTGATCGTGGTTCATTTGCACATGTATAGGCCAACTGTGGACACCAACCGGTTGGGTTGGGCCCAAATGAGTTTTCTGAGTCCGGTTAAGTTTCTAGCGAACCTCCTGATGTATATGGTCCTAGGTACGACAACATGGAGATTCGTCCCACATGGGTTCGTGGCTTCCCAATGGTTCGTGACTCATGCAAGGTTCGGCTGGTGATGGTTCGTGGTTGATAGGTTCGGAACAACCATGAAGATAGGTTCGGCCATATTGAGGTCCGCCAGCCATGCATGGAAGGTTGGTGAATTATCAGGTTCGTTGGAGAGTGGCTCATAGCAAGAGGTTCGGCCAGGTCTGAGTCTGCAGCAATAGGTTCGTGATAGTAGGGTTCGCCTGAGGTCTAAGGTTCGCCTAGCAGCCAAGGTTCGACGATGAAGGTTCTGTGACGATGATGCAGGTTCGTTATTTAGCAAAACCCAGCACAGGTTCGGCTAGTTCCAGTCCCACGAACCTATTCATCTTCTTCCTTCTTCGAGCTGTTGCAAGAAGGTTCCAATGGTGGTGTTATGCTATGATGGTGTTTCCAGGTTGTGTGGTTTAAGGGGAAAGGTGGTTAGCCGATTAGAGTAGTGTTCTAACATAAGGGCTGAAAACCCTAATCTTTCTAACATTTCAAGCCTCATACCTCGAAAGCGGCTGGACAAATCTTCTGATCGATTGTACTTCTTGGTAGAGGACGATCGTAGCTACGTGTAGACACCAAGAACTCGTGATTTCACCAAGAATTGAAGGAGTTATGATCATTTGAAGCCTTGAACTTCTAGAGAGAGAGAGAGAGGAGACAATTTTGATATCTAGAGAGAGAGAGATGAGATTTAACAAATGATGAAAATGGTTTCCTTTAGGGTTTATATACCTCGTAGGTGTGCGGGTTCGTTTCGGTTGCTCGGTTCTCGTTTTCGTAGTGATTTCGGCACGTTACGCGCGTGTTTTGTAATTAAATAAAAAGAATTTATTTTCGAATGTCTAGAAGGTGGTTATTTCTAGTAAATCTTTTAAATTAACTTTTCTTGAATCGTTTTATCGAAATTAATTATTTTAAGCGTTTCGTTAGCTCTTTCGCTTATCTTATGTATTTTAATGAAAATAACTTTATTTTTTAACTTCTAAAAGATTGTGATTCCTAATAAATATTTAAATGTTGAACTTTCTTAAATTATTATCGTTCGTTTCGTAGTTCGTTTTCGTTTCGTCCAGAACGTGTCACCTTCGCGCGTATTCTTTCGAATCGTCACCCGAACGAACACGTCGTTGGTTTCACTTTCTGATTCTTGTTTTCTACTTTTCAGTCATCATTTCAGAATGTTAAACTTTCAAATTTATTCGTACTGATCGTCACCTATACAAATAAGTCGTCGGTTTAGCATTCTGCAACAACATCTGTTATGGTTTTGTTTTATTTAACCTCGCATACGTTTATACATAATAGAATCACATCTAGCATCTATACGTCAGTTCAGTGTTGTCTGATTGGGTTCTGACTGTTAAACCATGAGGTTTAAATCAGATCTCAGAACAATAGCATAACAGTTTATTGTCAAGCATCAAGTGTCAATAGCATATACATAGTTCACGTAGTTTGTACCTGAGTTACTGTGCAAGTTACTGTAGAGATCACTGTTCCGGTAACGCTTCTGGCACTGATGTTACAACAGAATCTGTAATTCTCAGATCAGTGTGTGTGTAACAGAACTATGTGTTCTTGGCGGTGTGAAACTTGTAATTGATTTCCTTAACAATGAAGAGGATATTTACAAGTATGATTGTATTGTCTTTGATTCATATAGGTGTTATCTAGATTCCACATAGATAAAACTTTTAATAGAATTCAAGTTATAGATCCGAAGCTTTCAATAGTGGCAGCAGAGCTTTTGGAGGAGTTCTATACACGTTTTTGAAGACTATCAATCATTCTTGACTATTCTGGAAATGGCTGGAGTTTGATTTTCATTATCTGAATGTTTTTCTGTTATTTCATCATCATCATCTGATGACAATTAGATGGTTAAAATCGGAGATTTTTCGTCAAAACAGTACACTAGAAGGTTTTAAGTTTTGAAGGTTTTCCCTACAAATTTTGAAGATTTTCTCGCTGAAATTTTCAAGACAAAACTACAGGTTCGTGAGACGAAACTAGTTGATTAACAAACAAACCCTAAGTTTCGTTAAGGTTCGTGGGACGAACCTATTTAGACTGAAGGTTCGTTGATCAAAAGGTTTTCAAGAAAGTTCGTTTGATTAGAAGGTTTTCTAGAAGGTTCGTTTGATCCAAAGGTTCGTGAAGGATCATTTGTTGATCAAAGGTTCGTGAGATAATTAGGTTCGTGAGTTTTGAAAAAGTGCAAAAGGTTTATGATTAATTTTGAAACATGGTGGATATGCTTGCAACATTTGCAAATCAGAATTCAAAGATTCAATGTATATTGATAGCGAAACTAAGTCTGGGAGCACAAACAACGTACCAAAACTTCTTGATTTGTCTGATTATGAGAATTGGAAAGGTCGATTTGAGACACATCTCTATGGTACTGATAAAAATCTTTGGGAGAGAATTTTATTACCATATGAAAGACCAAAGGTGGTTGGAACGGATCTTGACCAATCTCTTGATCGATTGGATGTTGAACAACGAAAGAAATATGATTCTGATAAGAAAGCATATTGGATGTTAAGCCAAGCTATTCCTAATCAAATTCTTCATCAGTTTGATGAACACAAGTCATCATATGGAATATGGAATGCATTGAAGGCTAGAGTGGAGGGAAATACTAAACTCAAGAAGATGAAGGCAATTGATTTGAGAAAAGAATTTGAAAATTTTAACTACATTGGCAATGAGAGCCTTGATGATTTGATTACTAGATATCGACATTTTTTGACAGAATTATGTAAATGTGGTATTGAGTATTCAGAAGAAGAGAAGATAGATTGTTTTGCAAACACTTAGCCAGATAAGTGGAACTCATTGGTATTGATTTTGAGAGAAAATCTTCCAGGAATGACACTTGTTGAGTTTATTCAAAAGTTATAAGAACTGGAAATGAAAGACAAGAGAAAAGCTAGAATTGTCACACCTTCTGTCCAATCAGCAAAAATACAGACAACTTTTGTCTCAAGTACTACTGAGAGTACTTCATTATCATCTGCATCTACTAGTTACTCCAATTCAACCTCATCTTATTATGGGAATGAGAAAAAGTCTGATTCTTCATCTGACACTCCAATTCAATTGAATACTACAAATCTGGAAAAAGTGACTGTGGAGGCTGTCAGAGATCATATGTCAGTACTTCCATGTGTGGTCAGTGCGTATGATGAACATGTAGCTGGAAGGATAGGAAATTCTAATCTTACTTTTGAAGATTATGAGCAGATAGATGATGATGAAATGGAACTTATTAACACACAGTGGGCTTTGGCTAGTGCAATCAGAAGAATTAAAAAGTATGAGAATAAAATAGGAAAGAAGTTTACTTTTGATAGAAACACAAAGTTCGAATTCAATCCAAAAGCTACAAAATGCTACAACTGTGGTGAACTGGGTCATTTTGCTCGAGAATGCAAAAATCCAAAGAAACAAGGCAACTTAAATCCATTCAAGCCAAAATAAGCTTATCAAAAGCAAAAGGAGAAGCCTGAAGAATCAACCAAAGCTCTAGTTAGTCAAGTAGATGAAGGATACGACTGGGGCAACCAGTATGGTGATCTAATGGGTGCTTTTATGGCTTCAATGATGAAAGATTCTAAAGTTGAAGATAATTGTCAGCTAAATGCTTCTATGGCTAAAAGGTTGAAGAGGTAAAAAATGAACTTTTGGAGGTAATTGAAAAATTGAAGGAGTTGAATGCTCAACTGACTGCTGAACTGATCGAGTGCACCGAAGCTAACAAAAAGTTAGTTTCAAGAGAAAAAGATTTTGACAAAAAGATCGTAGATTTGGGTTAAGAAAATGAGGAATTAAAAATTAAAGTTTTGCAAAATAATCATGCAGTTTCTGTGCACCTCGAGTCAGTACAAAAGTTGGAAAGTACAACTGTCAGCAGCTAGAGTAGAGGCAGAAATGCACAAAAGCAAGGTCGAGAATTATCAGGATTCTCAGTACGTTATCGATTACTTTGCTGCAGTGCAAAGATCATTGAATGATACTACTGGCTTGGGATTTCATGCAGTACACCTCCTCCAAGCTATGTTCCAAGGCCATAAATTGACCCTAATTTGGAAGTGCATCCAGCTTCTTTAACCTAGTCTGAATATGAAAATGTTCTTGCAAATGCTAGAGTCTCGTCTACTGATGAAAAGGTATCACTTGACAGTGATGCCCCAATCATCGAAGACATCACTGAGTCGGAATATTCTTTCGATATTTTGAGACAAAATGGATACAAAGGAAAATGTGTTGAGAAAAAGACTGTTGAAACCAAGTAGTCCAAATCTGAAATTAATCAAGTTGAGAAGGTGGTAATTAAAACCACACAGGTTTCTAAACCAGTGACTAAAACCAAACCAACCCCTACTTTTAAGCCGATTGTGTATGTTAGATCATCTAATGCACATCAAGGAGAGTCTAGTGGAAATTTTCAAAAGAAAAATGTGATGTAAAAGAAAGTGGAAAATGTGGATTTTTTCTTTGATAATTTTGGGATTGGGCACAAGGCTAAATCAAAGAATTTTCAAAAGAAATTGGATAATTCAAATAAAAGATCAACTGGTTTAAGAAACAAAAGTTCATCTTCTAAAGTTATCTCAAGACCTTTCAGTTCATCAAGTTTTTATGATGAACCCAAATCAAAAACTCAAAATAAAGAGAGGAAGTGTTAACGATGTGGTAAAACAGGTCATTTGGTTGCTGATTGCAATATAGGATTCAGTTTGAATGATTGTGGTAGTTTGAAGTCTTTCTCACCAAGGGAAACACACAAGTGTTTTACTTGTTGTGGTAAAGGGAATATTTCTGCTAATTGTCCTAATAACAAAGTCAGAAAGAGTTCTAATGAGGAGATTCGGGTGTATGTTTCAAGTGGGACTTCTAGGAAAGATAGACCTAGTGAAGATGAAATGAAAGGACTTAGAAAATTCAACCCAGATAGTTTTTGGGTGAAGAAAGAAATTGAGCAAGAGAAAAGAGTTTTTGAAAATAAAAGAAATATTAAAAATATTGTGAAAATTGTGAATTTATCTGATGATGAGTCATTTGAAAATTTTTCTTCAAGATTTTCATTTTCCACACAACCTATTAAATCTAAATCATTTTGGAAACTCAAGAAAATATTTGGTGATGAATTCTCTAAGAAAGAGGAGGATACAGGTGATGATGGTTATTCAATCAGGTCATCCCAAAAGAATGGACGTGGTCCATTCCGGGAGACTCGACGCCGAAATGGCAGGGGTCATCCCTTTTGAATACTGACAAGTTTCTTTTAATTTATTGTGCAGGATATATCCACGAGCCATATTAACAATCGTTGGATTATTGATAGTGGATGTTCCCGCCATATGACTGGTAAATTGAGCTTGCTAAAAGATGTTAAGCTTGTGAAGGGGATCTATGTGAACTTTGCTGGAGACAAAGGAGGTCAAATTAAAGGGATTGGTAGTTTGACAAATGAGAAGCTTTCTTTTGACAATGTTAATTTTTGTAAAGAGTTAACTAACAATTTGTTGAGTGTATCACAGATTTGTAATAAAGATTACAAAGTGATGTTTGACAAAGAGAGGTGTTACGTGCTCAAGCAAGGATTTAAGATTCCAGAGGAGTGGATTCAGATGACAGCTGAGCGTTGCAAGGATCTTTATGTGCTTGACATGGCAAAAGCGGAGACAGCAAATAATGTGGAAACGTGTCTGGTGTCCAATGCTACTGAACATGATACACGTTCATGGCACATGTAAAACATTTAGTTGATGGCGTACCGGTAAAACATTTTAAACTTCCGGATGTGTGTGTCTCATGTAAAATGGGTAAACAGAAAAGGAAATCCCATAAAACAAAGAAAACTTTTTTATTGACATGCCTCTTGAACTTCTTCATATGGATCTTTTTGGACTATCAATGTGAAGAGTATAGGTGGTGAATCTTATTGTTTTGTGGTGACTGATGATTTATGTTCTTGAAACATAAATAAGAAACTTATGAAAACTTTGCTTTGTTGATTAATAGGTTGGAGACATTATATAAGTTGAGGGCGAGGCGTGTAAGATCTGACAATGGGACTGAGTTCAAGAATCATCAAATGGAGGAATTTTGTAATTCCAAAGGCATTCAGCAGCAATTCAGTGCACCATATGAGCCTCAGATGAATGGTGTAGCTGAAAGGAAAAATAGGACTTTGATTGAATATGCAAGAATGATGCTAGCTGACTCTAAACTTCCCTTTACTTTTTGGAGTGAAGCTGTGGCTGCTACTTGTTTTACCCTTAACAGAGTTTTAATTGTCAAAAGACACAATAAAACTTGTTGTGAATTGCTTCAGAATCGGAAGCCCAATCTGGAACACTTGGAACCTTTTGGGGCTCCGTGTACAATGCTGAAGAAGGATTCAAAATTCAATTCTAAAGTTGAAGAGGGTTTCTTTCTTGGCTATAGTCTTCCAAACAAACGTACGAGTGTTGTGGAATTATGGTATCATGTGGATGTCCAACGACATACACCTATACCAAATGGGAAGGGTCCAGATTGGCTTTTTGGTTACTATAAGTTGTTTGAGTCTTTTAATATGTCTTCAACTGTTTCTGATGATGAAATAACCTTACAAATGTTGTATGATTTACAGAATTCAGATGAACAAGGAATTTCTCATCAACCTGAAGATGAAGCTTTTATACCACATGGGGAGGTACTTCAGAAGTTATTAATGATGATTGGTCATCAGAGGATGAAAACAAGATTTTTGAAGATGCTATCTCTCATGATCAAGATCCTGATCAAAACATCAACAATCTTGATCATGATGTGGTTGTACCGCAATTGCCTGTCACACGTGTTCATGTCAGTCATCCACTTGATCAAATTATAGGAGATCCTAGTGTAGGAGTGCAAACACGTAATTAGGGCTGTAAACGAACCGAACGAACACGAACGAGCCCTTGTTCGTGTTCGTTCGTTTAACTTTTAACTTGTTCACGAACGGTTCACGAACGCTTACCGAACGAAAATTTTTGTTCGTGTTCGTTCATTAAGGATTTAGCTTGTTCACGAACGGTTCACGAACGCTAACGAACACATATTATTTAAACAATAAAAATCAACATTTTTAATCTCAAGCAATGGAGATAATCATTTATAAATATATAAATTAAGATATTATTGTATTAAACTAAAAATAACTTTAAGTATTATGGTATTAAACTAAAAATTAAAAATAAACAACACATTTAATGAATAAATATAAATGAACTTAACCGAACATAAACGAACGTAAACGAACATATTACCGAACGTTCACGAACACAAATGAACGAACACGACCTCTGTTCATGTTCGTTCGTTTAACTAAACGAACGGAATTTGTTGTTCATGTTCGTTCGTTTATTAAATGAACGAACATACACGAACTTCCCGCCGAACGGTTCACGAACTGTTCGCTGAACGTTCGGTTCGTTTACAGCCCTACACGTAATCAAGTCACAAATGAGGAAAGTATGTAGGTTGAGTTAGAGAAAATTCATGGCAGTCAGTAGCTCTGGATGCCATCAGCATTTATTTATGTAATAGAGCCAAAGACTGTGAATGAAGCTTTGCGTGAGCCTGCCTGGGTGGAGTCTATGCAAGAGGAATTGAATCAATTTCGCAAATTGGGGGTTTGGCATTTAGTTGACTTGCCAAAAGGAGAGAAAAAGATTGGCACACGATGGGTGCTGCGATGTAAACGAGATGACAGAGGCGTAATTGTCCGAAACAAAGCTCGTTTAGTGGTTAAGGGTTTTAGACAAGTTGAAGGAATTGATTATGATGAAGTTTTTGCACCTGTGGCGCGATTAGAAGCAATTCGACTATTTCTTTCTTTTGCAGCCCACAAGAAGTTCAAAGTATTTCAGTTCGATGTTAAATCTGCCTTTCTGTACGGATCTTTGAAGGAAACAGTGTATGTTTGTCAGCCACCGGGCTTTGAGGATCCTGTCCATCGGGATCAGTTATACCTCTTGGACAAAGCACTGTATGGTCTTCATCAGACCCCACGTGCCTGGTATGAGACTTTATCGGCTCACCTTATTGAACACGGGTTTAATAGGGGTCAGATTGACAAAACTTTGTTCTTTCGGGAAAAGGGTAAGGACATTCTCCTTGTTCAGATCTATGTGGATGACATCATCTTTGGATCTACCGATGAACAAATGTGCTTGGAATTCAAAGAGGTAATGATTGATAAATTCGAGATGAGCGCGATGTCAGATATAAAATTCTTCCTTGGTTTACTAATAGACCAAACCAATAATGGGATTTTCATACATCAAACTAAATATATTCAAGATGTGCTAAAACGATTTAGTATGCTTGACTCAAAACCAATTTCCATGCCCATTCAACCCAATCATGCGATTTAGCCTGATATTAAGGGGGAGTTGGTTGATCCCACACTTTATCGTGGTATTATTGAAAGTTTGTTGTATCTGATTACGTCAAGGCTAGATATTGTTTTTGCTACAAACATCTGTGCCAGATATCAGTCTAAAACTAAGGTGTCACATCTGATAGCAGTCAAACGGATTCATCGTTTTCTAAAGGGTACACCAGACACTGGTCTATGGTATCCTAAGGATGATAACTTTTCCTTCAATGCCTATAGTGACTCCGACTATGGAGGATGTAAAACAGATGCCAAGTCTACAACTGGTGGTGCACAATTCTTGGGTGAAAGACTGGTCTCTTGGAAATGTAAAAAGCAAACTTCTGTGGCTACTTCAACTTGCGAAGCTGAGTACGTAGCTGCTACAGTTGTTGTTCACAAGTGTTGTGGATACAATAGCAAATGAGAGACTATGGTTTGAATTTTCTTAATACCCCTATACATGTTGATAACGAGGCTGCCATTACTATTACTAAAAACCTAGTATATCATTCGCGTTCCAAACACATTGATATCCGGTTTCATTTCATACATGATTGCTATGAAAAGAAATTCATTGATGAGGTGAAGATACACACAAATAAGCAACGTGGAGACCTTCTCACCAAGGCCTTCGACCGAGCTCGTTTTGAGTATTTACTCAAACTTAATGGAATTTGGGTCATGTAACAACAGTGCCGAAACCGATGCCGGAACAGTGATCGCAACAGTAGCATGAACAGTAAACAGACGAAAACAAAACATATTCTGTTCTATTTCATATTCATATCAATAGTCGAAGTCATTTTGTATTATCAAACGACAGATTCATAAACATTTAGCAGAAACAAGGTTCAGAACAATGGTTCTTGAGTCAGATAATTATCTGACAACCCTGAACCATCATGGGTTTAATTGTTAGGATCTATTAGGATAACACGTATGTGAGGATAAAATAAACAAAACAATAACAGTTGTTGTTACGGAATGCTAAACCGATGAACTATTCGTATAGGTGACGATCTGTACGAATAGATTTGACAGTTTAACGATCTGAAACGATGATTGTAAAGTAGGCAACAAAATCAGAAAGCGAAACGTACGATCGTGTTCGTACAGTTAGCGCTCTGTACGAAGACGCGCGTAAGTGACGTTTTCTGACGAAACAAAACGAAAGACGATTCGAACGATAATAAAGTTAAGGAAATAAAATATTTCCTGTATTACAATTTTGAAACTCATCAGAAATAATTAAAACGAAATCATTTTATTTTAAAGCGCGTAAAACAAAATACGCGCATAAAAACATACTTAAACGCGTAAAAATAACAATTTACGATAAATTATTCACGAATAATAATATTTAGAATATTTCTATAAATAATCACTCTCTTAATATTTAAAATAAAGTTCTTCCTAATTAATTACGTAAAAACACACGTTACAATCCGGAAACGCAACGGAGACGAAAACCGAGCAACCGAAACGAACCCGAATACCCTCGGGGTATTTAAAGTCTCAAATGAGACTTTCATCTCATTTTCTACCCAAACCCTCTCTCTCTCTTGCTCTCACCCGTCACTCTCTCTCTCTCTCTAAAACCTACCACTTCCAAGCTCCATATCTCACTCGTTTGGAGACGAAATCGGGTGTTCTTGGTGTCCACGCGTAGCTAGGAACGAGCTCTACATGGAAGTACAACTGATCTGAGATATTTTTCGGCCAAATTTGAGGTACGTAGCTTAAAACATTTCGAATATTAGGGTTTTCATGTCACTAGTTGAAACACACATACATACGGTCGATCCTAGTCCCTCCCTCGAACCAGCACCTCCGAGAACTCTTCTGGGTGCGTCCATGGTGGTGCATCAAATCTGAAACAACGAAGATGAAGTGCTGAACAGGGTTCGTGAGCCTCGGTCTGAGAGGCGAACCTGTTAACCTCATGGCCGAACCCTTAGAAGATCGGTCGAACCTGTTACCAACCTCGGGCCACCAGCGAACCTTGTTGTTGTCATAACCGAACGTTTGCAGAGCAAACCAATGACGAACCTTTGCTTGATTGACGAACCTGCAACAGCAGCCAGCTGCCGAACCTCCCAACAGTTACGAACCCATGCACCTGCAACGAACCTTCTTCCAGCCGAACCTTCCTCAACACTGGTGAACCCTGGAGGCTCATGTTAGCCAAACTTTCTTGCAACAATAGGCACCGAACCCCTTAACTCTCAAGCGAACCATATTGCACAAACCACCGAACCTTTTTAGTTCATCATGTAGCCGAACCCTTGAAAGGTTCGCTGGTCTGGTGATACTCGGCAAACCGAAATTCGAACTTGGCCAGCTTCAGGTCCAACGCATTCTAAAGGGATCCACAATTGGTATTGGGCCCAAACAATCACAACATTTAATTAGTCCAACATCCTAACCGGCTCCTATAACCCAATCGGCCAAACACTATGGGAAGCCCAATTACACTTAATTCGGGCCAACCCAAATGTCTAACCCATTTTATTCAATGCGGGCCGCTTGACTACAAGGTCTAGGCCCAATAGCCTATCTTCGGCCCGTATGGGTGTGTTAATCGGCCTATGTGTTGTAATGACCCAACAAGTTCGAGTTTAGCTCGTTAGGAATGAAATTGGTTCTAGACTTGACTCACACGTAGCTCGTTTAATTTAAATTGGCCACACAACTTTCTAAGGCCCAATAACCTTATGAATAGGCCAAGACCACTTAAATTGGCCCAAAATCTAAGGTTGACCCGTTGTACATTCGAATAAGTAAATATTAACCAATTGGGTCACAATGGCAAGTAAGGCCTAACATAAGGCCCACGAGATCTAAACTTCAATAAAAACAATGTTAGGATTAACAACCGGTCTAACTTAGAATATTTTAGCATAGTAACCATATGAAATCATTATGGGGGGGGGGGGGGGGAGGAATGATCATCCATTTGGTTAAACACAAATGAATCTCCTTAAGCTAAGATATCAACATCATGAGAGAATTACATTAGGGATGGAAAACAAGAATCTAAAGGTTATGGTTTGACTTAAATGTTAACACCTAAACCATTGGGAATTTCAAAGACATATGACTAATCTAAATGGTTATTTAAACCATCAAGGTTAGTGACTCAATAAGCAAACAAGAGATTGCTTGAAAATCAAAGTCTATTAATGGGCCCAAGAACGGCCCAATGGGTTTAATATAAGCCCATCATGTTTAATTGCACTTTTCTTAAATTAATTATGCTTTTCATAAAAAGAAATTAAATTATAAACCTTATCAATATAATTAAATGATTTTCCTAAATAAATGATTAACTTAAAATGAAATAAATTGAAAATGTTTTATTTAAATACTTTAAATGATTAATGTGGGATTTGGGTTACTAATGGGTAATAGTTTAACTTAGATAGAAGAAATTCTAGAAACACACTAGTAATCTAAGACACGTAGTTGCACACCGAGACCAAACCATAGATACGACAATTCCCGCATGTACTTATCGTATTCGAATTCTTTAAAGTAACTCAGGTGCTAAAGATACTTAGGCAACAATCAAAGAGCGCGCATATATTTTGTGGTTCATTTCACAGCAACACAGGTGAGTACATTGCCCCTTTTCTAATATTTTTGTTTTAAAACGCGGGGCTGAGAAGCATGCGTAAACTGTTTATTTAAATTGTTTACTTAAATGCTTTTAAATTTATATGTTTTTCATATATGTAAATGTTATCCTAGACCATGTCTAGGAAGGTTTTTATGCAGGTTTACTAACTGATTTACTTATAAATTAAGTGAATAATCGAGTTAAACTAAACATTTCAACAAATCAAAACATTTCAAACGAATCAAACTAGACACTTTGAAAAACAAGTGTGTGAGTTCAAGGAATCAAACGAAACATTTTGACGGATCAAATGGGTGTTTTCAATGAATCAAACGGAACATTTTTGACAAATCAAGTGGGTGAGTTCAATGAATCTACGAAACATTTTGACGAAACAAGTGTGGGATTTCAAACGAATCAAACGAAACAATCTTTGCAAAGACAATATTCAATGTTCTACAAGTCAAGTGCTTGTTGAACAATGAATCAAGTGTACAATTGATCAATGAATCTAGTATTCTATGATCAATGAATCAAGTACATCTTGTAACAGAATCAGACGAATCAATAAATCATTTTTAAGGGAAAGCCTGGGAAATATCAGAGACAACATACGCCAAAACAGACGAAACATGAAATCCTACATTTCAAGAAGTCCTAGCTAGACCGTTTGACTTGTAGGTCGTATGTTTGAGGATATTTACAGATTCCCTAACTACTAAGTACCTAGATTGACAGACTAGTCTACTCGAGTATGACCAAAGGCCCCAATCATTTGGACTTAGATTTTATTAAATGTTTATTTATTTATTTAATTAAGCATTTATTAAACTGTTCCTACAATTACTGTGGTTGATCACTATTGTGATGAACATAAGGAATCAACATAGATTCCAAATTGTTGTATTTACAGGAACAAAGGACTGACGAATCATTGGGTTAAAGGTAGGGGTAAAATGCTTAATTATGATTAACAACAATGTCCTATGTAGATTAGTATGTGGTGGGATGGCGTCTGGGCGGGGTTGTAGCCTCGACTCAGGGGTATGCCCTATACATAAGCATACCGATCTGGATGATACATGTGGTGTTAATGAGGTTAGGGTCTTTACCAAAGGAGGTTTCAAATCATTTTCAAATACTAAACTATATGAACTCACCAACCATGTGTTGACTTTTATGTCACACCCCTGCGCCGCGTGCGGAATCCACGGCGCGGTGACGTATGATCAGTTGAATCATGCACAAGTATTGAATAAGAACAACCACAATGGATTACTAAGTTACATAATGTTTAGACAATTGTTTAGTTACAGACAATCTATCTACCAAAAGAAAGACAACTACAGACCCAAAATATAGTTTACAAAATAAGACTTCAAACAAGACAATTAAACAATTAGGATTTTGTGTGTTTCTAATCCATCCTAGCATGTTTCTTCATCTTGTTCTATCTTAGAATGGTCTCCTTAGTTGTCCCTGAGAAAGTCTTAAACCTGATTACCTGAAACACGTGAAAAGTAACTGTCAACTACAGACGTAGTTGGTGAGAACAATAGGTTTAACCATTTGTAAACATGAGTATATGATATAAGGCATAGGTAAGTTAAAGCATCATAAGATTCACACGGATGAGCTGCAACCCAAACTAACATCAAGTAAGAAAATGAGTGTAAACAGTCCAATCACTGTTTACACGAGAGTCAACATATAATATCAAGTCCCGAACCACGTTTGGAGTTAGATAATGTGTCAATAGTTTTGATAAAACCATATGTAACCGAAATCTGCAGTTAGTTTATAAAACAGATTTAAAAACTAACTGCAGCAATCGGCCTGCCCCAATGTGTGTGTCCGCTTTCCCTTGTTGTGATCACCCAGTACTAACGCTAATGAATATGATACTTGATGCTTTTACAAGTTTGTTTACAACAATAGACACCATGTTTCTGAACCTTACTTTAACCGGATGTGTTAATGCCTTATTTGATAACATGAATTGAAAACCTAGATTTAATTCCACGAATTAAATCCTTTGTTTTGAATACCATGAAAAGAACCACTTGATTTGAATACCATGATGTGAACCACTTGATTTGAATACCATGTTGTGAACCACTTGATTTGAATACCATGTTGTGAACCACTTGATTTGAATACCATGTTGTGAACCACTTGTTTTGAATACCATGATGTGGTGACCTTGTGTAACAACAAGGTTTATAACAAAAGAGTTTATAAAATCCTTTATCTAAAAGTGTTTATCCTTCATAAATACATTTGAGTAAATCAGTTACAAAACATTTGAAAGATCCTTTATAAAACCTTTTTAGTGAAAAGAGTTTAATAGTTGATAACTCCCTTAAAATAGTTGATGAATCCCTAGGATTCGTAAAATGAACCCGTAATGTTTATAAGAATACACACACCTTGTGTAATGAAATATGATTGTAAATGATTGGTTTGATCACGTGTTCCACCCCAAAACAGTTATAAAAACAGTAAAAGAGGGGCTAAAGTTCTCACCTGTCTGCAGTAGACTCTGAACTAAAACAGATAGCAAGTAGCAAACAGGACTTTTAATTGTTTCCTATAACATTGTAATCATACATAAGATATAGGATTTATAATTGTATGAACTTTGATTCATTGATTGACTTGTGTTTTCTCTTGAACTTGATTATCACATGATAATTTGTTCTAATGATTAAGATTGTTGTGAAAACTTGAAAGTTATGATTTGAATCACTTGATTGATCATGGGTCCAAGAAACGAATATGAAATGATCCTTTGTGCATAAATCTTATGCATAAAATGATAATTGTTTGCGAATTTGATAACCATTGATTACTATGATTTATGAAAATATGTTCCAATTGTTTTAGTTCTTGAGTTTGTGACTTGATCCCATTATTAGTTTAAGTTGTAACTTAAACCAACTAAGATCCATTACAAATACTTTGAGTTGTGGCCAACCAGGGGCCATTTCAAATGATAATGATCCAATTGAAGGTGATGTTGGGCCAATTGCATGTGACGTTGGCCCAACAACTTGTATATAGGCCTCATAACGCGTCCAAGCTAATATCGAGCTAATTAAGATCATAATGAGTCGTATGGGCTTGGATTGGGCCTAAGGGATTTGAGTTGGGCTAAGAAATGATTAAGTAGGCCATGTAAGGTTCCAAAGCGACATTAGGCCAATTAAATATCTTAATGGGCCGAACTATCTCAATTGTGCTTGATTTAAACCTACGGGCCAAGTTGTAAATGGAATTGGGCTGATTTCAACTGAATTGGGCCGAAAGACTAGTGGGCTGCCAACTTTGGGCAGCGAACCTTTATGGTTTTCAGCCCAAGGTTCGGCCCTTATAGCCGAAGGGTTCGCTTATGGTGAAGTGTCCAAGGGCTCGGCAACCTGATTACATGGTTCAGCAAGGTGCTTCAGTGGTCCTTCTAGGGTTCGAAAAGTTATGCCACGAACCATGCAGGGTTCGTGGCTCATCAAGGGTTCGTCTCCCATGCAGAAGATTCGTGCAGGTATAGGGTTCGCCATGAGCACTAAGGTTCGACATAGTAAGGTTCGTGAGTCCTCAATGGTTCGACTGACTGAGATCTAAGGGTTCGCTGGTGCTTCCACGAACCATGCAGGGTTCGTGGACTCCATAGGGCTCGCCGAGGTTGCTCAATACCATGCAGGTTCGGTTGGAAAACCCATTAGGGTTCGTGGGGTTCATTGATTCGCTATGGTTCGTGACTGATCCAGGGGGTTCGTGGCACTAGGATGGTTCGGCGGAGGCATCAAGGCTCGGCACAGGTTCAAGAGATCCCCTAAGGGTTCGGCTGCTATCTAACGAACCATGCAGGTTCGTTGAGCCTCAATAGGGTTCGGCCACCTGAGGAAGAAGGTTCGGCCGTCGAACCTGTTGCCAGCCGCATCACCATCATCGAAATCCTGTATCCAAGCCTCGATCTAAGCTAAGCTATCATCAGGGAATGTTTCTATGGCCTCGAAATTGGGTGTGATTGACTAGATCCGGCTAAGGGTTGAGTTTAAACAAACCCACGACTGAAAACCCTAATCCCGTGATTATTCAAGCTTCATTACCTCGAGATTGGCTGGATGAATCTGCAGAATTCTTGTACTTTCGTGTAGATAATGTTGAGAGCTACGCGTGGACACCAAGAACACCAAAATCCGTTGAGTAACGAGTGAGATACGATCGTTTAAAGTGGGTTTTCTAGAGAGAGAAAGGCTTGGCCGAAAATTCTAGTGAGAGAAAGTGGTGTAGGTGAAATAAATGAGGATTTAAGCCTCTTTAGGGCTTTTATAGTCCGGGTGGTGTTCGGGTTCGTTTCGGTCGCTCGGTTCGCGTTTCCGGAACGTAACGCGTATTTTACGCGACTTTTAAATAACAAGAGTTGTTAAACTCCTTAAAATGATGAGTTTCAAAATTGTAAAAATATAAAATAATTAATATAATTATTTTTACTCTTCGTGTGTTGCCAGATCGTTAAACATTTACAATTACGTGTATACCCGCAATCGCGTACGTTTTTCGATCGTATTAATTATTTAAAGTCGTTTAATCATAATTATAAGTTCAACATTCATATTATTATGGATCGTCACCCAAAATTATACTCAGTCTCGCTTACAAATTACGATTTTTGTGAATTAATTGTCATAATATTCGTCTTAACACTACGCACCAACACTATCCTGTTACACCGAACGCAGTATATATATAGGGCTCACTCTCGCTGCCCACCACTGTTTCGATATAACACAATACTGTTCTTGCCTAGTGAACTCGACTGTAAATAAATAATACATACTTGTTAAATAATAAAGATTCTAACACACAATCACATAATGAACACATGATTCACATTGACTGACTGAACATGGATACACACTGTTCTAACACTGTTTACGACTATCATGACTAAATGCACAAATGTTACATTTTATTTCTGCATGACTTCACAGGTGAGAAACAGATCAACTGAAGAGTTATTTCTTTGGATTAGGTTATTTGATAGAGAACCTAGCTTTTTTGGACCTGCATATTTTGAAGCATCATTATACAGTTTATTTTGTATATCTTGTGCAGCTACAAGATAGAAGACTTATGATGTGACATTGGATTTACATTGCTAACTTGTAAACTTAACTGCTATAATTTAACTCTGTAAATTCTATTTTATTTAGCCAGTTTCTCATTCATATATCATGTGCAATGTGAACAATCTGATCATTTCGATTATCATTTCGACATCGCGCCCCAGGAACCTTCCGCCCGTCGGGGAAACCCGATCTTACCCCACCGGCTCGGGGTGTGACAGGTCATGGGTGAAGTCATTTGAAAATCAATTTCCTTCATAATCAATTTTTATTGAATTAACATCAGATACTTTTTTATAGTATTTTTGTTTTGTTTTTTTTTTGTTTTTTTTTTGTTTTTTAGGCTTTAGGGGGGAGGGGGGAATTTGAAAAATTAAAAACATTTGAAAAATCAAAAACACAAAAAAATATAAAATTTTAAAAATACAAAAAAAATTGAAAAATAAAAATTTGAAAAATTGATTCGACCTAGTGAGAAATGATGGTACATTGAAGCAATCAGAAGTACATCTGAATCATACTAGAACTTAAACATAAAGAGCATTCACAATTACTAAGTATGATACGTTGGTAGGTTTATAACTTAGTTGTGATAACATTTGACAAAATTATGATCATACTTTGTGGGATACAGTTGCTTAGATTACCGTGCTTAGCTTTGTCCTGAAAGCGTGGTTTTTGATCTCACAATGATTGTTTCTTGATTTAAGGTCACTTAAATGCTAGTTTTTGATCATGTTGTTCAATTTTAAAAGAAATTCTAAATTTGTTTTTCTTTTATTTTCGTTCAAAGGTGAAACATTCTTTGCGTATACTTACGTATCGACCTGATTGTTAAGGCTTTGAACATTTCAAATTTGTTTTCTTTGCGTATACTTACGTATTGACCTGATTGTTAAAAATATTAATCTTAAATTATAGTTTCCTTCATTATCTGGATCATTTGTGCATACGAAAGTATCAACCTTGATTCTAAGATCTTGAATAACTTCAACTTGTTTTAAATTTTGTTGTTTTCAAAAGAAATTCTATTTTGTTTTTGCATGATCAAACTAGTTACATACTTGAATTAAATTGTTTCAAGAACATCAATGCTTGGTTAAAAATTCACAAAACGTGGATGTGTTAAAGTGAATGAGGAACATAAAGTAAGTGATTGTTTTGATTTCATTTGATATCTTAACTAAGTAATTAAATTTAAGTTGGACTCATATACTGACAATCATCTGTGAATTTTGATTTGCTAATTAATACATTCATTAACTCAATCAGTTGGTGCAGATGATTGCAATGTAATATGATCTCATGTCTGGATCTTTCTCACCAAAAATATGTGTTTGTTTTTTATTCATTTTCATGTTTCATTTCAGTTTTTCTTACAAAATTAAAATTTTGGTGTGTTTTAATATAAAATTTAAAAATCCAAAAATATTTTTTGTTTATATCTGATGTTGAATCAATAATTATCGATTGTTTGTTTTCAACTCTAAAACACCAAATTTTGTTTTGTTTGAATAATTTTGATTAAATTTGAAAAGGTCAAAATATCAAAAGGTTTGTGAGAATTTGTGAAATTGGTGGGCCGAATCTATTCAAAGGTTTGTTCATAGGTTCGTCCAGAAGGTTTGATAGGAGGTTCATTTAGAAGGTTTGTCCACAGGTTTGTTCAAAGGTTTGTTCAAGAGGTTCGTTCAAATGTTTGTTCAAAGGTTCGTCTGAACCTTGTGGAAGTATAAGTTCAAAGGTTCGTGTATTAGCTTTGTCACTTTCACTTTGTTGCTAAGAAACGAACCTCTGTGTGTTTGAAACTGACTTTTCGAATTCGTGATTATTTGAGTGATTGCCATATATCATTAGGTTTTAAGTCCAGTTAGTCGAACCTTTTAAACTTTGAATAAATCAATTTTAATCATAGATTGATAAAAAATTCTTTCATTAAAGTTGCTAATCGACTTTTGGTGAACATGTAGATGTGTTTATTTTGGTCTAATTCATAAATATGAATTTTGATTTAGATTTCAAACAGGTTCGTTTGACATAAAAAAAGGTTCGGGCCGAACCTTTTCTTAGTCAATGACCGATTCTTTAATTGTTAAAGGTCCGGTTGACCAAAGGTTCGTATCTGTGAACTAGGTTCGTTTGAATTTCAGGTTTGTCTACATGAAAATAGGTTTGTCTGTAATCTAGGTTCGTTCACATATGTAGGTTTGGCACAGGGGATAGGTTCGCTGGACTTAGGACCTAAACCTATGATCAAATTTCTGAGAAGATCAAGGATTTATTATGCTATCTCTAATCATTGTCACATTTATCGATCTCATATTCAGAGTTTCTAGGAATCAGCTAGATTGATCACTGTTGATGATGTATTTGTTATTGAAGCAAGTGTGCTTGGACAAGTGTTGAGAATCAGTGAAGCTGATGTTCATAGAGTCCTGAGGTTTGGAGGAGAACCTGAAGGAATGACCTTGATTCCTATGCTTTATTAGAATCAAATACTTTGGAGTTTACAGTGAATACTCCATCAAGAAAGGAAAGTTGCCTCTTCCGTACAAGTTTCTTGCACAGGTACTTCTACACTGTATGAGTATGAGGAGGGGTACATTTGTAGAATTGAGAGATCTTATGAGATCAGCTATGGTTGCTTTGATTCTTAACAAGCCATTTAACTTCTCTGCAATGATTTTCATATATTTATCTGATAATATCACAAAAGCCAAGGACAAGTTCTTTATGTATCCAAGATTTGTACAGATTCTTATTTATGAGAGATTTCCTGAACAGAGTTTGCCAAGATCTGTGGATGACAGGCTGAAGTTAAAGCACCTGACAGACTCTAGCTTGGGTCAAGTGAAGACATATCAGAAGAGTAATGATGTTGTACTTACAAAAGACTTGATTTGTCACTGTGCAAGAACTAATTATGTTGCACCACTCAATGATGCATGGAGAAATGAAGATTTTAGTTCTGAGAATGAACAAATGGATGATGATCAACCACCACCACCTCCTCCTCCACAAGATCCACAAGCTCAACAAGCTCGTGAACAATCTTCTTCAGCTCATCAACAAGAACAATCAACTCCAAGTGTTGCTCAATCTACTTTTGGAGCCTCTTCAAGTTATTTATCCTAATCAACCGGTTGTTTCTGAGAAAACCACTACTATTGCATCTCCATCAAATATTGAGGCTGAGGATGTTATTGATGAAATGGAAGAGGATTCAACTGAATATGAGATAGAAGATGTGAAAGTAGGTAATAGAATGGTTCTAAGGATGAAAAGCAATCCCATTCAACAACAAAAGAGTATGGAAGAGCAGGAAGAAAGAAATGATCCAAACTTTACAGTGGATGAGCCAGAATCATCTCGTTCTAAGAAAAAGAAGAGAATGGCTAATGTGCCTAGAATGAAGAAAACAAAAACATCAAGGATTACTGTATCTTCTCCAGTGATTACTTCTTCTACACCTGTTTCAGTTATGACATCATCTGTTCCTGTATCTGTTGAATCTACAATGCCATGTGCTTCAGTTCATGTTCCTGTGTGTGTTGCACCATTTGTTGAAGCAACTACTGTTACCACTTCATTTCCAGAGACTTCTGCTTCAAGAGTTGATACTATGTTTGAAGGTTTAGATGATTTAGATTTGAATTTCTCATTGGACTATGATGACTCAGAGTTGAGACACAGGATATCTCTCTATCTCAAGAGTTTGACAAATACAAGAAGCAGAAAGAAAAAGCTGATTATGAGCAACAGTCTTCCTCTATTCAAAATGAATTTGACATGATGAAGATTCATATCACTCGAGAGGGGAGGATCAAAAAGTTAAGAAGATTATGAATAAAAGAATTGTTTCATTGGAAAGAGTTGCCAGAGAACATAATGAAAAGATAGTTATTCTGGAGGAAGAAAATCAGTTGTTAAAGGAAAGGATAAGTGATATTCAAGGTGAATCTTCTCTAGCTATTCACACTAATGCAATATTTGATGATAATGTAGAAGTTCATGTGTCTGAAGGAAATGCTGTTGATCCTGTTGATATCAATATTCAATAAGATGAAGATGATGAAGAGAAAGTAGATTATGAGGATTCTGATTATGATGAACATCCTGGTTTTGACACTTAGCATGATGATGATGGTGATGGTAATGATGGTGATGGTGATGATGGTGTAGTTGGTGCTGGTGGTGCAAATGGATTAAATTATGTTACTGGTGCTATTGTTATTTACAATTCATCAGGAACTTCTTTAGATGTGAATCCAGTTTCTGCTGTTGATCCAAATCAAGCAAAAGACTTTGAAGAATTTGAGATTGAGGACATTACTGAGATTGAATTTCAAAAGACAGTTGTTGATGAGACATTACCTACACTTGCTGAATTATTCAAACAAACTGGAGAAGAAGAATTACAAAGAAATGTTGGTGAATCAAATAAAGGCAAAGAACTTGAAGAAGGTGAAATTGAAAATGGTTACTCAAAGGAAGAACTTGCTGATTTGTTTGGGGTGAAAGTGAATGAGCTTCAAAATGCAAGTATTTCTAGAAAAGTGCTTATGGGAGAAGAAGGAAGATCTGTTGAGTTTGAATATGATGGATCTTCTGAAGAAATTTGCATAACTTATCAACTTTGACAAAAATATTTGACATTGAAGATAATGATAAAGGTCAAGTTGTGTTAAGTGAGAAGTTGAAGATTAAACGACCAATGGATGTGTGGAGAGAGAATCAAGAAGAACAAAAGTACATTATTGATAATTTGATGATTTTCAGACAATTTATTGAGAAATATGATGAGTCTGCTCCTGGGAAATATTCAAGACAAGCTTCAAGATTTAAGATTGGATCAAAATCGAAGATGCATGGAAGGATTTTGAGTTATGGGTATTATCATAATATTTCTGGTGTGTTGAAGAACAAGGGTTGTTATGTTGTGAAGAGAGTTGATGGGTGTCAGTATTTTGGAAAAGTTTATGATTTGATGTCTTTACCATTTTTTGAATGTACGCAACTTTCAAGATTAAAGATGATCAAGCCGTTTCAAACCGAACACAATGAAAGATTTGAGATTTTATTGAAACGTGAAACAAAGAAAGGTTGGAATTGGTTACTTCCTCAATTTTCTGTGTTGAAGCATAACTCTTATGTTTATCCAAAGCCGAGGTGTATTCATGGCCAAGGCTAAGGAAAATAGAACAATATTGGACACCTTTCTACAAACTTTGGTTTTATGATGAGAGATCTTCTAAAGCTGTTATTCTGTTGAAAGAAAATGACAATTGGAGGGTTATTAGATTACTTGATCCTGTGTGGCTTGTGAATTGTTCTAAACAAGATATTGAAACTCTTTATCAAGATTTGATTTATGCAAGAGAAGGTTTTCACGATGTTGGAGTTAGTTATAAGGACATGGCTTTACAATTCCAAACAATTGCGAGAATGTGTTTTACTTTGGGAATTCATTCTGGATGTAATTGGGAAGAGGTGAATTATCTGTATGTGGAGTTGATGGTTTTAGAAAAAGAGATTGATGAAAGAGATGCACGAATTGAAGCTGAAAGATTATCAAAGATTCCAAGATATGTGATTGTACGTGCTGCAGACAACGTTTGTGAAGATCAGTCATCGAGTGGGACTCGAACTGAAGAATGAAGATCAAAGATCAAGATTTTGAAGAGTTGAAGCAACTATTAAGGGGGAATTTTTTGGTACATAGTGTAATAGGTTGCTTTCAAGTTTGTTTTGGTTAAGTTAGAAAAGGTTTGGGATAGGTTTGTGCTAGGTTCGTCTAGCCCACGAACCTTTGCATTATGTTTAGTTCAAACGAACCTATGGTCTGTGTATTGTAAAGGTTCGTCCAGCGAACCTATTGGTTTGTCTGGCAAACCTATAGGTTTATACAGGTACGTTTGATATTTGTATATATTTGCAGGTTTTCTGATTTTGTAAGTAGTCTTGATAGAACTTGTAATTCTCAGATCTGTGTGTGTGTAACAGAACCGTGTGTTCTTAGCTGTGTGAAATTTTTAATTGATTTCATTATCAATAAAGAGGATATTTACAAGTATGTTTGTATTGTCTTTCATTCATATAGGTGTTATCTAGATTCCTCATAGATATAACTGTAAATAGAATTCAAGTTACAAATCCGAAGCTTTCAACAACATAGTATCCTAAGAACGTGGTTATATTCTTTACAATAGTTGTCTTGTGTCAAAAAGGTGAATTGTACACAAAGATAAACATTATGATTTACATTGCTTAAGTCAAAGACCTAGCTACTCTAGATTAGGAATACTTTATACTAAGATGTTAATATGTCATTGCTTACATTTAGTTTAGGAGTACTTTATACTAAGAAGGCTTCATATCATGAGATCTTCTCAGCTTAAGGAATGCCTTAGAATTTTCCTAAGTAAACTATATATCAAACTCACGTATATGCAAGCGATCCGTAGATGATAGGACTAAAACACATTAGGCTAAATGCCTAATATTATTCCTTAAACTATATAGGTATATGGTTTCCAATATATATTTTAAAACCTCATCAAAGTTAAGTTTGTGAGTGCACATGTATTAACTGAAAGTGTTGAATAACAGTAGTCAGAACTTCTGTCTAGGAAGGCTATTCGTATAAATCCCCGTTATACGATGGGACCTGCCTAGATTTTATGGGTACTTCTGATTAGAGTGTCCGCACTTATCATCTAAAGCACATCATACAAAACACTTTACAAGCTACTCAATTCTAATATGCCATAGTTATTCATTCAACTTTCTGAATTTATTATTTTAACCATATGATTTCTTGTATCTTTCATAATTCGTCCAAAATTCATTAACATGACATTGATTTGGATCGATTAAATTTCATAATGAATGATTTCATTTGAATTTCAACCTAGTTCAACAATTCATACTATTGATTCTAAGTCGAATCATTCATATTCGTGTATGTGACACCCCGTAAATTTCATGTTAAAAATCACATACGTATTTGATAATATTTAAATGTTTATTCCTATGTGGCACTTAATATAGAGTAATTTAGTTTGACACGTGGCACATTAGTCCAAACGCAAACAATCCGCACGGTATTTCGAGGGATTACCAAGATCGCACACATATGTCCTGAGTTCACGAACGTTCGTGAACTAACAAATAAGGAATTGAGACGTAAAAACTAAAATTTATACATGAACACGTGACGAACTGAATTGAAACGTATGACGAAAAAAGATAACGCAACAAACGTAAACCAAACATGAATGAAACTGAACAACGAAATTTGTGCAATTAGTTTTGCCCGAGACCCGTCGCAGTACACGATGGAGAATTTTAACAGTTGTACTGAAAAGTCAACGCGGTACACAATGAAGATTAGTATTAACTTGGCGGTATGCCGAGAGTCCTGGGGAGCCCTCTTGGTAGTACGCGATGTAACATCTTTACATATTCATAGTGTAATCACTAACGTTATGCAGTCGCAGTTCATGTAACGCATATAATCATGTTATCATTGTACAATCATTTGTATGTCTTAGGAATTTATCATGAGTGATTAAGCATACACTTAGTATCTAATTATTGTCAACTACGCTACGTAAAAACCCTATTGTAATATATCGAAACAGTGGTGGGCTGGCTGATGATAAGACAGGTAGCCGGACTCTACGTATGCCCTATAAATAAAATGCGTTCGGTATATTGGGATAGTGTTAGTGCGTAGTGTACTGACGATAACCAATAAACTATTTAAAAAAATCGTAATACGTAAACGTGACTCGGTATAATTATGGGTGGCGATCCATAAAGATATCTACGTTGAACTTATAATTATGAGTAAACTTTAATAAAATACAAGAAACAACCAAAAAAGGTATGTACTTACGGGCATACACGTAAATATATTCGTTTACAGTTCGAAACGGACGAACAATACAAAATGCGTAAAATATTATTATGTATTTTTACAATTATGAAACTCGTTAAATAAAACCCAAAATGATAAAACAAAACTATTTTTATTGATATTTTGACGATCGCGTAATTTACGTAACAAAACGCATAAACGCGAAACCGAACGAGCTCGAACACGCGGGAAACCACTCGGGATATTTAAGGTGTAAAAACCTCATTAATGACCCCTCACCAACCAGAATTTTACACTCTCTCTCTAAAATCGTCACTTTCTCTCTCTACTCTCTCTCTCCAGTAGAACATCAAGAGATCTCCATCGTTTCTTGACGAAATTACGAGTTCTTGGTGTCTACGGAAATCTTACGAGGTCTACATTCAAGAAGTACAAGGGATCGGGGCTAAAGAGTTCCATTTTGACTAAGAAATCCGTCCAAAGGCTCGGTTTTAAAATGTTTCTTAAACCCGAAAAGCGTGGACCTTGGAACCAAGATTTCAGTAGTTTCAACCCAGGAACCATCATGAAAACACTTGGGATCTCTTTGTATATGCCATATTTAAGGTTGTGAAGCTTGGAAAGGGTTAAATCGAGCTGCTAGACTAGTGTTTAAGGATGAACAGCTGGGTAGAACTAATATCGATGGATTCCAGCTAGGTCAAACCCTTTGATACTATTAACTTTGAAGTTCTCCAAGTGGCTGGGCCCAAGGGGTGTTGAGAATGTTAGTATCGAAGGCTGGGCATCGAACCAAATACCCCATCGATACTAGTAGTATCGATGGGCAGCTTTGATGCCAACCTTGTCTCTCATCGATCCTATTGACCTTAGCCAACACTTCCACTACCTAAAATCAATCAAGATGGTCAGCATAGTTTCATCCAAGGATGACCAGATTTAAGAGATTAAGGATATCATGGATTATAATCAAAAGAAGGGGTGTTAACCCTATCGATACTACTAGTATCGATGGGTTGGTTTAGACCGGCTATGTCACCATCGATATTATAAGTTTGATGCATTCTTTTGATTCCTAATCCATCTAATATTATACATTAATCTAAACTAAGTGTTTTAAGTGAATAAAGAACAACAAAACCACCCATTATTAAGTGGGAAACCCATCACAATAGCATAAGGATTGGTTGAGAAGTTTTGTCTTAGCCGATTCTAAGCACTAGGGTTCTTGATCATGCAATTATCCAAGCTTAGTCCTAAATTTGTTCTATTTCAAGTTAACACCATTAAGGATAAATTAATTAATTTAAGGAGTACATTATGAAGGTTCCATTTGTGATATCATGATCATAGTATATAAGTTACCATGCATGGATTTCATGCATGGTACAACAAGTTAGGTTATCTTGTGATATCAAACGAATTTAAACAAAGGTTTAAACATGGAATCAAACCAAAGAAATCAACTTGAATGATAACATAGGGTTGTGGACTAAGCTTGGGATATTTGTAAAGACCAAGTCACTAAAACACATGTTTAAACAACTAAGTCTAATCTACATGAAGTTCTAAACATGAAATGAACACAAAATTACAGAATCATGAATTATGTTAGCACAATTAAGTTTTTGAGTGCAATACACTTATCAACAACTAGAGAGAACATCATCTATCGATCATTCATTCATCGTACATCTAAAACATTCAAGTTGAGTACATAGCCCCTCTTTTTCAGTTTTGAAATCTTTTTGGGTGGAACATGTGAATACTATTTTTGAAAGTTACTTTCTAAATGGGTTTCACTACTCATAACTTATGTTTGGCTTATGTTGGAAATTTAAACACATTTTAACATAAACATTGGATATAAGGCACATAGTCATGACTTGTCATGGAAAATGCTAATCCATTTCATTCTTTTGTACAAGTTTGTTTTCAATTTGTTAGTGCACAGATTTATCAACAACTTTCGATGATTACTGAAGACATTGTTTTAAGTCTAGATCATGTTTTTGAGTTGTATTTTTTATTTTTCATTGAGTTTCTAGTATTGGCTAAGTAAAGATTGATGATACTAGTAGTATCGATATGAGTTCCATCGATACTAGTAGTATCGACATGTGTGTTGTCGATACTATTATTATCGATATGATTAGTTGCCGATATTATTAGTGTCGATGCCAATGAATTTGCAAACATATAAATAGGTTTTTCTAGGTTTTTGAGAGGGTAGTTCTTCACTCAAAACATTAAGTTTTTCTTTAAACCTAGAGAGAGAGAGACATTGTAGAGAGACTTGCACATTCGTTCTTCTTATCAAAGTCTTAAAATTTGATTTTAATTCAAGGATAATTCATATCATTCGCATTTTTTTCTTCACACTCTTACACACACATTGACACGTTTATGGATTCCGCACGTATATGAGTCGAGTGATCTCGGTTTAATCGAATTCAAAACGGACACACACAATTATCAATCAAACTGTGTAACATGGATGCACATTTGTGAACAAGCTTATTCACACCATGTATGCCTATATTCAGGACTTCAAGGGCTGAAATTACCATTCTTGGATTTTAGACTTGAAGTTCACGCAATTGTACATATCAGGACTCAATGGTTAGAAGTTATTAATTTAACCTCTAAGCCTGAGTTCACGCACTGGTTTATCGTTAGTACTCGATGATCACAAGGGAAAACGGGTTCTACACCAAGGTCAGGGTTGGCTTTAATTAACTTTATAGCCAAAGATGGATTGGTGTAGACATAGCAATATGAGTTAGCTGTTGATTAACTTTAACAACCTAGATCATATTGGAAAAACTTTCATTGACACACATTTGGTTTTAATTTGTTTTATTACCATGGGTTGTGTTGGTTATTAGTCAGTCTTAGCCTAACTCCAAACGTAGTTTGGGACTTGGATTTAAGATGACACTAGGATATAATTGTAATAGTTTGTGTTACATCAGCATGTTACTACATTTACATTTTATACATATAAATTCTATATGTAGTAGTTTTTTGTTCAATGATTCATTGGTTGTTTGGACTCATGATTTATACAGGTTACATGACACGAGGATTTGCATTACATTAGAATCCTATAACACATGATAATGGGCACTATTGTTTCAAATTTTAAATATAAATCTTAAACTTATTCCAAATTCTTATCCATAATTCAAAACAAATCCATATGTTCAAATACATTCAAACATCAAATCAAATACCTTGGTATGCGCTCAATGTACTTGTGGTGTGGTGGCTTGGCTGTGGTATACCGTATCTATAAGCACCAACAGTACCTTAGAAGTAGAACCAAAAGCTTAACCAAAGAATTGATTTCATTTTTTCAACAATCGTTTACAAATAAGCTATTGTTTCAGCAAATTTATTCATTGAATTAATAGCTTCTTATATACTAAGACTCGTTGTGTATTTATACACTAAGTCAATTGTAACACCCCAAATTTTGAAATGCAAGACTATTTAAACTTACAATTGGGTAACGAATAATTAACTCGTAACGAGGGAAAGAAAAGGAAAAGGATAAATGAAATGAAAAGATCATGAAAAGGGGAGTAACCGAACCTATTTCGTGAACAAAAAATTACCAATATGAAAGTACACGAACTGAAGTTCCTGAACCACATTTCGTGAACCTGGCCTATATATATGTGCCTTGGGAAGCATGCTCACCTTTGGCTGAAAGCACTCTCTCCCAAGTATTCGAAGTTGCTGTTCGAGAACTTCAAGAGTTGGCTGTAACTCACTAAAAAGAAGGTGGGAATGCACGGGAAGCTACGAGGAGGATCATCAAACATCGGGTAAGTGTTTGATTTGACAAAGTCATAATTTTTAGACAAAAAAGGAAACTATGCATATAGGTCATACCTTTATGCATAAAGTTCGTTGTTTTTTGCTTCCAATGCATTGGTAAGGCATAAGGAACCTAAAAATAGCTCCACGAGTCTTGGATAGTTTTCTAAGATGTTTTATGAAGAAAAAGGTAGTATTCGAAATGTACACGACAGGAAGTAGCAAGTTCACGAAATCAGAAGTATGCGAAGCTGAGTTCGTGAACTTCATGTTCGTCAACTCCATGGATTTCGTGTAATTTGATGTTTCGTCAAATTTAGTGATTTCGTGCACTTCAGAGAATTCGTGAACTCTATGATTTTTGTGTACTTTGGTACTTCGTGAACTTCATGGACTTCGAATACTTAGCCAATTTTGATGACATGTGCATATGGAGGACTAGTTAAGTGAGCTATGGGGACTTAGAATAAATTCGAAGTATAGGAATAAAATGTTATGAGATGATGCGATAATGTAGGTTCTTGAGTCCTAGCCAAGGACATTCGGTTTAGGAAGATAAAAGCCATTCCATTTTCAGGTGAGTTCTAGATGCCTTCTTCTATACATGTTATGCGTAAATATGTTTTGGGCTAACATACATACTACCATGTTGCTATAATTTGCTTTATGATGCTATACGATGCATGATAATGTAATACGATGATGAGAGGATATGACGTTAGTACGATATGACAACTATGCTATGATACTAGGAGGTTATGATGATGCTTGACTATGAAAAGAGGCTAGCATGACTTGTTTATGATGCTATGTTGATATGATGTTATGATGATAAGATGCTAGCATGTCTTGATTATAATGCGATGATTTTATGATGTTATGACAAAAATGTGCTAGAATAACATGATGATAATGCTATAATGTTATGATAATTCATTTCTAGCATGACATGATTATAATGTGATGATGTTATGATGACATTGTGCTAGAATAACATGATATGATGTTATCATGATACAATTCTAGCATGACATGATTATGATGCGATGATGTTATGATGACAATGTGCTAGAATAACAAGATGGTGATGCTATGATGTTATGATGATACAATTCTAGCATAAGATGATACGATGGTACGTTTCCATGATGAGTTAAGAATGCTATGATGATATATAACGTTATGATGATGCCATATCTTATTATGTGCTATGCTATGATGGTAATCATAGAACGCCAAAGAATGACGATGAATGAATACGATGCACCATGATGATGATAACGATGTAAGATGTTATGATAATAACAAGGTTATGTTATTCTATGATTGCTATTTTAAATGTTGATCGGACTATAAACATTGATTCGATCGAACTATAAACACAAATTCGACAGGACTATAAAAATGGAGCCGATCGGGCTACAAACACGGAGTCGACTAGACTATAACCATGGAGTCGATTGGACTATAAACATGGAGTTGATCGGGCTATAAACATGGAGCCGATCGGGCTATAAACATGGTAAGAGTTGATCGGACTATAAACATGGAGCCTTGTGCCGGCATAAGCCCGTTGGTCATATTTAGTGACAGCGGATGCATGATGCTTATGATGAGTATGATGATTACGTGATATGATTTATTGTTAACGTGAATGTGATGGTGTTTTCATGTGAATGATGTTTAACTCACCAAAACGTTTACGATGTTTAATGAGAAACTACAACTCACTAGCAAAAGCTGAGTTTTTAGTATGTATGTTAGGTTGATGAACATGTAGGAAGCAATGGAGGAGCTCGTGATACTCATCTAGAAGATAATGTGGTTTTTTGGCAATCCAGAATGCTATGGATACATACTTTTATATGTATTTATGTTTTTGAACAAACTTTGTTTGAATTTCCGCTGCATTTATGAAAGTTTTTGGTTTAAGAACTATGTGATGATGATGTAAACCAAACTCTGGGAGGTACCCAGGCTTGGGGCCTCTCATCAATCAAGGGTGTCATTCTTAAATTAAGACCATTAAACCATCATTTATCCAAACACTATGAATACAAACGCTAAATGCAAATACATTATTTTAATACTTTCTGTTACAATTCACTAAGTTTTACAATCTACGATTCAAATTTTTAGTCTACAATTCAAAATCTCAACTTTGATTATCGTAATCATTTGACTCGAGTTCTAATGATCATAAGCCTTTAAATAGTGACGATCTAAACTTAACTAAAACAACCTTGTGCTACGATGTTAACCCAATATATCATAACAAATAAAAATTCCTGTTAAGTGAAATAATACGTTTAAATCGAATCGAAATTTTCATAGGGTTTGACTTGGGTAAGCTATTAGTTATTAACAATGTGGTGGGTTTGTGGCCGGTTCGCCTTACATAAACATACAACCTATACATAAACATACAACCATTCCTAATCATCCTAAAATCATGAAATTAGTTAAACATTTTTTTTTTGCAAACCATATTCAATCAAATTCATGATTTCATTCTTTCTGCATATTTTGATTCATCCTTGGTTTGAATCTGATCACGAGAATATGATAATAGTAGTTTTTCTTACTACTCACACTTTTTGATCTATAAGACCAAAAAACTACGTATTACCACATTCAGTCGGGGACTTAATCACTCAACATATTATGTTATACTACTCCTTTCAAAAGCATAACCCTTTATCTTTACAATAAAACATTTCATAAAGCAAGATTCTCCAACGTTCTCGAAGGAACAAGGGTAGTAACTTACAATCCCTGATAAATACCTTCAGTGTACATACCCGTATATTTATAAATCATTATAATCTTGATACTGAAGGGTACATTGATATCGTACCCCCAGATTCCCGTCCCTCGAGAGGCGCGGCGATTGGTCGTCGATTGGGCTGGATCACAGTCTCCGGTCACATTTGCGACACCTACATGTCTGTTAACATACGTACATCCAAGAAATTGGATAAAATTGTTTTTTTAAATCAGAGTTACATAATGTTGTGATATCATGATCATAGTTAATAAGTTAACATGCATGGATTTCATGCATGGTACAATAAGTTAGGTTATCTTGTGATATCAAACGAATTTAAACAAAGGTTTAAACATGGAATCAAACCAAAGAAATCAACTTGAATGATAACATAAGGTTTTGGACTAAGCTTGGGATAGTTGTAAAGACCAGGTCACTAAAACACATGTTTAAACAACTAAGTCTAATCTACATAAAGTTCTAAACATGAAATGAATAAAAAATTACAGAATCATGAATTCTGTTAACACAATTAGGTTTTTGAGTGCAATACACTTATCAAAAACAAGATAGAACATCATCTATCGATCATTCATTCATCGTACATCTAAAACATTCAAGTTGAGTACATAGCCCCTCTTTTTCATTTTTGAAATCTTTTTGGGTGGAACATGTGAATAATATTTTTGAAACTTACTTTCTATATGGTTTTCACTACTCATAACTTATGTTTGGCTTATGTTGGAAAATTTAAACACATTTTAACATAAACATTGTATATAAGGCACTTAGTCATGACTTGTCATGGCACACGACCTAATCCATTTCATTCTTTTGTACTAGTTGGTTTTCAATTTGTTAGTGCACGGATTTATCAACAGCTTTCGATGATTATTGATGACATTGTTTTTAGTTTAGATCATGTTTTTGAGTTGTATTTTGTATTTTTCATTGAGTTTCTTGTATTGGCTAAGTATAGATTATAGATACTAGTAGTATCGATATGAGTTCCATCGATACTAGTAGTATCAACATGTGTGTTGTCGATACTATTAGTATAGGTATGATTGGTTGCCGATGTTATTACTATCGATGCCAATGAACTTGTAAACCTATAAATATGTTTCTTTAGGTTTTTGAGAAGGTAGTTCTTCACTCACAACATTAAGTTTTTCTTTAAATCTAGAGAGAAAGAGAGAGAGACATTGTAGAGAGACTTGCACTTTCATTCTTCTTATCAAAGTCTTGTAATCAAATTTTGATTCAAGGATGATTCATATCACTCACATTGTTTTCTTCACACTCTAACGCACACATCGACACGTTTACGGATTCCGCACGTATACGAGTCGAGTGATCTCAGTTTAATCCAATTCTAAACGGACTTACACAATCATCAATTAAATTATGTAACATTGATGCACATTTGTGAACAAGCTTATTCACATCATGTATGCCTATATTCAGGACTTCAAGGGTTGAAATTACCATTCTTGGATTTCAGACTTGAAGTTCATGCAATTGTACATATCAGGATTCAATGGTTAGAAGTTATTAATTTAACCTCTAAACCTGAGTTCACGCACTGGTTTGTTGTTAGTACGGGGTGATCACAAGGGAAAACGGGTTCAACACTATGACAACCAGTACCAGACCGTCCGGGAAGTCCGTACGGTGTGTGTGTACTTTCACCATGTACCGTGTGTAAATACAGTACGTAAACAGTCGTATGACAACAGAACTCTGGAAACAAACCACAGTTGTACGTGTTTAAGTGAAAACTTAAATACAGTAAATACAACAACTCAAGAGAAACAACAGTGTTCAAACGAATAATAATACCAAATCGGTTGCGATCTGATATCCATAAATGACAGGAATCAGATGACCGACAATTCAATGTGGAAACAATGTGATAACAGGTTGTTTAGTTGAGTCCGACAGTGAGGAAACACAAATCAAATCATATTGCAGGGTCGTTTCAGAATAATAAACTGACAGCGTGTTTGCGTGGGTGACGATTCACATAAACATATCTGTGAGTTTAACGTTCTGAATGATAACTGATAAGTAGAAAACCAAATCAGAAAGTGAAACGTACGATCGTGTTCGTACAGTTAGCGCTCTGTACGAAGACGCGCGTAAGTGACGCGATCTGACGAAACGATAACGAAACACGACCCGAACGGAAATAATTTAATAAAAATAAAAAGTTAAACATTTTACAATTTTGAAACTCATCAAATACTTAAAATAAACTTTCTTTTATTTATTACAAATTAATAACGCGTACATTTCCGGATACGCGACAAAAACGCGAACCGAGCAACCGAAACGAACCCGAACATCACACGTGATATAAAAGCCCTAAATGAGAGCTTTTTCTCATTTTACACATTTCCATCCTCTCTCCTCCTCTAAAATCCGGCCACCACCTCACCACCACCAAAAACCACCTTCAAAGTCTCATATCTCACTTGTTTGTGGGCCAAATCGCGTGTTCTTGGTGTCCATGCGTAGCTCTCGACCTCCTCTACCTAGAAGTACAAAGGATCTGGAGTTTTCACCGGCCAAAAACGAGGTATGATCGAAAGAAACTTCTGGAAATAGGGTTTTCTACTCCTTGTTCAACCAAGCCACCAAACCGGTTTAATACCATGTTATCCCGACCTTAAGCTATCATTTCGACACCACAAAGGTTCTTACCAGTCGGGAGTAGGATGGGAAAGCACTGGGACGAACCATGAACTCACAGGTTCGGTGAAGAGAAGGACGAAGTTGCAGGTTCGCGTGAGTGCTGGTTGGCTGCCAAAACTGTATGGTCGAACCTTTCTGCTGCTCACATGCTACTCACGAACCCTCATCATCATCAAACGAACCTTCAAATTGCTGCGAACCTAGCATTCCCATCCGAACCTGCCACTCCCCTCGAAACTAGGGTTCGTCAACAACCCACCGAACCTTAGCATGGCCGGAAGTTCCACTCGCGAACCTACATAAACTGCCGAACCTTGTTGTTACACCGCCGAACCTTCCCTGCTGAAACACTTGGGCGAACCTGTGACTCTTGATCGAACGAACCTCCTAAACTCATGATGTAGCCGTACCTTTGTTGTAAACCGCAATGGCCGAACCTTCAAGTAAACTCCATTTCGGCCGAACCCTAGATGTGATGCAGCGAACCCTCTAACCTCATGAATCCCACCCTATGAACGAACCCTTGGTCATAATAATATCATGGGACCGAACTGTTATGTGGAAGTTGGCTCCAAAGGCCTAGCCCAATACAATGGACAACCGGCCCAACACTATATCTATTCGAACCATTTTAACCGGCCCATCATTTTGATGCGGCCCACATGCTGATAGGCCCAAGCATATCAGCCCAACAACAATTTTATCGGCCCAACATCCATCCCTTGGTCATGGTTCACTAGATTAGTCAATTTCTTGGCCCAAATAATGCTTCGGCCCAACTTCAGTAACCGGCCCACATCACCTTTAATCGGCCCACACACATTTGGCTCGGCCACCTAGGTTCATTCGGCCCAAGTTAGTGATTCGGTAAAGGATTGGGATTAACTCACATGACAAATGATGAAAACATATATTTTAAACCACACTAGGGATAACATGCATGGAATTATGCTATAAAGGTGATAGGTTGGGTTAGCAACCTAACAAAGTTTTAAAACTTAAATTACTAAAAAGGTTTTAAAAAAAATAGGTATTTGTTAACTAGGTATTGTATTTTCATGTTCCACAAGGACAACATATGGAGCTTGATTTAAAACGAATTAAGTGATGGTATAACTAAACATAAGGAAATGGAGGGCCGAATCATTACCGAGACTCACGAGGGTTAGCCAAGTTAGGGCTAACACATACATGTGCACAAATCACAACGATTGACACTTATAGGTTACATACGATGTGAAATCAATACAAGAACGTGAATGCACAACAAATACAATCATGGAGCTCGTGCATTCTTTCTTTTAAGCTAAGTCAACCCTACAACAACAAGGTGAGTTCATATGCCCCTTTTCTTAGTCTTTACTGATTTCAAAGCTCGGGGCTGAGAAACATGCAAAACTTTAATTTACTTAAAAGTTTATATTCATATATTGCTTATTTCCTGATTTAGATAAATATAGTTTATCTTTATTAGCATTGATCATTACATGCTTGCTTGTCTGATACTGTCATACTTGAGACAATTATGAAGATACATGCCTTTATAGCTTCCTGACACATGTATGCACTAGAATAACATAAGTTGTTTAGAACATCTCTTGCAACTGTTTATTATTCTTACACGATAGAACAACGGGGAAAAACCATGGGATAACATGCCAATAACAACTACTATTGACAAGAATGATCATCATGATAAGGTAACTTCATGACAACAAGATCATTCACACATTACTATCATTGTGTATAAGACATGTTCTTATAACACTCTGTTTAAGTTAGTAAGAACACTCAACACCGAGATAACAGTTGAGACAATACTTGTGATATCGAGGATGATATCGCAAGCACACACTTTTGGGATGGCATTTCCCACACAGACTATCACTTCTTATTAAGACCCTATTTAGAGCACACCTTATAACCGTCATGGGAAGACGGTTACACAACCATAGATCAGTCGGGTAATCACGAACATTAAACTTTAGAACTTGGGGAACCAAACGAAATCACACCGGGCACGAGAGGTGCTATCAATCTAATTGATAACACACATAAAATCTAGGGAACGTATTCATTCCAATAGATATCGTGGAGGATATCTTACACACCGGGCTGATCAGAAATGACAGCTACTGAGACTATTGCGTCTCAAACTAAGAATTATGAGTAGGACACTTTACACACCGGGCTGAATAGGGGTGACAACTACTGGGACTACTATGTCCCTACCTAGGTATCGAGTATGATATCTTACACACCGGACTGGTTAGTACTGACAGTCACAGAGACTACTAGGTCTCGCTCTAGATATCAAGTATGATGTCTTACACGCCGAGCTAATCCGTTAGGAATAGCTAACGGAGACTATTATGTTTCTTTATTCAATTGTTTGGGTATTCTACATGCCGTGCTAATCAGTAATGATTAGCTACAGAAACCATTGGGTTTCGCTCTAGATATCGAGTATGATATCTTACACACCGGCTAATCCGTAAGGATTAGTTAACAGAGATGATTACGTCTCTTAGTTAATTCATTGGGTTATTTTACATGCCGGCCATTCCATAAGGAATGGTTAACAGAGATAATTACGTCTCTTTCTCTTATTCATTATTTGGATAAACATACCGGGAAATCATGGGTGAAAGGAAATGGGTATCCATTGTTGTATTACAGGTAGTGTTGAGTGCAGTTAAGCATGTGGTGGGATGGCGTCTGGGCTTGACCCTTTCGTATGCCCTATATATAAGCATGCTTGATTGGATGATACAGTATCTGCAAATACAGCCATGGAGAGGACATTGTGTGAAACATGGGATCCAAATTGCAATACAATTTGTGTGAAACATTGTGAACATGACTGACATAAATTCAATGGTTTTCAATTGCTAAACTTATGAACTCACCAACCTAGTTTTGACTTTGTTTAAATGCATGTTTTCTCAGGTGATGGACAGGTCTAGATAACCAGCATAAGTGATTAAGCTAGAGGACTTTTAGAAGACCTAGCTTACTTTTGGGTGCATATATTTTGATGACATTGTGAATCTCTTTTGCTTATCTTGTACAGCTACAAGATAGAAACTACACGATTCTTTTGGAGTAGATTTACTTAGTTAAATTATGAACATGTATTGTGTAATTTAATTTTGTAATTCTATATTATATGTCATGTTAGCATTTCTCAGTATTTATCATGTGCCATGTAAACAATCTGATCATTTCGATTATCATTCAAGATATCGCGCCCCGGGAACCTTCCGCCCGACAGGAAAACCCGATCCGTTCCCGCCGGCCCAGGGTGTGACAGATTGGTATCAGAGCCATGGTTATAGAGAAATATAGGTCATATTACTTAAACGGTTTGGCCTAGACTATAACCTAGGGACCCTCATGTAGAGATCATATTACATAGGATTCTGTTTGCTTATGTCTTCAGCATCTGATCATCGCACTAACCGATTTCTTTTCGATTATGATCAGAATGCCGCCGCGAAGACAACCACCTGCTATACTGCCACCACCACCAAAAGATTTGGTACCACACTCATCCACCCCTTCACCTACCGACTCTCCTACACAACCACCTCCTCCTCTGCCACCACCAGCTTATCAGTTGGACCCTGCTACTGTGGCATTGGCCACCCTTTTGACTAGTCAACTGAGGGAGGTGATCCCGAAGATGATGAACAGAATCAACACTAACAACAGCAACAATGTCGCCAACTCATCTGGAGAAGGCAGCAGGAACACCCGACAACAACAGGATTATTCCTACAAGAACTTTGTAGGATGCAAGCCACTAGCATTCAGTGGCGCTGAGGGAGCCGTCGGTTTGATCCGAAACAACTCACGACATTAGTGGGTGTCCTGATCAACACCGCGTGAGGTATGCTGCGGGATCATTTGAGAAAAGAGCACTAACCTGGTGGAATGCCCAGGCTCACACCAGAGGAAGAGAGGAGGCATTGGCGATGCCTTGGGAGGATTTCAAGACTTTGCTGAGAGGCGAGTTCTGCCCGAGGAATGAACTGAAGAAAGTGGAAACTGAACTACTGAACCACGTGATGGTGGGAGCTGACTATCTGGCATTCACTACCGATTCCATGAACTGGAAACATTGGCACCGGATATTGTGCCCACACTCGAGAAAAGGATTGAACGGTATGTCGGTGGACTACCGCCATGCATACGGGGGCATGTGATTGCCGCCCACCCAACTACACTAGAGATGGCTGTCACGCTCTCTGCTTCACTGACTAATGTAATGGTTGCCTCTGGTGCACTCAAGAGGGAATCTGGAACTACTGAGGATCCGGAACAACCCTCCACCAAGAAACGAAAGGTTGCTAAGAATTTTGCAACTACCACCACTACCAAACAAGCTGTGCTCACCCAATCACCGCAGAACAATAGATCTTATTCTGGCACGGCCCCATTCTGCAATAAGTGCACCTATCATCATCAACCTGACACAGGGTGCAGGCAGTGCACTTATTGTGGAAAAATGGGGCACTGGGCAAAATTCTGCAAGGGGCAGGCGACACAACGCAGGGCAAACCAAGCAGTGGCACAGACCGCTGCACACCTCGATCGCATTTCCTGTTACACCTGCGGGGAACCAGGACACTATGCGAAGGACTGCCGAAAAAGGGTGCTACCGAGAGGGCAAGCACCGAGAGGACGTGCATTTCAAATTGGAGCAGCAGCAACTCGCCAAGACACTGACACCAACACTGGTACACTTTTCATTTAAAATCTTTGCAGTTGTATATTTTATACTAGCATAGATTATCATTGCCTCTTCAGAGTTAGTTTAGAACTTACTCGCAAGTGGGGCAACACTCGGATATCTCTTACACTAAATGACATGAACTTAGTGTTCACTTACCTTTAGTGAACAAACACATACCATGGGATTCAAAGTGATGGACACGAGTGGTGTCAATACCATCATCGGAACTAATGCTCTGTCCTTGATAGGGATGGAGTCATCTAATCCGATAAAACCTTTTTCGTGTCATTACAGTGAACGACAGAGATACATTCATAAATCTCAGTATTGGATCCGTCAATGTTCTCTTATCCGATAATATACGAATCCATTCTAACAAGGGGAGAAACGAGAGGTTTCTCCAAACAGGAATAACATGCGAGCATAAGAATCATAGTGAACAGTAAAGATCATGAAATTATGCAACATCATGAGATATCACCACGGAGGTGTATACAAACAGCTATGGAATGGGATGCCAAGCTACCTTACACTTCCAGTAGATTTGATGTTCTTGAATTGACAGGAACAATGAACTCAAATCTACTCATTACATAACTATGCACAAAAGCCTAGACTCCCTAACAAGGACTAGGTCACATACTAACAATGTCTTTCCAAGAAACATAAACATTTCGGATTGTACAGTCGAGAGACTGAAAACAAATCCGTACCACATAGAACAAACTAGGGGAAACCCTAAATAAAACATCGCATAAACATGAGAGCATGAGAAACACATGACATCAAAGCATCTCCACCTATACAAAGGAAAAGTAGTACCGACAATGACGTTTAAATTTCGGGACGAAATTTCTTTAACAAGGGGAGACTGTGACAACCAGTACCAGACCATCCGGCAAGTCCGTACGGTGTGTGTACTTTCACCATGTACCGTGTGTAAATACAGTACGTAAACAGTCGTATGACAACAGAACTCTGGAAACAAACCACAGTTGTATGTGTTTAAGTGAAAACTTAAATACAGTAAATACAACAACTCAAGAGAAACAACAGTGTTCAAACGAATAATAATACCAAATCGGTTGCGATCTGATATCCATAAATGACAGGAATCAGATGACCGACAATTCAATGTGGAAACAATGTGATAACAGGATGTTTAGTTGAGTCCGACAGTGAGGAAACACAAATCAAATCATATTGCAGTGTCGTTTCAGAATAATAAACTGACAGCGTGTTTGCGTGGGTGACGATTCACACAAACATATCTGTGAGTTTAACGTTCTGAACGATAACTGATAAGTAGAAAACCAAATCAGAAAGTGAAACGTACGATCGTGTTCGTACAGTTAGCGCTCTGTACGAAGACGCGCGTAAGTGACGCGATCTGACGAAACGATAACGAAACACGACCCGAACGAAAATAATTTAATAAAAATAAGACGTTAAACATTTTACAATTTTGAAACTCATCAAATAATTAAAATAAACTTTCTTTTATTTATTACAAATTAATAACGCGTACATTTCCGGATACGCGACGAAAACGCGAACCGAGCAACCGAAACGAACCCGAACATCACACGTGATATAAAAGTCCTAAATGAGAGCTTTTTCTCAATTTACACATTTCCATCCTCTCTCCTCCTCTAAAATCCGGCCACCACCTCACCACCACCAAAAACCACCTTCAAAGTCTCATATCTCACTCGTTTGTGGGCCAAATCGCGTGTTCTTGGTGTTCACGCGTAGCTCTCGACCTCCTCTACCTAAAAGTACATAGGATCTGGAGTTTTCACCGGCCAAAAAGGAGGTATGATCGAAAGAAACTTCTGGAAATAGGGTTTTCTACTCCTTGTTTGACCTAGCAACCAAACCGGTTTAATACCATGTTATCCTTACTTTAAGCTATCATTTCGACACCACAAAGGTTCTTACCAGTCGGGAGTAGGATGGGAAAGCACTGGGACGAACCATGAACTCACAGGTTCGGTGAAGAGAAGGACGAAGTTGCAGGTTCGCGTGAGTGCTGGTTGGCTGCCAAAACTGTATGGTCGAACCTTTCTGCTGCTCACATGCTACTCACGAACCCTCATCATCATCAAACGAACCTTCAACTTGCTGCGAACCTAGCATTCCCATCCGAACCTGCCACTCCCCTCAAAACTAGGGTTCGTCAACAACCCACCGAACCTTAGCATGGCCGGAAGTTCCACTCGCGAACCTACATAAACTGCCGAACCTTGCTGTTACACCGCCGAACCTTCCCTGCTGAAACACTTGGGCGAACCTGTGACTCTTGATAGAAACAAACCTCCTAAAATCATGATGTAGCCGTACCTTTGTTGTAAACCGCAATGGCCGAACCTTCAAGTAAACTCCATTTCGGCCGAACCCTAGATGTGATGCAGCGAACCCTCTAACCTCATGAATCCCACCCTATGAACAAACCCTTGGTCATAATAATATCATGGGACCGAACTGTTATGTGGAAGTTGGCTCCAAAGGCCTAGCCCAATACAATGGACAACCGGCCCAACACTATATCTATTCGAACCATTTTAACCGGCCCATCATTTTGATGCGGCCCACATGCTGATAGGCCCAAGCATATCAGCCCAACAACAATTTTATCGGCCCAACATCCATCCCTTGGTCATGGTTCACTAGATTAGTCAATTTCTTGGCCCAAATAATGCTTCGGCCCAACTTCAGTAACCGGCCCACATCACCTTTAATCGGCCCACACACATTTGGCTCGGCCACCTAGGTTCATTCGGCCCAAGTTAGTGATTCGGTAAAGGATTGGGATTAACTCACATGACAAATGATGAAAACACATATTTTAAACCACACTAGGGATAACATGCATGGAATTATGCTATAAAGGTGATAGGTTGGGTTAGCAAACCTAACAAAGTTTTAAAACTTAAATTACTAAAAAGGTTTCAATAAAAAAAATAGTTATTTGTTAACTAGGTATTGTATTTTCATGTTCCACAAGGACAACATATGGAGCTTGATTTAAAACGAATTAAGTTATGGTATATCTAAACATAAGGAAATCGAGGGCCGAATCATTACCGAGACTCACGAGGGTTAGCCAAGTTAGGGCTAACACATACATGTGCACAAATCACAACGATTGACACTTATAGGTTACATACGATGTGAAATCAATACAAGAACGTGAATACACAACAAATACAATCATGGAGCTCGTGCATTCTTTCTTTTAAGCTAAGTCAACCCTACAACAACAAGGTGAGTTCATATGCCCCTTTTCTTAGTCTTTACTGATTTCAAAGCTCGGGGCTGAGAAACATGCAAAACTTTAATTTACTTAAAAGTTTATATTCATATATTGCTTATTTCCTGATTTAGATAAATATAGTTTATCTTTATTAGCATTGATCATTACATGCTTGCTTGTCTGATACTGTCATACTTGAGACAATTATGAAGATACATGCCTTTATAGCTTCCTGACACATGTATGCACTAGAATAACATAAGTTGTTTAGAACATCTCTTGCAACTGTTTATTATTCTTACACGATAGAACAACGGGGAAAAACCATGGGATAACATGCCAATAACAACTACTATTGACAAGAATGATCATCATGATAAGGTAACTTCATGACAACAAGATCATTCACACATTACTATCATTGTGTATAAGACATGTTCTTATAACACTCTGTTTAAGTTAGTAAGAACACTCAACACCAAGATAACAGTTGAGACAATACTTGTGATATCGAGGATGATATCGCAAGCACACACTTTTGGGATGGCATTTCCCACACAGACTATCACTTCTTATTAAGACCCTATTTAGAGCACACCTTATAACCGTCATGGGAAGACGGTTACACAACCATAGATCAGTCGGGTAATCACGAACATTATACATTAGAACTTGGGGAACCAAACGAAATCACACCGGGCACGAGAGGTGCTATCAATCTAATTGATAACACACATAAAATCTAGGGAACGTATTCATTCCAATAGATATCGTGGAGGATATCTTACACACCGGGCTGACCAAAAATGACAGCTACTGAGACTATTGCGTCTCAAACTAGGAATTATAAGTAAGACACTTTACACACCGGGCTGAATAGGGGTGACAGCTACTGGGACTACTATGTCCCTCCCTAGGTATCGAGTATGATATCTTACACAACAGACTGGTTAGTACTGACAGTCACAGAGACTACTAAGTATCGCACTAGATATCGAGTATGATGTCTTACACGCCGAGCTAATCCGTAAGGAATAACTAACAGAGACTTTTATGTTTCTTTATTCAATTGTTTGGGTATTCTACATGCCGGGCTAATCAGTAATGATTAGCTACAGAAACCATTGGGTTTCGCTCTAGACATCGAGTATGATATCTTACACACCGGCTAATCCGTAAGGATTAGTTAACAGAGAGGATTACGTCTCTTACTTTATTCATTGGGTTATTTTACATACCGGCCATTCCATAAGGAATGGTTAACAGAGATAATTACGTCTCTTTCTCTTATTCATTATTTGGATAAACATACTGGGAAATCATGGGTGAAAGGAAATGGGTATCCATTGTTGTATTACAGGTAGTGTTGAGTGCAGTTAAGCATGTGGTGGGATGGCGTCTGGGCTTGACCCTTTCGTATGCCCTATATATAAGCATGCTTGATTGGATGATACACTATCTGCAAATACAGCCATGGAGAGGACATTGTGTGAAACATGGGATCCAAATTGCAATACAATTTGTGTGAAACATTGTGAACATGACTGACATAAATTCAATGGTTTTCAAGATATCGCGCCCCGGGAAATGGGTATCCATGTGTGAAACATGGGATCTCAGTATTTATCATGTGCCATGTAAACAATCTGATCATTTTGATTATCATTCAAGATATCGTGCCCCGGGAACCTTCCGCCAGACGGGAAAACCCGATCCGTTCCCGCCGGCCCGGGGTGTGACATACACCAAGGTCAGGGTTGGCTTTAATTAACTTTATAGCCAAAGATGGATTGGTGTAGACATAGAAATATGAGTTAGCTGTTGATTAACTTTAACAACCTAGATCATATTGGAAAAACTTTCATTGACACACATTTGGTTTTAATTTGTTTTATTACCATGGGCTGTGTTGGTTATTAGTCAGTCTTAGCCTAACTCCAAACGTAGTTTGGGACTTGGATTTAAGATGACACTAGGATATACTTGATGATAGTTTGTGTTACATTAGCATGTTACTACATTTACATTTTATATATATAAATTCTATATGTAGTAGTTGTTTGTACAATGATTCATTGGTTGTTTGAACTCGGGATCTATACAGGTTACACTCATAGGTTTACAAACGGTTATCTTTTCGAACTTATATTTTGATATTCATAAACTACTTGTTTTTTTACAATATTTAAACCTATGTATCTCACCAACTATTATTTGTAGTTGATAGATTTTCTTCACATGTTTCAGGTGATCAAAGATAGGCACAGGACATGGACAACTAAAGCGACCTAGTCTATGATACAACAAGATCAAGAAACAAGCTAGGATGGATTAGAAACCCATTTAAATCCTTGTTGTTTGATTATCTTGTCTGTTCTTATTTTGTAAACAATATTTTTGATTTCGATTATTTGTATTCTTTTGGTTGTTAGACATTATTTGTAAACAAAAATTTAATCTTATGAAACCTAGAATTCATTATGGTTGTTCATCATTAATCTTGTGCATTGAATCAACTGATCATTCGATCAGTAGTCACCGCGCGATGGATTCCACATGCGGTGCAGGAGTGTGATAGGTTGGTATCAGAGCCTAGGTTATAATGAACTAGGAAAAACCCAATGCTTAATGGCCTAGACTATAACCTAAGATATCCTGTAAGACTAAGTGCTTTAGGCTTGAGAATACTTAGGATTAGGTATACTTGAGTTAGAATTAAGTCTACTTTACGCTTGGAAGATCTTAGAGACTAAAACTTTTCTGAAAATTATTTTCATATATAAAATCAAGGGATTCAGTACCGGGATTCTATAATTTTAGGACTCGGACTAAATTCCTAACATTTTGTTTTCAGCAAAGGATTTCTGATGCAATGATCTGTATTCTTAGTATCCTTGGCTTGAAATTCTCAACTTGTCAAGGGCTTTAGGGGTAGGAATATGTATTCTTGGTATTCCTAACTTGATGTTCTCAACATGAGAACATTATGCTTAATACTGTAGGTACTAAGAGACTGGAATTAACATTCAAGTGTACAAGAACAAGAAAATTAGAGGTTTTGGTTACAAGTGAACCCAAACTATGATTTTCTTTATCATAGATCATAGAACAAATGTGACCAGTTGTGAACCATCATGAACAATCATAGACAATCTTGAATAATAGTGGAATGGGATTTTAGCTTCAAATATAAACGGCGGCCTAGCCCTGAAGCACTAAAGTGGTGGTGGGCTGGCAGCTGGGCTTGACCCTATGTATGCCCTATATATAAACTAACTTTAGTATGACTGGGGGATTCGACGTGACTATTTGAATTGAGGATCCGGGATATTCCAGAATCATTAGAACATTGAACAAGTACATTTGAACATATTCATGAAGTCAAGTGAACAAGGAACATAGTGAACAATGTGGGAACAATGTGTGAACAAGTCACAGGTGAATCAATCGTATGGAAATAAATCATAGGTTGAACAATTTTGTGTGAACATTGTATGTCAACAAGTATGAGAACATTGTATGTGAACATTTTGTGCAACCCTTGATGTGAGAACATGCTTAGATCTAGTGTAGATCACACATGCTTAGGACATGTCAACATAGGGTAACTTGACAACTTAAGGCATACATACATGTCCATATAGTTGACCAAGTTGAAACTAATAATAAACACCAACATAAATACATGCCAACATAAGTTTACTCTTAGTCAAATCATGGTTCAGTTGATCAAAACCAGTGGAATCATTATCCTTTGAACATTCTTATCCAATAGTACAAACGTAGTGCAAAATGCTAGCAAGAGCATGATATTTCATGGAACTTGTACATAAGACCATGATATACAATTATGAGAGCAGTATACTAATAAGTTTACTGCTTATGTGTGTACTTGCTCATTTCATTACAACTGAATGATAATATTAGCAGTATGAAATTATCACTAAATTATCTTATAATTCAATTGTATAATTTCTCATTACAGACACGCTTGTGGATTTCTCTTCGTAGAATGCCTCCTCGACGTAACACCAACGTCAACATGATCAACAAAATTGCCCGAATCATCGCTGTGCATGGTAAGATGTTATTTCAGGTGTGGTCACTAATATCAACCAGAACCTACAAGGAAGTGGGGATGACTCAGCAACAAACAACTCTAATACCATTAGCACTAGAACAACAAACTTCACTTTTAAAAAGTTCAACGATGCTAAGCCCCTGAAGTATTCTAGTATGGAGGGAGCTACGAGTCTGCTGCAATGGCTCGAAAGCATCGAGGACATACTCAACTACACGGGTTGCCCAGAGAACCTGAAAGGAAAAAAGGTGACAAGCGCCTTTCACAAGGACGCCTTAACCTGGTCGAATGCTAAAAGAAAAACTGGGGGTCACAAGGTGGCTTCATCCCTACCTTGGGAAGTCTTTAAGAAGTTGTTGGTAGATCAATTTTTCCTATGTCATGAGCTAAAGAAGCTCGAAGCTGAAATGTGGGGCCTTGTTCAAGATATCGGGGAGAACAATAAGTATACGGCTGGGTTTCATGAGTTGTGTTTGTTGGTACCACATCTGGTTACTCCTCTATCACGTAAGATAGAGAAGTACATTGAAGGTTTACCATTGGTGATCAGGAGTAATGTTTTGGGAAACAGCCCTGCTACATTCGAGGCTACCATTCATCTATGTGCTACTTTTACTGAGGAGTATGTCAAGGCTGGCGTACTTCACTGGAAAGGTTTCAAAAGGACTAAGACTAACGATATGAAGAAGCCTGAACAACAGCCCAAGAAGAAGAAACTAAAGAGCATCAAGCATTATGCAACAAAAGTTGCAAATGCTCCAATTCAGGCCACTCCAATCATTGTTGTGCCACAGGCTGCTGCAGCTAGGAATGTCTACACTAGATAGTACCCACTCTGTACTAAGTGCTAGTATCCTCATCTCCCTACCCTTCCATGCCGAAAATGCACCAAGTGTGTAAGGTACGGGCATTTAGCTACAGTGTACCATACTACAAATTTTGCTGCCACTAAAACCGTAGCAGTTCCTGCTATTACTGGCGGGAATGCTTGCTACAATTGCGAGGTAGAAGGGCACTTCAGGATCCAATGCCCTCATCTCAACAACATTGTTGCCACTGCCATTACTCGTGCTTTCGTCATTGGAGCCACAGAAGCATGCAAAGTGCCGGTAGTCATTACATGTATCTTTCTTGTTAACAACCATTATGTTTCAGTATTATTTGATGTAGGCGCAGACAAAAGTTTGTTTTCTGCCGCTCTTGCATCATTGTTTCATATACAACCATCGGTACTTAATACACCTTACACGGTAGAAGTAGCTGATGGTAAGAACATTCTTGTGAATTCAATACTGCGTGGTTGTGTACTTATGTTAAATGAAAAGTCGTTTACTATCGATCTCATTCCAATGGCACTCGGTAGCTTTGTGGCTGTCATTGGGATGGATTGGTTTTCAAAATAAACGTCGAAGTTGTCTGCTCAGAGAAGTTGTTACGTATACCTCTACCATCCGGCGAAACGATTCGGGTGTATAGCGAGAAGCCTTGTCAAGAACTTAAGATTGAGTCGTGCATTAAGGCACAATAGTACCTGAGGAAGAAATATTGTGCCTTCTTGGCACAAGTAGTAGAGAAGAAGCCAGAAAGGAAGACGGTGAAAGATGTACCAATCATCAGAGATACCCAGAGCTGTTTCCAGAAGACTTTCCTGGACTACCAACGGTTCGGCAAGTGGAGTTTCGTATGAATCATGTCCCTGGAGCAAACCCAGTGGCAAAATCTCCTTATCGATTAGCACTGTCCGAAATGCAAGAACTGTGTAGTCGGCTTCAAGAACTTCTAGACAAAGGATTCATTAGACCAAGCTACTCACCATGGGGAGCTCCGGTTCTATTTGTCAAAGAGAAAGACGGTTCATTTCGCATGTGCATCGATTATCGTGAGTTGAACAAGCTAACGATTAAGAACACATATATACTCTACCTAGGATCGATGATTTGTTTGTTCAGTTACAGGGAGCAACTTGTTTCTCTAAGATCGAATTGCGATACGGTGTCATGAGTTGAGAGTGAACGATGAGGATATACTGAAGATGGCGTTTACGACTCGTTATGGACACAATGAGTTCGTGGTTATGCCTTTGGGGCTGACTAACATACCGGCAGTGTTCATGGACTTGATGAATCGACTCTGTAGGCCACATTTGGATTAGTTCGTTATCGTCTTTATAGATGATATATTGATCTATTCCAAGAATGAACAGGAACACGAGAGTCCCTTGAGGAAAATGTTAGAACAATTAAAAACTGAACAACATTATGCCAAATTCTCAAAATGTGAATTTTGGTTAAAGGAAGTTCATTTCTTAGGTCATGTGATCAATAGGGATGGGATACATGTAGATCCAGCGAAGATTGAAGCGATTAAGAACTGGACTACCCCATCTAATTCAACCAAGATTCGTTCATTTTTGGGCCTGGCAAGCTATTATCGCAGATTTACGCGAATTTCTCGAAGATTGCCTTGACACTCATGACTTTGACCATGAAAAGTCAAGCGTTCATATGGGGACAGAAGCAAGAAGATGCATTTCAACTTCTCAAGCAGAAGTTATGCAAGTCCCCTATTCTTAGTCTCCAGAAAGCAATGACGATTTCGTTGTCTACTACGATGCTTCAAACCTTGGTCTCGGCTGTGTGCTTGTGCAATGAGACAAGGTTATTGCGTAGCTTCAAGACAACTCAAGGTTCACGAGAAGAACTATACCACTCGTGACCTTGAGTTAGGGGCTGTGGTCTTTGTGTTGAAAATATAGAGACACTACTTTTGCGGTAGTAAATACGTCATTTACAGAAACCACAAGAGCCTCCAACACATTCTCAATAAAAAAGAGCTCAACATGAGGCAGAGGCACTGGGTTGAACTGTTAACTGATTACGACTGTGAGATTCGTTATCAGCCGGGTAAAGCCAACGTGGTGGCGGATGCTCTTAGTCACAAGGAACCAGTCAAGCCAATACGTGTGTGAGCCATGGAGATCAACACTCAGCCGAGCTTGAAGGATTTGATTCGTATTGCCCAGGAACAAGTAGTGATCAACAATCAACTGAAGATGGAATTATATTATGTGGTTGAAGGTAAGCTAGAACCTCGGTCGGATGGTGTTCTGTACTTCAATGGTCGCATGTGGATTCCAAAGTCGAAGAATTGTGCACCCTCATTTGCGATGAGGCACATAAGTCGTGATATTCGGTTCATCCGGAGCAGATAAGATGTATCAAGACCTGAAGACATCTTACTCATGGCCTGGGATGAAGAAATACATAGCTCTATACGCGGGGAAGTGTGTGACATGTTCAAAAGTTAAAGAAGAACATAAGAAACTTTCGGGTCTGTTGCAGCAACATGAAATTCCTCAATGGAAATGGGAACAAATTTTCATGGATTTCATAACTAAGTTGCCGAGAATGCCGAGAGGTTACGATTCGATTTGGGTGATCGTCGATCGACTCACCAAATCTGCTCATTTTCTCCCAATCCAAGAGGATTATAAATGGATAAACTTTCCAATTTGTACGTCAACAAGTTCATCGCGCGTCATGGTACATCAATGTCAATCATATCTGAGCGCAATAGTCGTTTCACATCACGCTTTTGGCAATTATTGAAAAATGCTTTGGGAACCCGTGTTAATCTTAGCACGGCGTATCATCCCCAAACCGACGGTCAAAGCTTAAGAACTATCCAAACACTTGAGGACATGATACGTTCTTGTGTGATCGATTTTGGTGGAAGTTGGGATACTCAACTCCTTCTTATCGAATTCTCGTACAATAACAACTATCATACGAGCATTCAAAGTGCACCATTTGAAGCTCTTTATGGTAGAATGTGCTGATCACCGGTATGCTGGAGATCGACAAAAGAGCTATGCCGATCGACGTCTGAAACCGCTTGAATTTCAAGTCGGTGACTGAGTCTTGCTCAAGGTTTTTCCCTGGAAAGGTGTCCCCTGATTCAGGAAGAAAGGGAAACTTGCTCCTAGGTACGTTGGACCTTCTGAAATTCTGGAAAGAATTGGTCCCGTGGGCAATAAACTTAAACTTCCAGTTGAGCTGAGCAATGTTCACAACACATTTCATGTGTCGAATCTTTAGAAATGCTTGACTGATCACAATGTCCAAATTCTCTTCAATGATATCCAGATCCTAAACAATATGCAATTCGTTGAATGACCGGTTGATTTCATGGATCATGGGGTCAAGAAACTTAAACGTATCTGGATTCCAATCCTGGAGGTACGATGGGAAGGCAAACGTGGTGCTGAGTTCACCTGGGAACATGAAGACCACATGAAGCTCAAGTATCCTCATCTTTTTACAGTAGCTTCAGCTAGTTAATTTCGGGACGAAATTCCCTTAACTAGGGGAGACTGTAACATCTGTACATATTCACAGTGTAATCAGTAACGTTATGCAGTCGCAGTTCATGTAATGTAGATAATCATGTTATCATTGTACAATCATTCGTATGTCTTAGGAATTTATCATGAGTGATTAAGTATACACTTCGTATTTAATTTTTGTCAACTACACTACGTAAAAACCCTATTGTAATATATCGAAATAGTGGTGGGCTGGCGGATGATAAGGCAGGTAGCCGGACTCGGTATATTGGGATAGTGTTAGTGTGTAGTGTACTGAGGAATAGTATAACCAATAAACTATTTAAACAAATCGTAATACGTAAGCGAGACTCGGTATCATTATGGGTGACGATCCATAAAGATATCTACGTTGAACTTATAATTACGAGTAAACTTTAATAGAATACAAGAAACAACCAAAAACCGTATGTACTTACGGGCATGCACGCAAATAAATTCGTTTACCGTTCGAAACAGACGAACAGTACAAAATGCGTAAAATTTTATTATGTATTTTTAAAATTTTGAAACTCGTCAAATACAACCCAAAATGATAAAACAAAACTATTTTTTATTGATAATGTGACAATCGCGTAATTTACGTAAGAAAACGCGTAAACGCGAAACCGAACGAGCCCGAACAGGCGGGGAACCACTCGGGGTTTTTAAGGTGTAAAAACTCACCAACCCGAATTTTACACACACTCTCTCTCTAAAATCGTCCCTTCCTCTCTATACTCTCTCTCTCTAGAAGAACATCAAGAAATCTCCCTTGTTTCTTGGTGTCAATGGAAAGCTTACAAGGTCTACATTCCCAAAGTACAAGGTATCTAGGCTAAAGACTTCCATATTGATCCAAAACTCGTCCAAAGGTTCGGTTTTAAAGGGTTTCTTAAACCCGGAAAGCATGGAGCTTGGAACCACGATTTAAGTAGTTTAATCCCATGAACCATCATGAAAACACTTGGGATCTATTTAGATAAGTCAGATTTAAGGTTGTGAAGCTTGGAAGGGGTTAAATCGAGCTGCTGGACTAGTCTCGAAGGATGAAAAGCTGGGTAGAACTAATATCGATGGATTCCAGCTGGTTCATACCCTTTGATACTATTAACTTTGAATTTATCCAAGTGGCTGGGCTAAATGGGTGTCAAGAATGTGAGTATCGAAGGCTGGGCATCGAACATAATACCCCATCGATACTAGTAGTATTGATGGGCAGCTTTGGTGCCAACCTTGTCTTTCATTGATCCTTTTGGCCTTAGCCAACACTTCCACAACCTAAAATCAGTTAAGATGGTTAGTATAGTTACATCTAAGGAGGACCAGATTCAAGATATTAAGGATATCAAGGATTAGAATCAAAAGAAGGGGTGTTAACTCCATCGATACTACTAGTACCGATGGGCTGTTTAGACCGGCCATGTCACCGTTGATATTATAAGTTCAATGCATTCTTTTGATTCCTACTCCATCTAATATGATACATTAATCTAAACCAAGTGTTTTATGTCAATAAATAACAACAAAACCACCCATATTCAAGTGGGAAACCCATCGTAATAGCATAAGTATTGGTTGAGAAGTTTTATCTTAGCCGATTCTAAGCACAAGGGTTCTTGATCATGCAAGTATCCAAGGTCAGTCCTACATTTGTTCTAACTCAAGTTAAAACCATTAAGGATGAATTAATGAATTTAAGGAGTACATTAGTTAGGTTATCTTGTAACATCAAACGAATTTAAACAAAGGTTTAAACATAGAATCACACCAATGAAATCAACTTTAATGATAACATAGGGTTGTGGACTAAGCATGGGATAGTTGTAAAGACCAAGTCACTAAAACACATGTTTAAACAACTAAGTCTAATCTACATGAAGTTCTAAACATGAAATGAATACAAAATTACATAATAATGAATTATGTTAACACAATTAGGTTTTTGAGTGCAATACACTTATCAAAAACAAGAGATAACATCATCTATCGATCATTCGTTCATCATACATCTTAATATCCAAGTTGGATACATAGCCCCTCTTTTTCAGTTTTGAAATCTTTTTGGCGGAACATGTGAATAGTATTTTTTAAACTTACTTTCTATATGGTTTTCACTACTCATAACTTATGTTTGGCTTATGTTGGAAAATTTAAACACATTTTAACATAAACATTGTGTATAAGGCACTTAGTCATGACTTGTCATGGCACACGACCTAATCCATTTCATTCTTTTGTACAAATTGGTTTTCAGTTTTTTAGTGCACGGATTTATCAACAGCTTTCGATGATTAATGATGACATTGTTTTTAGTCTAGATCATGTTTTTGAGTTGTATTTTGTACTTTTCATTGAATTTCTAGTCTTGACTAAGTATAGATTGTAGATACTAGTAGTATCGATATGAGTTCCATCGATACTAGTAGTATTGACATGTGTGTTGTCGATACTATTAGTATCGGTATGATTGGTTGCCGATATTATTACTATCGATGCCAATGAACTTGTAAACCTATAAATAGGTTTCTCTAGGTTTTTGAGAAGGTAGTTCTTCACTCACAACATTAAGATATACTTGATGATACTTTGTGCTACATCAGCATGTTACTACATTTACATTTTATACATATTCATTCTATATACATTAGTTGTTTGTACAATGATTCATTGGTTGTTTGAACTCAGGATTTGTACAGGTTACACTCACAGGTTTACAAACGGTGTAGATGCACTAAATGTCCCTTGTTCGATTTTGTATTATCCATTATGTAAAGTTCATGTTTTTAATGAAAGTTGTCTTTCTTTATTGATTCTTAATGTTTAATATTGACTATATGATTGTTTGATTTGGTTTATTAATGTTTGAGTATGAATTGTGACCATTCGGGCGAATGACTCTACGAATGAAGTCATTCGCCGAATGAACGCCCTAGCGAATGACAGGCGATTGAATGAGTCATTCGCCGAATGACTCATTCGAATGACATGTCCATTCGACATAGTCATTCGCCGAATGAGCTGCTTCGGCCACTCATTCGGCCGAATGACTACAGTCTATAAATACAAGTTCAAATAATTTTAAACCTAACTTCTGAGAGCCCTCCTTCTTCCCAGAGTACCTAGTGTCAAACCCTAGAAGATCTGAGTGGCCATTGATCGTCCAAGTTTGATTCTCAACCCATGGTGTTCGATTTACACTCAAACGTCCTTCCTAAACCTTCGGATCACCACGTTTGCTGTTGGTTTCGATTGGAAAACCCTGGAATAGGATTCCGCACTATTCCAGAGGCTGTCGATTAGATATCCGTTGTAGTCGGATTGTTTCCGAAACCCAAATAGGTCCTACAAAGTGGTATCAGAGCTATGGCTCTTGATTCTGCTTGATGTCCACTCAAAATCACTAAATCTGAGATTGGTTGTTCGAAATCTGTCAAAACCCTAAGTTTCTTGCCCTCCAAGCTACTGTTCCATTCAAAATCCGTGGGTTTTTGTAGTGTTTTTGTCAAAACCTTTATCCCAATTGGTTGGTAATCATGTCATGATATTCTTTACCAAATTTGGTGCATAGATTTGATCAAAATCCAATGTTATAGCGATTTTAGTTGCTGAAAACCTCAGATCAGCCGAACGAATAAGTTTGGCCGAATCACTCCCATTCGCCAAATAGCACCATTCGGCAGACTCACTCGGCGAATAGCTCCATTCGACATACTCATTTGGCGAATAGCTTCATTCTCCATACTCATTCGGCGAATAGCTCCATTCGACATACTCATTCGGCGAATAGCCTTATTCGATCTTTTCATTCACCGAATAGGTTCATTCGCCAAATTGTCATACTCATCTTCTCATTCGCCAGTTTTGTTACATTCGGTCCCCGACATTCGCCATAGTCTTGTTGGACCGATCGGGAGCTCGGAAACAATCCGAATCCAATGAAAAACTACTCGACAACCTCTGGGATAGTGCGGAATCCTATTCCAGGGTTTTCCAAACGAAACCAACAGAAACCGTGGTGATCCGAGGCTATAGAAACGACTTGGAAGCAACGATCGAACACCACGGGTTGAGAATCGAACTTGGAAGCACAAGAACCGCTCAAATCTTCAAGGGTTTTGACACTGGAGTGCTAGGGAAGAAGGAGGGCTCTGGAAAGTTAGGTTTGAAATGATTTGAACTTCTATTTATAAGCTGTAGTCATTCGGCCAAATGAGTGGCCGAAGCAGCTCATTCGGCGAATGACTAAGCTCGAATGAGCAGTCATTCGAATGAGTCATTCGGCGAATGACTCATTCTGAACTTAGACATTCGATACAACTCTCATTCGCCGAATGACTTCATTCTAGAGTCATTCGGCCGAATGAGCAGTTTTCATACTCAAACATTTAATAATCAAATCAAACACTTAGATAAACATTAATAATCAATAATCAATAATCAATAAACATAAACATGATGAATTTGATATAAAGACAATTTCCATTAATACTTTGAATGATTACATGATAGCCATTTACATAACCGAACTAGGGACAAAACATGTATCTACATACTCCCCCTTGGACCTAGTTCAACTCTTTGGAATGTCTTTCTTTGCAATCTTGTCTGAGATAGCTTTCCAATCAGCACCAGCATGAATCTTTAAGCAGATACAGAGACGAATAACTCTCATATACTGAAGAGCTTGCTCCATATCCTGTACGTCGAAGAAAATCTGATGTCGATAGAAAGCTTTAACATCATTCAATGAAAGATTGGTCAGCCACATGGGATCAAAAACTCTGACAGTTTCCCATTTCTTGTCTTTGCACAGCACGATCACAGCCTCACCGGTTCTCCCATCATAGTACCACCATCGGAAGCCCTCCATAAAGTCTTGACGCATCTTCCGTAAAGGAATCTTCTTCATGACTTTAGGGGGAAGCCACTTCAGGATTACTTTATGCTTCCGGGTATCTCCGTCAATCTCTGGTAGATAGTACCTCTCTGGCTGCTGCGGCTGAAAATTCACCCATCTCTTCCGGTATTCATACTTGATTTGTCGAGAGAACCAAGCAGACATCCCGGAGTCTTCACAGTATAGCATGTTCAGACGTGCTAGTTGATTGACCTCGAATCCAGGCAGCGTCTTGAAATCATGCGGGTGTTTGAAGTAATCTATACCCTTTTCCCTCTTTACTGCGTAGCACCCAAGATCATGGAAGTATGCCCAGCTGAGTATCTGACCTCCAGCCTTATATCCTTTGGTCTTGTAGACTTTCTTGTGCGTTGCTGGCATCTTCTCAGTGCTTTGTTTCTTTAGTACCTCCCAGTACGCAGCCCATTCTTCCTTTCTTTTCTTTAAGTCATCAGCTTCAGCCTTGCTAGCCTCTACTTGCTCTTCAAGATATCTGACCAAGAGATCCTCCGTTTCCTGATCAAATGGTTCAGTGAATGTAGGCAACTCAGCTTCAGCCGATGTATACTTAGGATACTCTTCTTCTGTGATGTCTTCCAAAATGACTTCATCTACATCATCAAAAATTTCTGGTTCGGGCTCTGCAGTACTGGGTACAGAGGTGTCCTCAGTGACCACCTCATCAGGATTCAACCTGAACAGCTCGGCTATTTGCTCTTTTGACAAGCAGTGTATGATTTCACCCTCCTCCTTGTCGTAGCTCACTGAGTGCTGTATAATGCCTTGAGCGTCTAAGATCATAGTAAGAGTCTCATCGAGTTGACGTCTCAGAGGCACAGCTTGGACTTCCTCAGTAGCTTTGGGTTCATCTGTCTGTGCAGGAGGAGGTGGAGCAGAGGCTTTCTTCTTATCATTGGCCTTCTTGGATCGAATCTCTGATGAGGGAGGGGCCTGATCATCATCGTCATCATCATCAGTACTTGATGAACCAGAAGACCCATTCCCAGATCCGTCCTTGGCCTCATCATCATGATCATCATCATCATCAGACTCATCGTCTTTATCGGAATCTTCGTAATCCACCTGTTCCTCATCAGATTCTTCTTCATCTTCTTCTTTGTCTGAATCATCGGAACGATCCTCAGCTCCTTCCAGTCTGGGAGTACTCTCCTTCGAACCCTCGACAAGTCCAGCTAGACGAGCATTCTCAGACTCTAGCTGCAGGATCCGATCACTGAAACCAGAGGCTGTCAGAGCCAACTGGTTGTGCTCATCAATATATTTCAGGAGCTGCTCCTCCTGTTGTGCAGACCTGGCCCTCAAATCGGCCCTCTGGTCTGCAGCCTGAAGCAGCAGAGTATCCTGCTCTTCAATCCTCTGCGTGAGCTGAGCAATAACCAACTCCTGCTCTTTATTCTTCTTCTCTTGCTCCATGCTCCTCTCCATCAGTCTCAAGACCATACTGTTCAGTGTACTAAGCTGATCTACAACTGAAACAGCAGGTATATGAACATCAGCACGAACTGTGGAGGGGCCAGAGGAAGCAGCAACATAAACAGGCTCTCGAATGAAAGGAGTGGACAGAGGGGCAGTAATGGCCTGAGTGTGAATGGCCCTTGTCCTTGTCAGTGAAGAAACTGACACAGCTGCTACTGATGTGACAGTAGTTGCAGCAGCTGTAGTCAGTTCTGACCTCCTTTGGAAAGAGAATCGGGTTCTCTTTCCCCTTCCAGCTCGGGATGAGGTGGGAGCACCAGCAGAAGATATCGTAGCTGTGGAAGTAGGAGCAGATGACCTTGGAGTGGGAGAAATGTCAAACTCCGGAGTAAATATCGTATCAGTAATATCCTCCAAATCATCATTTGTCCTCCTTCTCTTCCTCATCACCACTCTTCCACCCTCATCCACCTTCTCAAACTCATCATCATGAGTCTTCTCAGAATCAGAACTCTCTTCATCACCTTCACCTGCTACACCTTCTTCCTCACTCGAGTCCTCTGACTCATCATCACCACCTGAGGAATGTGGAATAGAGACATCGAGAGGAGCAGTCACTGATGAAGTAGTAGTAGACAAGAAATCCAAGTCCATCAGTGACTCGATATCCACATCCTCCTCTTGAGCTGTAGACACAGCAACATCAGCTCCAACACCAGAAGCAGTAACATCAACCATGCTCACTGAAGCAGCAGTGGTTATGTGTACTGATGGCATCTCACCCGCACCTGTGCTCTCAACAGCAACAGTGCTCACCTCCACACCAGCACCACTCGGGCCTGCACCACCATCTCCCTCATCACCATCACTGTCATCATCACCAACTGGGACCACAATGTCCTCCACATCTGAATCGGAGTCATCGTGTCTCCATCTCCTTCCAGCTGGAGCCCTGTAGTCAGGTCGAGAGAGGTGACCAAATAATGATCGAGTAGTAGGCTTCCTCTCCTTCCCTCTGTATGACAAAACTCTGTTGAGAGTTATGTCATTCATGTGCTCCAATCTGATAATGTCAGCATTCAGCTTTGGGAGATCTGGAATCTGTGCATCAATGATCTGCTGTATGAATCGAGGGTACATCAAAAACTTCTTGTCACCCTTCAGCCCCACGTTCTCCTTCATGTGCAGAAAAACCATCTCGGAGAAGTTGAATGGTTTGTTGAGCACAAGAGCAGCAAATGCGCACTGTATGGTTTCGCGCATATCATCGAAACCTCCTCTCCTGGAGCCAAGGCAGTGTACAAGTACATGCGCCAAGTACTTGAACTGCGGGGACATGAACGCTTTGTTCAAAATCCCGGCTCCAATATCTCCCTCGTACTTGCATCTGAGGAAGCATCCACGTACTAGAAATCTGTCAAGAAGAAATGGATGATCCGGAGAGTCCTGAAAACCACACACCCTCCGTATGTGCTCAGCTGACACTACAACGTCATGACCTCTGACCTTGCCCCTAATGACTGTAGGCTCGGCCTCACAGTCAATATCAGCTGATGTCCAGAAATCCTGCTGATGTGATAAATAAGGCACATGAACGGTCGAAATGGCAGTGAAAATCCTGGAACGCCTCAGGAAAGTAATGATATCAGCATAATGCTTCGCGTTCGGAGTCGTCAGATCAAGATGGGCACAGATGTTATGCTTCGGTACTGATTTGTATCCTGCCATGCTGCACAATACAAGAAATACACATATCAGTACAAGATGATCAATTAAACAATGAGATTTAACAAAAATCAGATTAACTTTCTTCTGATATGCCGAATGAGTCCATTCGCCGAATGAGTTATCTGTCGAATGAGGCTCATTCGTCGAATGACTCTCATTCGTCGAATGAGACTTGAGTATGACTGTCATTCGCCGAATGATCCATTCGTCGAATGAGGCTCATTCGCCGAATGAGTCATTCGCCGAATGACGACATTCGGCAATATGACAGTTCAAAATCCCTTTTGTCCAAAATCTCAAATCAATCCCAAAAACTTGTTATACAGCACTCAGAAACGACCGATTAGCATATTTAATACATGACATTTCGAGTTTTAGGTCCATCTTAACAGATTATTCGTTGGGCGAAATCAAAAACCCTAAAACCCTAAATTTGAATCTGTTAGAGATGATTTCATGGATGGAATCGGCTGAAATTTGATCTCCATATACCTGAGAATGAGAACAATAAGATTATCAGTGGCAAGATCTGTCACAGTCACAAGAAATCGAAAAGGATGACTAAGTGTGTGTTTCGCCGAATGGGGTTTCTTCTGATGTCGCGAAAGAGTAAATGGTCGAATGACCCTCATTCGGCCGAAACACAGTTATATACTGTGCACTCATTCGCCGAATGAGCTAAGCGAAAGGTCACAAAGATTATGTTCCATTCGCCGAATGAATATGGCGAATGAGTCAATCGATGAAGTTCATTCGCCGAATGAGAATGTCGAAAGAGACATTCGACACTCTTCATTCGCCGAATGAAGTTCATTCTGAGAAGCTTATTCGGTCGAATGACTCATTCTCATTCGGCCGAATGAATTCATTCTGTCTCTCATTCGTACGAATGAGACATGGGCATCTCCAAAATCCAAACTTTCAAGGATTTGACATTTTGTGCACCAGACTTTAAACAATTATGAAGATATGTCTAGTTGGTTCAGGATTCAGATATGACAGGCATCCGAATCTACAAATGATCATCTAAAACAAAATTGAAAATAGAAAATCTTTTTGTATTTTTCTGAGACAACTAAACAACTGTACAAACACAAATTAAAAGCAAATAAACACAAGTAAACACATATTTTTGTGAAAAGCCCATTAATAAGATAACACAAATCTCTGATCACATCATATAACCTTCAATGAATGCTTCACTTCAATCACAATTTCATATTGACACGATTACTGATATATTTGTCCAAATTTAAACTGAACAATACTCAACTCTTAAACAAACTAAATGATCCCTCATATTTTCTGATTGAGTTCCCCAATTCATTTCATCAATTAAGATCAAAATTAGTTCAAAATTCATTTCAGCATATCTTAATACCAGTCATCATGAATTCAATAAGATTCAATCATTCATTATCTTTTTGTGTTTTTCTTGTTCTATCCACATGGATGGCTTCAGCTAGGTCCGTCCCAGCAATATGGCACATGTATGGAATCGAACTTTATTTTTATTTGTTTAAGTTTTTCTCAAGCTTAATACCAGCTTGCATTAGGTTTTCTTCAAGCTTAATACCAGCTTGTTTTTAATTTTTCTTTATCAAGCTTAATACCAGCTTGTTTTTGATTTTCCTCAAGCTTAATACCAGCTTGCCTTTATTTTTCTTTGAATGAAAACTCATTTGATTCCATGATGACAGGTGTATGCTTGATTTGAGTCAAAAACCATTTCTCACTCAAAAGCCTTAATAAATTGGATCCCACAAATCAAACTTTCTAAGTTCTCATATATTGTTTATTTATTTTGTATAGTCAGCCTATCAGTACATCCCATCATTATTTCCTTGTGATTTTAGCTCATGCATTCATTTCTGCTTCTATGACATAATGAAATCAATGTGTTATGTCATTAAACAGGACTATTTCATTTTTCATTTTTCTATTGTTTTTGGATTTTCAAATTTCTATTGTTTTTGGTTTTTCAATTTTCTATATCTCCCCCTAAAAACCTAAAAATAGAAAATCTTTTTGTGTTTTTGTTAATAAAAGACAACTATACTATAGAAAATGAAAATACTAAAAATAAATAAAACTATCTAATTAAAGTGATGATCATTTGTTAGACTCAGATGAGGATTGAACTTCATCCTTGTGAAAAACACCATTAGCCGATAACAGATATAAAAATCTGGGTTTATCAAAAGCTTTTGTAAAAAGATCGGCTTTTTGGTGATCGGTGTGAATTTTAACAACATCGATTAATTTCTTCTCAAAACAATCACGTATGAAGTGATATTTTATGTCGATGTGTTTGGTTTTGGAGTGCTGAACTGGATTTTTAGTGACAGCTATGGCGGCAGTGTTATCAACATAGATAGGAGTGTTAGAAAAATGTAACCCATAGTCCCTGAGTTGCTGTTGAATCCAGATGATTTGTGAACAGCAACTTGCAGCAGCAATATATTCAGCTTCACAGGTTGAAGTAGACACCGACGTCTGCTTCTTGCACTGCCAGGTGACCAATCGGTTTCCAAAGAACTGACAACCCGCAGATGTTGACTTGAAATCTCTTTTGCATCCGCCATAATCTGAATCACTGTATGCAGTAAGTTCAAAGTTATCATCATTAGGGTACCATAAGCCAAGTTCCGGTGTACCCTTCAGATAACGCATAATCCTTTTGACAGCAATCAGGTGAGATACTCTTGGTTTGGATTGGTAACGTGCACACAAGCAAGTGGCAAACATGATATCTGGCCGAGAGGCAGTGAGATACATGAGAGATCCGATCATTCCCCGATACAGAGTGGCATCAATTAACTCCCCCTTTTCATCTGGAGTAATCCCGTGATTAATCGCCAGTGGGGTACCAGCAGGCTTCGCATCAGACATACTGAACCGGCTCAGAATATCACCAACGTATTTGGTTTGATGAATAAAAATCCCTGCCTCAGACTGATCCACCTGTAAACCCAAGAAGAACTTCATTTCTCCCATCGAACTCATTTCAAATTTTTCTTTCATCACAGTCTCAAATTCCTTGCACAGATTATCATTTGTGGATCCAAAGATAATATCATCCACATATACTTGTACCAAGAGTAAATCACTGTCCTTCTCACGGATGAATAAAGTGCAGTCAATGACACCTCTTCTGAACCCGTTGTTCAGAAGGTGAGTGGAAAGTGTCTCGTACCACGCTCTCGGGGCTTGATGTAATCCATACAAAGCTTTGTCTAGCTTGTAGACTTTATCACGATGCAGTGGATCTTCAAATCCGGGAGGTTGATTGACATACACAGTTTCACTGATAACTCCATGAAGGAACGCGCTCTTTACATCCATCTGATAAACCTTGAACCTTTTGAAGGATGCATAAGCCAGAAAGATACGAATGGCTTCTAATCGAGCGACCGGAGCAAACACCTCATTATAATCCAATCCCTCTATCTGTCTGAATCCTTGAACCACTAGACGAGCCTTGTTTCTCACAATTATCCCATGATCATCCTTTTTGCAACGAAGTACCCATCTAGTTCCAATGACTTTTGCACCTTTGGGTTTATCAACTAGTTGCCAGACCCCTAACTTCTTGAACTGCAGCAGTTCCTCTTGCATGGCGTCTACCCATGATTCTTCTTTGAGGGCTTCAGTGACGGTACGCGGTTCCACTTGAGATATAAAGCAGGAATGAGCACAAAAGCTTACATCTGCAAAATCAAGAACGTCTGCAAGACCACCTGAAGAAATCTGACTTCGAGTCTTTACTCCATCTAAAGGACTCCCTATAATGTTGTCTTGAGGATGAATTCGATTAATTCTTCCAACAGGATGAGCAGGAACCTCAACCTCAGGATCTAAGTTATTCAAATTCAAGTCCTCAAGATCAGGTACAAGATTATCAACAACTGGTTCAGGAGCAGCTGGGGGATTGTCATCTGTGTCTGAGCTGTCATCATTTACCTGTGTAGAGGGACCAGATGTAGATGTAGGTTGAAAAGTAGCATCGGGTGCATTCTGCACATCATACAACATCTGAACAGCTACATCTTCATCTGAGTACATGGGGGGCATATTGAATGAGTCAAAAAGACTGGAATAGTCAAACATCCAATCTGGCCCTTTTCCAGGTGGGGGCATTGTATACTTCTGAACATCCACATGGTACCACTCCTCCACATTATGAGTTGCAATGTTGTAAACTCGCTTATTTGGAGTGCTGTACCCAAGAAAGTACCCTTCTTCCACCTTTTCATTGAACTTGCCCTGCTCATGTTTCTTAAGCATGGTGCATGGAGCACCAAATGGTTCTAGATACTTAAGATTTGGCTTTCGGTTATGAAGCAGTTCAAAGCAAGTCTTCCCATGTCTCTTCACAATAAGAACCCGGTTCAATGTGTAACAAGCATTGGCAACAGCTTCATTCCAAAATTGAACCGGTAGAGAAGAATCAGCAAGCATAGTTCTAGCAGCCTCAATCAATGTCCTATTCTTGCGTTCAGCAACTCCATTCATCTGTGGAACATATGGAGCACTAAACTGTTGTACAATGCCTTTTGCATTACAAAAATTCTCCATATTGTGATTTTTGAACTCGGTTCCATTATCAGTTCGAAACTGACGAATCTTGAGCTTATAGAGCGATTCAAGTTTGGTAACCAAAACTTGAATGCAATCAAACGTTTCTGATTTCTCCTTCAAAAAGAAGACCCAAGAGTATCTGGAGTATTCATCAGTGATAACCAGGCAGTATTGATCTCCAGCTATACTCTTCCGATTTACTGGACCAAACAAATCCATGTGGAGAAGCTCAAGAGGAACATTGATTGAATGATACTTTTTCAGCTTATGAGACTGCTTAGACTGCTTTCCTTTCTTGCATGAAACACAGATATCAGACAGCTTAAAATTTTTCAAGCTAACTCCCTCAACCAAACTGTTGTGTACCAGATGATTCATCTTACGTAAACTCAAATGGCCCATCCTCTTATGCCAAAGGATTGAATCTTTTTCAGTTGCCTTTGTCATAAAACATGAAGCTGTGGAGGATGTAGTTGAAGCTGTGGCCATATTGAGAACATACAAGTCTTGTTTTCTTGGAGCAGACATCAAAATCCAATCTTCAGGTATCTGCACACCTTGCTTGAGAATATAACACTTTGAATCATCAAACAGAACCTTGTACTCTTTGTCACAAATCTGAGAGACTGACAGGAGGTTGTTTTCCAACTGTTTGACATATCTGACATTATCGAACGAAACCTGTCCATTTGTCAAGATTCCCTCTCCTGTAATAAAACCACCCTTGTCTCCAGCAAAGGCTACATAGCCACCTCGAACTGCATTCACATTGGTGAGCAGCGAAATATCACCAGTCATGTGTCTGGAAGCCCCACTATCAACGATCCAATTGCTGTTTACTCCAGCTTTTGGGGCAACCTGCACAATAAAGAGACTATCAGTTTACATTGGGAACCCAAGCCTTTACGGTCTTGGGTTGACCCATTGAGTCTCGGATCCAAACATCGATCCATTTTCCCTTAGGAATAGGTTTATCTGAAATTTGTGGAACAGACACCTCAGATGATTTAACTTTCCAAATTGCATTTTTATCAAAAGAGGTTTTCAGATAAATGGATGATTGTTTTGATTGGTTAACATTAATCTCATTTGGAACCACCAATGTTTCCAACTTTCCTTTACCCTTGTCTGAACCCTTAGGTTGAGTGTGAAATGAAGATTTTGACTGAAAAGATTTAGACACAGATTTGCTAGGTTTTGGTAAAGCAGACTTTAAGGTTATGAAAGGGACAACCTTAGGTCTGATCAACTGAGGGCAAAACCTCACAATGTGCCCTGGTTCACCACACTCAAAACAGACTTTAACACCTTTTTTATGAAAGTGTTTTAAATCAGAAAATGACTTTTTCGTTGATTTAAAAACATTTGATTTTTGACAATCTTGCTCGAAACCCAAACCCTTCCTTCCTTTGTTACCAAACTGAGCTGATTTGGTAGTACAATTAGCTTCAGACTCCTGAGAAGCTTTAACAAAGCAGAGTTCCTTGTAAATCTTTGATTTGGAGATTGGGTCACCTTTCATGACACTAGTAATTTGATTCCGAGGAGTACTCTGCTTTGATGAATACTCAGATTCATCCTCGGAATCAGAAACCCAATCTTCCACAATTCCATCCACCCTTGAATCCTTAGTCTGATATGAACTATGATTTTCACTCAGACTAATTGGATCAACTACTAACGGAGTAGTAACTTGAAAATCCTTTACGTCTTTGTCATTTGGAGTGTTGACAAAGGCATTTAGGATTGGTGGAGGACATTTTTGATAATTAACCTGCTCCTTCCCCTGATCAGTACCTCTACTGATCATATGCTCAATGATATAAGAGGAGCTCTCATAGCTCTTGAGCTTCTGTCCCAAAGTCTCATAATCACACTCAACTAATGCTAATTTCTTCTTAATCTCATTTATGGTATTGAGATAAGAAGTAATAGCATCTTGCTTGTTCAGAACAGCGATCTCGGCCTCATGCAGTTGTCTATTTAAAAGATCAATTTTATTTTGAAAATCTTTTTCATTAGATTTTAAAACTTTGTTTGCTTCAATGCACAGGTCGAGATCGGTCATAAGATCACTGTTGTGCTTCTGGTAAGCAAGGACCTTGCTTCTAAGATCAACACAATTGAAACAATCAGATTTAGAAGATGAACAATCAGTGTATACCTGCTCAGAAGAATCAGTAGAAGCAGAAGAGTTTGCCATCAAAGCAAATTGAGTTGAAGAGTCATCAGCTTCTCCATCAGATTCTTGAGTGTCAGAATCTGTCAGACTTTCTGAGTCTGAACTTGATGCTTTGTCATCAGTCACCAACACATCTCCCTGACAGCTTTCTTCAACAATGTCATCAGAAATCTGAATCTCTGCCACACATGCTTTTTCTTGATCATCCTTGTCAGCATTGAATCTGAAGTCCCAATTTACCCCTTCATCTTGTTGAACCATCAAGGCTTTACTACCAGAAGATGAAGATCCAGCTGTTGTAGGAGAATCAATAGGAACTAATCGCCTTTCAGAATTAGCGGGAGCAGACTTCTGATGCTGAAATGGGTTCTTGTTTCCAGCTTTCTTTGGCTGTTTGCATTGTCTAGCAAAGTGTCCTTTCTCACCACAGTTGTAGCATGTAACAGAAGCCATATCAAAACCAAACTTGGACTCCTTGTTTAGATTGATGTCTTTTCCTGTCCTTTTCACAAACTCCTTAGCTCTTCTGACTGCACTAGCCAATGCCCACATGATGTCAATTCTTTCCATATCATCAGGATCAATTTGAGAGTAGTCATCATTGGTCAAATATGGATTGCCGATCTGACCAGCAACCAATCCATCATATGAACTAACCAATGTTGACAGAAGACCCATGTGCTCTTTAGCAATCTCAACTGTGACTTTATCAAAGTTCTCTGTCTTCAGACTTGCAGTAGGCTGATGATGCTCTTGTTGTGAGCTCGATGAAGAAGATGGGCTAAAGTGCATCTGAGCTGCAGATGGGGCTTCAGAAGCTTTAGACACAAAGGCAGTTTTCAGAGGAGCATGAGTTGTAGACTTATCAACTGTTGGAGTGGAGTAGTATAGAGAAGGATCTTGAACTTGTGCAACCCTCTTGGCCTTCCATTTGTTCTCTATCTCCTGCTCTTTTAGCTTCTGAATGAAATCATTGATGTCCATATGAGCCATCATCTGATTTTGCTTGAGTACCATCAAGAAGGACTCCCATTTTGGAGGTAGTGCATCTGCCAAACATTGAATCTTCTCTTGAGTTGTGGTTTTGACCTCGTGGTTGAAAAGCTCACTCAACAGATGATAAAACCTTGCAATCAACTCATCAAGGGACTCATTTCCCACATACATAAAGCTGTTGAATTCCTTTTTCAAAGCTTTAGACTTAATGCTCTTCAAAGCATCATTACCCTCATATCTTTGCTGCAATGCATCCCACAGAAGCTTAGCCGAAGGAAACTGTCTAAACTGATGGAAGATATCAGTGGCAATGGACTGTGACAAAATAGCATAGGCTTTCTTCTCATAATCATACAACTTCCTCTGAGGCTCAGTCATCCGTGTGACTAGCATAGGAGTTCCATCTTCATTCAGAGGCCGCAGATAACCTCCTTCAATCATCATCCACAGATTTGTATCCACCCCATTGATGTGGATCTCAAATCTATATTTCCAGTGAGGGTAATCATCTAAATTCAACAACTTAGGAGCTTTGTTTGAGTTCCCGGTTTCATTTTCTGTCAGTAAAAGAGTCTGAATACGATGATTTTGATTAGCCATGAGTGCTAAATCTTCCATTTATCAGAAGAAATGAAATTCAACACTTAGAAAATTTTTCAGAAGCAAAGGCCGAATGACTGACAAACTGGCGAATGTCGGGGGCCGAATGTGTGGAAACTGGCGAATGAGAGACTGAGTATGAGAACTGGCGAATGGGTAAGTCGAATGACCTATTCGGCGAATGGCAGATCGAATGAGGTCTTTCGCCGAATGAGGATTGAGAATGAGGCTTATTCGGCGAATGTGAATGGCAAAGGAGCTATTCGCCGAATGAAGAGTGTCGAAGGAGCTATTCGCCGAATGAGAGCTATTCGGCGAATGGGAGGCTATTCGGCTGATCTTATTCGGCCGCCAGAGTCATTCGGCGATCTGGGTTTTTTTTACAACAAAAATCGCGATATCTTTCGATTTTGACCAGATCTAGCCACCAAATTTTGCACAGAACTTCAAGACATGATAATTAACCAATTGGGAAGAAATTATATCAAATGAACCACAAAAACACTTGAAATCTCAATGAAATAGTGACTTTAGAAGCAAGAAATGAAGGGTTTTTGGAAGTTACGAAAATCAGGGTTTTGGGTAACTCAAATCTGATGGTTTTGGATGGAAATCGAGTAGAATCAAGAGCCAAAGCTCTGATACCACTTTGTTGGACCGATCGGGAGCTCGGAAACAATCCGAATCCAATGAAAAACTACTCGACAACCTCTGGGATAGTGCGGAATCCTATTCCAGGGTTTTCCAAACGAAACCAACAGAAACCGTGGTGATCCGAGGCTATAGAAACGACTTGGAAGCAACGATCGAACACCACGGGTTGAGAATCGAACTTGGAAGCACAAGAACCGCTCAAATCTTCAAGGGTTTTGACACTGGAGTGCTAGGGAAGAAGGAGGGCTCTGGAAAGTTAGGTTTGAAATGATTTGAACTTCTATTTATAAGCTGTAGTCATTCGGCCGAATGAGTGGCCGAAGCAGCTCATTCGGCGAATGACTAAGCTCGAATGAGCAGTCATTCGAATGAGTCATTCGGCGAATGACTCATTCTGAACTTAGACATTCGATACAACTCTCATTCGCCGAATGACTTCATTCTAGAGTCATTCGGCCGAATGAGCAGTTTTCATACTCAAACATTTAATAATCAAATCAAACACTTAGATAAACATTAATAATCAATAATCAATAATCAATAAACATAAACATGATGAATTTGATATAAAGACAATTTCCATTAATACTTTGAATGATTACATGATAGCCATTTACATAACCGAACTAGGGACAAAACATGTATCTACAAGTCTTCTTCATTCAACCATCATTTTGAAAATTTTTCTAAGTGTTGGATCTCGTTATTCTTGATTTCATGGAGGATTTAGCATTGATGGCGAACTAGAATCATCGTATTCAGACGTTGCTAATGACAAAGATTGAGATAGGAAACTCCATTAAAGCTCCCAAGTTGTTATCCTTAGATGACTATCCACACTGGAGGTACAGATTTGAGATTCACATCAATGGAGTGGATACTAACTTATGGATGATGATTGAAGGACGTTATTTGAGGCCTCTGAATGAAGATGGAACACCTATGCTAGTCACACGGATGACTGAGCCTCAGAGAAAGCTTTATGGTTATGAGAAGAAAGCTTATGCTATTTTGTCTCAATCCATTGCTACTGATATCTTCCACCAGTTCAGACAGTTTACATCTTCTAAATATCTGTGGGATGCTTTGCAGCAGAGATATGAGGGAAATGATGCTTTAAAGAATATAAAGTCAAAAGCCTTAAGGAAGGAATTCAATAGCTTCATGTATGTTGGAAATGAATCATTAGATGATTTTATTGCCATATTTTACCATCTTTTGAGTGAGCTGTTCAACCATGAAGTAAAAACCACTACCCAGGAGAAGATCCAGTGTTTGGTAGATGCTTTACCACCAAAATGGGAGTCATTTTTTATGATACTCAAGAAGAATGAGATGATGGCACATATGGACATCAATGATTTCATCCAGAAGCTGAAAGAGCAAGAAATAGAGAACAAGTGGAAGGCTAAGAGAGTTGCTCAAGTACGGGATCCCTCATTGTATTATTCTACTCCTACAGTTGAGAAATCATCTTCTCATGCTCCATTGAAAACAACATTTGTTTCTCAGAATACTGAAGCTCCATCTTCTCATCAGATTCATTTCAGCCAGTCATCCTCTTCATCCAGCTCTCAAAAGGAACCTCATCAACCAGTCACTAGTCTGAAGACAGACAACTTTGATTAAGTGATTGTAGAGATTGCCAAGGAGCACATGGGTTTATTATCTACTCTTGTCAGTTCCTATGATGGTTAAGTAGCTGGACAGATTGGCAATCCTTATCTGACAAATGATGATTATTCTCAGATAGATCCAGATGATATGGAGAGAATAGATATCATGTGGGCTCTTGTAAGTGCTGTGAGAAGGGCAAAGGAGTTTGTGAAAAGAACAGGAAAAGACATCAATCTAAACAAGGAGTCTAAGTTTGGATTTGATATGGCATCTGTTACCTGCTACAATTGTGGGGAGAAATGTCATTTTGCACGACAATGCAAACAACCAAGGAAAGCAGGAAACAATAACCCTTTTCAGCATCAGAAGTCTTCTACAGCTAATCCAGAAAGAAGACTTGTTCCTATTGATTATCCTGCACAAACAAGTTCTTCAAATGCAGGTAAAGGTTTGATGGTCCAGCAGGATGAAGGTAAAAATTGGAATTTCAGATTCAATTTTGAACTGGGAAAACAGGATAAAGCATGTGTTGTTGAGATTCAGAAGATAGATGATTCATATGAGGAAAGCACTTCTGGAGAATCACAAATCAAGATAGAAGAAACATCGGGTTCAGAGTTAGAAATTTTATTAGACTCAGACACTCTAGCTGATTCTGATGCTGATATTGAGGATCAAGTAACTCAATTTGTTTTGATGGTGAATTCATCTGCTATTCCTAATGCATCTTCTCAATCTGATCAGGTATCTTATGAATGTTCTTCATCTAGTTTTAGATGTTTTAATTGTGTTGACCTTGACAGCAAGGTCCTTGCTTATCAGAATCACAATTCTGCTTTGATTAGCGATCTCATGCAGTGTATTGAGGCAAACAAAGTTTTAAAATCTAATGAAAAAGATTTTCAAGCTAAATTGAACTTTTAAACAAACAACTTCATGAGGATGAGATTGTTGTTCTGAACAAGCAAGATGCTATCACTTCTTATCTCAATACCATAAATGAGATAAAGAAGAAGTTAGCCATAGTCGAGTGTGACTATGAGACTTTTGGTCAAAAACTCAAGAGCTATGAAAGCTCTTCTTATATCATTGAGCACATGATTAGTAAAGGGACTGATCAGAAGGGTAAAGGAAAAGTGAGCTATCAACAATGTCCTCCACCAATCTTAAATAGCTTTGTCAATTCTCCAGATGACAAAGATGTTAAAGATTTCTAAGTTAAAACTCCATTTGTAATTGATCCAATTGGAATGATTACTGATGAGGGTTCCTCCTTGTCAGAGGAATCTTTTGTGGAAGGAATTGTTGAAGATTGGGTCTCAGATTCCGAGGATGAATCTGACAATTCATCTAACTGTGTTATTGCTCAGAATCACACACCTGTAGTCATGAAAGGTGACCCAATCTCATCTTCTAAAATTTATCAAGCTTTAAACTTTGTGAAAGCTTCAAAAGAAAATGAAGCTTGTGCATATAATAAGATTGACAATCTTGTGACTAATGGGAAAAAGGGTTTGGGTTTTAATCAGAACAAGTCCAAAACAAGTGTTTTTAAACCACAAAAGAAATCTTTTTCTGAACTAACACATTTTCATAAAAAGGGTGACAAAGTTTTCTTTGAGTGTGGTGTACCTGGGCACGTTGTTAGATTTTGCCCACAGTTGATCAGACGAAAGGTTGCACCACCCAGGAAACTAAATCAACTCAAGCAAAACCCAAACAACTAAGTCAGGTTAAATCTTTGGACAAGGGTAAAGGGAAAATGGTGAACATGGATGTTCCAAAAGTGATCAATGTTAATCAAGTCAAGTCATCATCCATTTATCTGAAAAACTCTTTCAGTAAAAATGCAGTATGGAAAGTCAAGCCCTCTGAGACTTCAGTTTTATCTACTCCAGACAAGGTTATTCCTGATGGTAAATGGATCGATGTTTGTATCCGTGACTCTTTGGGTCAACCCAAGACTATAAAGGCTTGGGTTCCCAAAATGAACTAATTGTTTCAATTTTGTATTTTGTGAATGTAGCCCCAACAGCTGCTCTTAACAGCTATTGGATTGTTGATAGTGGGTCTTCAAGGCATATGACTGGATTGTTGATAGTGGGTCTTCAAGACGCTTCCTGGATTCGAAGTAAATCAAATTGCGTGCTTGAGGATGCTGTATAGTGAGGATTCTGGAATGTCTGCCTGGTTCTCCAGACAAATCCAGTACGAGTACAGAAAGAGGTGGGTGAACTTCAGGCCTCAGCAACCTGAACGATATTACTTACCAGAGATTGATGTTGATACCCGGAAGCATAAAGTAATCCTGAAGTGGCTGTGACAATCCGACTTTTCGAATTAACCTCGTTAACTGAAAATAGCGAGATCACAGGCCCAACAAGACAAATGTAGGCCCAATGAACCAAGGTAGGCCCAATAAGGCCAGAGTAGGACCAATGGGGTCTAGGTAGGCCCAATAAGGCCAGAGTAGGCCCAATGAGGTTTAGGTAGGCCCAATGATGCCCAAGGTAGGCCCAAGTGTAATTATGAGGCCCAAAAGGATTTATCTAGTTCAAGAATGTTCTAAGTAACCAATTAGTGACAATTCGGTATTCCGGAATAACTCCGTTAACTTTGGAATTAACCGAAATGGGATGTTATTGTACAAATTATAAGGGTTTGAGTTAAACAAAATATGCCTAAAATACTTAAGTTATAGGGTTTTAACTTGTAAATGATTAAAAATATCAATTTTGACTCTTTAAAGTCAAAATTCGGAAAAATGATTAGTAAAATTCGAAATTAACATTTAATCCTTGTTAATAACCGAATTAAATCTACAATTAACTCATACTAGTGATTAGAAACGGTTATCATCATGATTAATACCATAATTGTTGAATTAAACCTCTTTCATAACTCATTAAATTGAAACCGTTACACATGCATATCAATACCTCACAATTTGATCGAATATCACAAAATTGAACATCTAAACATCTAAGTCGACATCCTTAGAGAGTGTTGCATACAGAAAATCGATCTCAGAAGCTTTGGAAGAAGAATTGGATCGAGAGCATAGCCGAACTAAACCTACAAGTCGAACTATATCAATTGGGGATTAAACCAGGTAAAAACCTAATCCTACACAACCTAAATGGGCCGACTAAGCATAGCCCTATGCTTAGTTCGTGTGAAAATGTCTAATTTTATGAATCCTAAGTCTAGGGTTCATCATCATGAACGATTTGGGGATTTTGGTTCAAACGGTTTTAAAAATCGAATTAAATTACATCATCAGTTTCTAAAAACGTTCTCAAATGAAAAACCCATCTAAATTTCATGTTGAAATAATGAATTGATCACGTTCATATTCTAGGGTTCATCTTGAAAACGGTTATGGGGGATTCGGTCTGAATGAGTTTAAAAGTTAAATCAAACAACACCATTAGCTTCAGAAGCCTTCGACTAAGCTAACCTATGTGCCAATTTCATGAAGCAATAACGAATCGGTTGAATTCGAATGCTAGGGTTCTTGAATAAAGATGGTTTGGGGGTTTTGATTCAAACATGTTTTATAAACGAATTGAATACCACAGATAGGTTCGAAATTCATAGTTTAATGGAAACCATGTGTTGTTTCTAATTAACTTGCACGAATTAAACAATTTTTAAATGGGATTAACATAATCACGTTTGAAACTATGTTAATCACGAATTAGAGCTTTTTGTTTATTGAAAATCAAATTAAATCCATACCTGAATTCGGTTGGACCTATGGAAACAAAGCCCTAAGGTTTTAGGGTTGATTGTGTTCGAATCGGGACTCAATTGAATCCCTTAGGTTCGGTTGAAGTTAACAAAGGGAAATAGTGCACCTAAAGGTTAAAACAATTAGTTTCTAACTCCTAATGCGAATCCCTAGCGGGCTGAGATGGTAAGGAGGGTGTGTTGGGAGGTAGAGGTCGCGGGTTCGAACCCGGCCTTTACCGGTTTTTGGATTTTTGGGCTTTAAACCATTTTTTTTGTATTTTTGGTCGTAACTTCCTCGTTCGAACTCCGTTTTAACTCATTTCAGTTGCGTTGAAACCAGAATTCAATTCCGAACAACATGAAACGATAAAATTCATATTTTTTTTAACCAGAATCAATATCGCGTATAATTTCACGTGTTTAAAAGGAATCGTATATGTTTATACGGTTTAAACAATCGAATACAAAGTCACGCATACTTTTGTATGTGAATTTATAACACTCTAACATACGTGTGTTGACACGTATGTGATTTCAAGAACAAAACGACATCCCGAATAACACTAGTATTGTTAAAACCCAGGTTCTTCGTAGAGGATTTTCTACGCGAATTCACGTGTGTTGATCATTCTGTTCACTATCAAAGGTGCGTACACGGCCCCTTTCTGATTTTAACTGTTTTGGGGGAGAAAACATGTGCAACAAACACTTTTAGATACATATCCCTTGCATGAGTTAGCTGTTTACATGAAGTGCAAACATAGCATTACAAAGCCTTCCATTTCGAACTGTTTAGTTTGCCGTAGTGCAAAGCGTGGTAGTTGAAGATAGATCTATTGGGTTTGACAAACCTCACTTGGTAGATGGGATCTACGCAGGTGTTTGACTGAACAAACACACACATTACTATTGTTCGTGCTAGACAATAGGGTTAAGGCAAAAACATGCTATAGCATGGCAACTCGTCAGCTTCGGTGTCGACCACTTATGTAAATAGTAAAATGACTAGCTATCATGACTATGCATGTGTGATTATGTTATCTGCAAACTTTATATTCAAACTGTGGTTTCAACATTTGTGAATGCTTAAACCTGTGTATGCACCAACCATTGTGTTGACTTGATTTACATGTTTTCTCAGGACACTAAGACACAAGCAAGGACAAGCAGGGACTAGGATGTTGAGTCTCATGCATGCATTTCAGTTCAAGTGTTTTAGTTTTGATCAATTAAGACATGGAATGTTATTGGATTTGTACTTTACATTTTCAAACCGTTACGTATTGTTATTGGTTTTAAAACGCTTCCACAAACATTAAAACTTTGATGTTACAGTTTTAGACCAACATATGTTTTGAAATTCATATAGAGGTCTTCGTTATGTCTAATGATCTGAGATCCTGGTTTGTCACGTCCCAACGGTATGATTCCGTTAGTTGAAAATTGGGGGTGTGACAGATTGGTATCAGAGACATTGGTTATAGCGAACTAGGTTTGCATTTGTAGACTTAGACTATAACTGTTAGACATTAGACACTTGTTTACACGATAGTTGGTATGCACTTACATATGGCATTATGTCACAGACATGGCATCATCATCTACACCTGCTCACACTGAGGAACAAGTTGTAGCATTGTCAGACATCATGACAAGGAGGATCGAACCAGTGGATGATACAAACCACTATGAGGAGGAAACACATATTCGGCAAAGGAGGAACAACCAATATTGGCAATGGTTTCTTGATCTCATACGCAGCTGGGTGTGGGAAGAACGAGTGCCACCACCACCAACTGCCAACACTGCTAATAGCCTTTGGACGTTACCTGCTCTAGGATATCCACTAGAACAGGCATTTGCTGCTTTTGTTGCACGCATGGAGCGTGAAATCCGCAACATGCGGGAAGTAGCAGGGATGATCGCAGAATTGCTTGAGAATAACAACTGGCTGACACAAATGTGGGATAACCTCACTGAGAAGTTGGTTAGGACTAATGAAGAACAGGAAAATTTGGTGGAAACGATCTGGATGATGCGAAGGACGATCCTCGAACTCACTGCACGACTAGAAACTACTGAGTTACGTGTAGCTGTAGCCGAGACAAGGGCTGAGGAAGCCAATGCACGGGCTGGTGCAGCGGCGATTGAAGCCAATATAGTGAGAGACTTGGCTGGGGAGGCCATGACCCTCATCACTGGGCATATGCGTTACCAGCATGGTGCAGTGACTGGTCCAGCAGAACTGGAAGATTCATCATCAACCGTTGATCAACCAAACGATGGAATCTAGTTATTTCATTTACTTTCAAATTAACAAACTTATATGAGTGGGTTGTACTCATAAAAGTAGATTTTGTGTTTAGTTGTTTTGCATCTCTTTGACAAACAATTGTAAGCACTAGTTTATCATAAATGATTGAGGATTGTTACCTTAATGGCTATGGTAGTGTGTTACATTTACTTTGTGCATGAGTGATGATTATGCGATGGGTGTAGTCTCATTATGTATATTTGTAAATAGGAAGGATCATGGTTGGTGGATACATTAACATGACCGCAACGGAAGTTGAGGCACTTATTAACACTCGAATTACCGAGACAATTGCAAGCTATGCGCAAGTATACCAAACAGGACCACATGATTCAACGGGGGGACTGGTAAACCCGCAAATGTGCACGTTCAAGACATTCTTGAACTATAAACCACGTAATTTCAAAGGATCGGAAGGAGCCATTGGACTTCTTCGATGGATTGAACAGTTAGAATCGGTGTTTGAGAGGTGCAATTGTCCAGAAGAAAATAAGGTCGGATACGCTATTGGTACTTTGGAGGGTTCAGCCTTGACATGGTGGAACTCTATCGTACAGACACTCGGTTTGAATACAGCCAATGCACTTACTTGGAACGGATTCAAAATCCTGTTGCAGGAGGAGTATTGTCCCCGTAATGAAATGCAAGAACTTGAGGATGAATACAGGAAACTCAAGATGAAAGGCTCTAATATTGAGGAATACACTACTCGATTCCAGCAATTAGTAAGACTCTTACCGCACAGGGCAACCCCACCTAGCAAGTGGATCAAGAGATACATTGGAGGGTTGGTATCTCAGGTTCAAAAATTGATCATATCTGCAAATCCTACTACCATACAGCAAGCTGTTCAACTGGCACACCAACTGACTGATCAAACGATGCAACAAGGAACATTACCCAAACGAACAGTAACACCTAAGGCAGGAGACCACAAAAGAAAATGGGATAGCATTGAATCTAAGAATTTCACTCAGCAGTCATTTCAGCAGAACCGCAAGCAGGAATCAAACAAAACCCATCACAATCCAAACAATAACCAACGGTCATCGGGAGGGTATAATGGTAGATGCCCGAAGTGTAACAAATGTGGATTCCATCACTTTGGGAAACAATGTGACAAATACCGATGTCAGCGATGCAGGAAGGTAGGTCATGTAGCAAAAGGCTGTCGAGGGGAACTGCAGGCAAGCTCATTCAACCGGAGCAACACACAGAAAGGATGTTTTGAGTGTGGCTTATCAGGACATTTCAAGAAGAAGTGCCCACAACTCAAGAAAAGAAGGGCTAATGACATGACTACTAAAGGAAACAGCAACAACAACACAAATGTTGCTAGAACAGGGCTTTTGGGATTGGAGGACTTCAGGCCCGGGAAGATCCCAACGTTGTTACGGGTACGTTTCTCTTGAATTAACACTCTGCCTCTATGCTATTTGACACCGGTGCAAATCAGGGTTTTGTATCTAGCAAATCTTGTGAATTGTTAGGTATTAGTCCTACTGCTTTAGAAAGCCCATACACTATAGAACTAGCTGATGATAAGTTAGTTGTTGTAAACCATATTCCTAAAGGATGTGTTCTTGACTTGATGGGTCAAACACATGACATTGGCTTTATGCTTACCGCTTTAGGCAGTTTTGATGTAGTCATTGACATGGACTGGTAGTTCAAACACCAGGCTGAAATAGTATGACATCAAGAGATCGTTCGTATACCGCTTTCACATGAGGAGGCACTGTATGTACAAGTTGAGAAGAGCAGTACGCCACTGCGTCTCATATCTTGTATGAAAGCACACAAATGTCTGCGTAAAGGTCATACGGCAGTTATAATACTTATAACTGAGAAGCCGGTAGTTGAGAAGAAGATAGAAGACATTCCAGTAGTTTGTGAAATTCTTGAAGTATTTCCAGCAGACCTATCAGGATTACTGCCTATCAGACAGGTGGAATTTCGAATCGACCTTACACCAGACGCAACACCGATAGCTAGGGCGCCTTATCGACTTGCACTGTCTGAGATGCAAGAATTATTTACACAACTGCAAGAGTTGTTGGATAAGGGTTTCATACGATCTAGTTTTCACCGTGGGGAGCTCCAGTCTTATCTGTTAAGAAGAAGGATGGAAATTTCTGTATGTGTATCGATTACCGGGAATTGAATAAGGTCACTATCAAGAACCGGTATCCGTTACCCAGAATTGACGATCTGTTCGATCAGTTGCAAGGTTCGAGTTACTACTCGAAGATTGATCTCAGGTCTGGTTATCATCAATTAAGAGTTCAGTAGGAGGATATTCCAAAGACAGCATCCAGGACGCACTATGGCCATTATGAGTCCTTGGTTATGCCATTTGGGTTAACAAACGCTCCAGCTGTATTCATGGATCTCATGAATCGTGTTTGTAAACCTTATCTCGATAAGTTTGTCATTGTTTTCATTGATGACATTCTCATATATTCTCAGACCAAAGAAGAACACGCTGAACATCTCCGATTGTTACTAGAATTACCGAAACAGGAACAATTGTACGCTAAGTTTTCGAAATGTGATTTCTGGATGCGAGAAGTACAATTCTTGGGTCATATAGTTAATGAAAAGGGATTACATGTTGACCCAACAAAGATTGAAGCGATTAAGAATTGGGAAGCACCAAATACCCCCTACCGAGGTACGACAATTCCTTTGTTGGTCGGGTTACTACCGACGATTTATTGAGGGATTCTCAAAGATCGCTCCACCACTTACAGCTCTTACGCACAAGGGAATGAAGTATAACTGGACGGATAAACAGGATGCTGCATTCCAGTTATTGAAACAGAAACTCTGCAGTGCATCGATTCTGTCCTTACTAGAAGGGACGGAAGACTTTGTGGTGTATTGTGATGCATCTGCCCAGGGTTTGGGATGTGTGTTGATGCAACGTGATAAAGTGATTGCTTACGATTCACGAAAACTACGACCACACGAAAAGAATTACACTACTCATGACTTGGAGTTAGGAGCAGTGGCATTTGCTTTGAAAAATCTGGGGATACTATTTATATGGAACCAAGTGTATCATTTACACTGATCATAAGAGTTGCAACATATCTTTGATCAGAAGGAGCTTAATATGAGGCAACAACGATGGGTTGAGTTGTTGAACGATTACGAATGCGCAATGAAGTATCACCCGGGAAAAACTAATGTGGTAGTTGATGCTTTAAGCAGAAAAGACACTTCAACAAGACGGGTTCGCGCACTTATGATGACGGTACATACTGACTTACTTGACAAGGTACGCAGTACTCAGCTGGGAGCCTTAGAAAAGGATAATTTAGTACATGAATCCTTACGGGGGATGGAAACACAATTGGATGTTAAGTCTGATGGAACTCGTTGTTTCGTTGATAGACTTTGGATACCTTTGCGTGGTGGCCTAAGGGAACTCATGGTGGATGAAGCGCAAAAGTCCAGATATTCAGTCCATCCGGGATCAGACAAGATGTATCATGACTTGAAGGCACTGTATTGGTGGCCTCACATGAAAGCTGACATTACTAAGTACGTTAGCAGATGTTTGACTTGTTTGAAAGTCAAAGTTGAATACCAGAAGCCATCTGGTTTACTGCAAAAACCAGAGATAACGATGTGGAAATGGGAACAGATTTCGATGGATTTCATTACTAGGTTACCCTGTACACCGAGTGGTTGTGATACGATATGGGTAATTGTTGATCGATTAACGAAATCTGCACACTTCTTAGTAATCAAGGAAACTGATAAGATGGAGAAACTGACTCGCATTTACATCAAGGAAGGGGTAGCAAGGCATGGCGTGCCTATCTCTATCATATCAGATCGGGATGCTCGATTTACTTCCAACTTTTGGAAATCACCCCATAAGTTCTTGGGAATTCGTTTAGGCATGAGTACAACATATCATCCACAAACAGACGGTTAGAGTGTACGTACGATTCGGACACTCGGAGATATGTTGGGAAAACCATTTACCGTTGGTGGAATTCTCTTACAAATCCAGAACCGTATGGCAGCGGCTCGGGATCGACAAAAGAGTTACGCTGACAAACGCCACAAACCGTTGGAATTTCAAGTAGGAGACATGATTCTTCTAAAAGTGTCATCTTGGAGATGACACAATACATAAGACCTCTTGAGATCCTAAAAAGGATTGGTCCGGTAGCGTATTAGCTCAATTACCGAATAAACTCAATGGAGTTCATGATGTATTTCATGTTTCGAACTTGAAGAAACGTTTTCCTGCTGAGACATTGGTAGTACCACTTGAAGAAATGCAAGTGGACGAACAGTTACGATTCGTTGAGGAACCAGTTGAAAGCATGGACCGAGGGGTCAAACAACTCAAACAAAGCAAGATTTCGATAGTCAAAGTTCGGTGGAATTTAAGACGTGGTCCTGGATTCACATGAGAAAGGGAAGACCAAATGATGAAAAAGTATCCCCACTTATTCAAAACAACAACAAACATTATGAAGGCACGTTAAATTTCGGGACGAAATTTCCTTCAACAAGGGGATGATGTGATATTTCACACTCTAACATTTTTAGATTTCAAACTGTAAGCACAAACACATTATACTATTGAAATTAGTAGGAACAATTGTGCTGAACACAAGCGAAGCCTTGCAGAAGGCAAACACAAACATTTCATAGTGGTACATACATGATTAATTTCAAACAATGTATTACATTTCAAACATTACATTTATATCGGTTAAACAATGGTGGAGTTACATATAGAAGGAACCAGAATAATTGTGTAAGGTAAATTGACGAATACAGGGGCCCATGTACTCGTGAATTTACAGGTACACATGAATTTTGGAAGTTTCTATTTTGTCGACTACATTCAAACATTTGCTATGTGTGAGGTTACATAGTACAGTATATAAACACTTTATTCAATTGGTTTTGTTACAAACATTTGTGCTACATTACATTCTATACATTTTATGTGCTACATTTCATATGTTACATGTTATGGTAGTACATGCATGATTGGTTACACACATTTTACTATGTGAGGGGTTGCATAGTACAAACAGTTACGGACACTCACTATGTGTGAGGTTGCACAACACAGTATGATCAAACACAAACAGTCACAGTTAGGTGAACTAACTAGTGTACACACAAACAGTCACATTGAACGATCACACTTAGTTGTGATGTTACAAGCATTAGATTTTGTATGGGAATACACACAAGCACGCGGAATGATCAAACCACACTAACACGTACGATTTAAACTCGTAAGTAGTTTCCTAACTACTCCTATCATTTACTAATTTTCGGGACGAAAATTCCTTCAACAAGGGAATGATGTGACAATCCGACTTTTCGAATTAACCTCGTTAACTGAAAATAGCGAGATCACAGGCCCAACAAGACAAATGTAGGCCCAATGAACCAAGGTAGGCCCAATAAGGCCAGAGTAGGACCAATGGGGTCTAGGTAGGCCCAATAAGGCCAGAGTAGGCCCAATAAGGCCAGAGTAGGCCCAATGAGGTTTAGGTAGGCCCAATGATGCCCAAGGTAGGCCCAAGTGTAATTATGAGGCCCAAAAGGATTTATCTAGTTCAAGAATGTTCTAAGTAACCAATTAGTGACAATTCGGTATTCCGGAATAACTCCGTTAACTTTGGAATTAACCGAAATGGGATGTTATTGTACAAATTATAAGGGTTTGAGTTAAACAAAATATGCCTAAAATACTTAAGTTATAGGGTTTTAACTTGTAAATGATTAAAAAGATCAATTTTGACTCTTTAAAGTCAAAATTCGGAAAAATGATTAGTAAAATTCGAAATTAACATTTAATCCTTGTTAATAACCGAATTAAATCTACAATTAACTCATACTAGTGATTAGAAACGGTTATCATCATGATTAATACCATAATTGTCGAATTAAACCTCTTTCATAACTCATTAAATTGAAACCGTTACACATGCATATCAATACCTCACAATTTGATCGAATATCACAAAATTGAACATCTAAACATCTAAGTCGACATCCTTAGAGAGTGTTGCATACAGAAAATCGATCTCAGAAGCTTTGGAAGAAGAATTGGATCGAGAGCATAGCCGAACTAAACCTACAAGTCGAACTATATCAATTGGGGATTAAACCAGGTAAAAACCTAATCCTACACAACCTAAATGGGCCGACTAAGCATAGCCCTATGCTTAGTTCGTGTGAAAATGTCTAATTTATGAATCCTAAGTCTAGGGTTCATCATCATGAACGATTTGGGGATTTTGGTTCAAACGGTTTTAAAATCGAATTAAATTACATCATCAGTTTCTAAAAACGTTCTCAAATGAAAAACCATCTAAATTTCATGTTGAAATAATGAATTGACCACGTTCATATTCTAGGGTTCATCTTGAAAACGGTTATGGGGGATTCGGTCTGAATGAGTTTAAAAGTTAAATCAAACAACACCATTAGCTTCAGAAGCCTTCGACTAAGCTAACCTATGTGCCAATTTCATGAAGCAATAACGAATCGGTTGAATTCGAATGCTAGGGTTCTTGAATAAAGATGGTTTGGGGGTTTTGATTCAAACATGTTTTATAAACGAATTGAATACCACAGATAGGTTCGAAATTCATAGTTTAATGGAAACCATGTGTTGTTTCTAATTAACTTGCACGAATTAAACAATTTTTAAATGGGATTAACATAATCACGTTTGAAACTATGTTAATCACGAATTAGAGCTTTTTGTTTATTGAAAATCAAATTAAATCCATACCTGAATTCGGTTGGACCTATGGAAACAAAGCCCTAAGGTTTTAGGGTTGATTGTGTTCGAATCGGGACTCAATTGAATCCCTTAGGTTCGATTGAAGTTAACAAAGGGAAACAGTGCACCTAAAGGTTAAAACAATTAGTTTCTAACTCCTAATGCGAATCCCTAGCGGGCTGAGATGGTAAGGAGGGTGTGTTGGGAGGTAGAGGTCGCGGGTTCGAACCCGGCCTTTACCGGTTTTTGGATTTTGGGCTTTAACCATTTTTTTTGTATTTTGGTCGTAACTTCCTCGTTCGAACTCCGTTTTAACTCATTTCAGTTGCGTTGAAACCAGAATTCAATTCCGAACAACATGAAACGATAAAATTCATATTTTTTTAACCAGAATCAATATCGCGTATAATTTCACGTGTTTAAAAGGAATCGTATATGTTTATACGGTTTAAACAATCGAATACAAAGTCACGCATACTTTTGTATGTGAATTTATAACACTCTAACATACGTGTGTTGACATGTATGTGATTTCAAGAACAAAACGACATCCCGAATAACACTAGTATTGTTAAAACCCAGGTTCTTCGTAGAGGATTTTCTACGCGAATTCACGTGTGTTGATCATTCTGTTCACTATCAAAGGTGCGTACACGGCCCCTTTCTGATTTTAACTGTTTTGGGGGAGAAAACATGTGCAACAAACACTTTTAGATACATATCACTTGCATGAGTTAGCTGTTTACATAAAGTGCAAACATAGCATTACAAAGCCTTCCATTTCGAACCGTTTAGTTTGCCGTAGTGCAAAGCGTGGTAGTTGAAGATAGATCTATTGGGTTTGACAAACCTCACTTGGTAGATGGGATCTACGCAGGTGTTTGACTGACCAAACACACACATTACTATTGTTCGTGCTAGACAATAGGGTTAAGGCAAAAACATGCTATAGCATGGCAACTCGTCAGCTTCGGTGTCGACCACTTATGTAAATAGTAAAATGACTAGCTATCATGACTATGCATGTGTGATTATGTTATCTGCAAACTTTATATTCAAACTGTGGTTTCAAAATTTGTGAATGCTTAAACCTGTGTATGCACCAACCATTGTGTTGACTTGATTTACATGTTTTCTCAGGACACTAAGACACAAGCAAGGACAAGCAGGGACTAGGATGTTGAGTCTCATGCTTGCATTTCAGTTCAAGTGTTTTAGTTTTGATCAATTAAGACATGGAATGTTATTGGATTTGTACTTTACATTTTCAAACCGTTACGTATTGTTATTGGTTTTAAAACGCTTCCGCAAACATTAAAACTTTGATGTTACAGTTTTAGACCAACATATGTTTTGAAATTCATATAGAGGTCTTCGTTATGTCTAATGATCTGAGATCCTGGTTTGTCACGTCCCAACGGTATGATTCCGTTAGTTGAAAATTGGGGGTGTGACAGTGGCTACCACCAAAAGTCAAGAAGAAGATTCCTATATGGAAAATGCATCAAGACTTTATGGAGGGCTTCCGATGGTGGTACTACGATGGGCGTACTGGAGAGGCTGTGATTGTATTATGCAAGGAGAAGAAATGGGAGACTGATCGTATATTTGACCCGATGTGGTTGACTAACCTGTCACACAACGATGTCAAAGCTTTATTTCGACACCAGATATTTTTTGATGTACAAGACATGGTTCAGGCTCTTCAGTTTATGAGGGTGATCCGGCTCTGCAGTATTTTCAAGATTCATGCTGGAGCAGACTAGAAATCTGTCACACCTCATGTGCCACGTGCGGAATCCACAGCGCGGTGACGATATGGTTGAATCATGCACAAGTATTGAATAAGAACAACCACAATGCATTACAAGGTTTCAAAATGTTTAGACCATTGTTTAGTTACAGACATTCCATCTATCTATCAAACGAATAACAACTACAGACCCAAAATATAGTTTACAAAATAAGACTTCAAACAAGACAATTAAACAATCAGGATTTAGTGTGTTTCTAATCGATCCTAGCTTGTTTCTTCGTCTTGTTCTATCTTAAACGGTCTCCTTAGTTGTCCCTTAGAATGTCTTAAACATGATTACCTGAAACACGTGAAAAGTAACTGTCAACTACAAAAGTAGTTGGTGAGAACCATAGGTTTAACATTTGTAAATATGAATCTGCATTGTAAGGCATATGTATAAAACAATGAATGAAAATACATGGATGGTTGCAACCCAAACTAACATCATGTCTGTAAAACGTGTCCAAACAGTCATCAGACTGTTTGCTAGAAAACCAACATATAATCAAGTCCCAAACTACGTTTGGAGTTAGAAAATTTGTCAGCAACATTGATATAACCATTCGTAACCAAATCCTGCAGTTAGCTTTTAAAACAAATTTAAAAGCTAACTCCAGAATTAGGTCTGCCCAATTGTGTCCGCTTTCCCTTGTTGTGATCACCCAGTACTAACGCTAAATGAATATGTAACTTGATGTGCGTATAAGTTTGTTGACAACGATGAACACCATGCTTTTGAAAAACTTGAATTGAAACCCTTTGATTGAATGCCTTATTTGATTTCCATGATTTGAAAACTTCCCATGAATACCATGAATACCAATGATTGAAATAACTTGTTTGAATACCATGAATTGAAATCCTTTGTTTGAATACCACTATGAAAACCATTGGTTGAAATCCTTGTATTGAAACCCTCGATTGAATACCAAGGTAGTGTCCTTGTGTAATAACAAGGTTTATAACATATCATTTTTAGCAAAAACATGTCCTCGAGTGTTTGGATAGTCCTTTCGCTTTGACCATCGGTTTGGGGATGATACGCCGTGCTAAGATTAACACGGGTTCCCAAAGCCTTTTGCAGTGTTTGCCAAAAGCGAGAAGTGTAACGATTATCATGATCAGAAATGATTGATGTTGGAGTACCATGACGTGCAATGATTTCGTTGATGTACAAAGTGGCTAACTTCTCCATTTTGTAATCCTCTCAGATTGGGAGAAAGTGAGCGGATTTGGTGAGTCGATCGACGATCACCCAAATCGAATCGTAACCTCGAGGAGTTCTCGGCAACTTAGTTATGAAATCCATGAAATTTGTTCCCATTTCCATTGAGGAATTTCAGGTTGCTGCAGAAGTCCCGAAGGATTTTGATGTTCTGCTTTGACTTTGGAACATGTTAGACAATTCCCCACATATAGTGCTATGTCTTTCTTCATTCCCGGCCACCAGTAAGATGCCCGAAAGTCTTGGTACATCTTATCTTCTCCAGGATGAACTGAGTATCGTGACTTATGAGCCTCATCACAGATGAGTGTGCGCAATTCTTCTGACTTTGGAATCCAGATGCGGCCGTTGAGATATAACACTCCGTCAGATCGAGGTTCCAGTTTCTTCTCAATTCTGCAGTCTAAGTCTGTTTTCAGTTGATTGTCTGTCACTACTTGTTGTTGTGCAATACGAATCAGATCTTTCAAGTTTGGTTGTGTGTTGATCTCCATGGCTCTTATACGAATTGGTTTGACTGGTTCCTTTCGACTAAGAGCATCCGCCACCACATTGGCTTTACCCGGGCGATAACGAATCTCACAGTCATAATCAGTTAGAAGCTCAACCCAACGTCGTTGTCTCATGTTGAGTTCTTTCTGATTGAGAATGTGTTGTAGGCTCTTGTGGTCTGTATAGATGACACATTTAGTACCATAAAGGTAGTGCCGCCAAATCTTCAATGCAAAAACCACAACCCCTAACTCAAGGTCATGAGTAGTATAATTCTTCTCGTGAACCTTAAGCTATCTTGAAGCATATGCAATCACCTTGTTCCGTTGCATAAGTACACAACCGAGTCCAAGGTTTGAAGCATCGCAGTAGACAATGAAATCATCACTGCCTTCTGGAAGACAAAGAATAGGGGAGTTGCATAACTTCTGTTTAAGAAGTTGGAATGCATCTTCTTGTTTCTGTCCCCATATAAAAGCCTGACTTTTCTGGGTCAGTGTGGTAAGTGGCAGGGCGATCTTTGAAAAATTAGCGATGAATCTCCGGTAATAGCCTGCCAGTCCCAGAAATGAACGAATTTCTTTTGGAGTAGATGGGGTAGTCCTTTCTTAATTGCCTCAATCTTCGCTGGATCTACGTGTATCCCATCCCTGTTAATGACATGCCCTAAGAAGTGAACTTCTTTTAGCCAAAATTCACACTTTGAGAACTTAGCATAAAGCTGTTCCGCTCTTAGTAGCTCTAAGACTTTCTTCAAATGATCCTCATGTTCTTGCTCCGTCTTTGAATAAATCAGTATATCATATATGAAGACGATAATAAACTGATATATGTAGGGCCTGCAGACTAGATTCATCAAGTCCATGAACACTGCCGGTGCATTGGTCAGTCCAAATGGCATAACCACGAACTCGTAGTGTCCATATCGAGTCCTAAACGCAGTCTTTGGTATATCTTCATCATTTACTCGTCATTGATGATACCCGGATCGTAGATCAATTTTAGAAAAGCAAGTCACTCCCTGTAATTGATCAAACAGATCATTGATCCTCGGTAGAGGGTATCTGTTCTTAACTGTCAACTTGTTTAACTCATGGTAATCGATGCACATATGAAATGAACCATCTTTCTTCTTGACAAAGAGAACCGGAGCTCCCCAAGGAGAGAAACTCGGTCTTATGAAACCTTTGTCTAAAAGTTCTTGAAGTTGACTAGACAGTTCTTGCATCTCAGACGGTGCTAATCGATACGGTGACTTCGCCACTGGGTGTGCTCCGGGGACGAGATCGATTCTTAACTCCACTTGCCTGATCGGTGGTAGTCCAGGCAAGTCTTCTGGGAATACGTCCAGAAAATCTCTGATGACCGGAACGTCTACAACTGCTTTCTTCTCAGGTTTCTTCTCTACCACGTGAGCCAGGAACGCAAAGTATTTCTTCTTCAGGTACTTCCTAGCCTTGATACACGACACAATCTTCAATCCGCGGCAGGGTTTCTCGCCGTAAACTTGCATCATTTCGCCGGACAGTAGGGGAAGTCGAATGAGTTTCTCCGAGCATACCATTTTGCGTGGTTTTTGGATAACCAATCCATTCCTACTACAACTTCGAAGCTTCCGAGTGTCATAGGAATGAGATCGATAAGAAAAAGATGATCGTTCAATCTCAATTCGCAATCGCGAATTATTGAATTCACTAATATGGTCTTACCATTCGCTACTTCTACTGTGTACGGAGCATCAAGTATAGATGGTTGTTTATTAAATAGGGGAGCAGTATTAGCAGAGACAAAACTTTTATTAGCACCAGTGTCAAATATGATAGATACGTAATGATCATTAATGAGAAATGTACCCGTGATGACTGCCGGGTCCTCGAGTGCTTCGGAAGTTCTGATGACAAAGGCACGAGCAGCAGCAGTTGTAGCGGCTGGGTTGAGTTTTGGGCACTGGTTTCTGAAGTGTCCTTCTGCTCCACAGTTATAACAAACCCTTCCACCAATAGTAGCAGGGTTAGCGGTAGTAGTTGTAGCCGCAGATAGATGAGCAGATCTACATGTTGCAGCCAAGTGTCCCATCCGTCCACACTTGAGACATTTTCTGCATGGAATAGTGGGTAGGTGATGGTATTGGCATTTGGTGCAAAGTGGAAACTAACCAGTATAGGGCTTTCTGGCCGTTGCAGGTTGTGGAATTGCAGTAAGGTGAGTGGCTTGAGTAGGTGTAGCTGCAGTTAAGGCTGCATAGTTCTTGATCGTATTTTGTTTATGTTTCTTCTTTTTGGGTTAGTGCTGTTCAGGATTCTTGCCTTCTTCAACCTGTGCTCTCTTATACCCCTTTCGAGTGAGCACACTAGCCTTAACATATTCTTCAGTGAGAGTGGCACCAAGATGAATCGCTGCTTCCAGTGTAGTAGGGCTACTCCCCATTACAGTTCCCCTGATGACTAGGGGTAATCCTTCAATGTACTTCTCTATCCTGCGGGATATAGGAGTAACCAGATGTGGCACCAGAATGCACAACTCATGGAAACAAGTTGTATATTTCGCATTCTCGCCACTGTCCTGAAATAAATTCCACATCTCCACTTCTAGTTTCTTCAGTTCATGGCGTGGACAGAACTGTTCCACAAGTAACTTCTTGAAATCCTCCCATGATAAGGCCAAAGCAACCTCTCGTCCTCTGGTGTTCTTCTCAGAATTCCACCAGGTGAGTGCGCCTTTGTGAAAAGCGCTTGAGGCCATCTTGACCTTCAGATTTTCAGGACATCCTGTGAAGTCAAGGATATCCTCAATGCTCTCCAGCCATTGCAGTAGACTAGTAGCTCCCTCAGTAACAGCATACTTAGGAGGCTTAGCATCATTGAACTGCTTGAAAGTGAAGTTAGCAGTTCCGCTGTTAGTGGCATTTGAGTTGTGTGCTGAATCACAGGTAGTTCCCCGAAGATTCTTGGTGATATCAGTGACCATACCCGGAATGACATCCCTCATGTGTACAGCGATGGCCCGGGCAATTTTGTTAATCTCATCATCGTTGCCACTTGTTGAACCCCTTCCGTTAGGGTCACGTCGAGGAGGCATTCTACGAATAGAAGCCACAAGTGGTTCAGTAATGAGAAAGGATACAATTAAATTTACATGATAAAGTTAGTAATATATCCATACTACTAATATTATCATTCAATTGTAATATGAGCAAATACACGTATAAGCAATCAACTTATTAGTATACTTCTCATGTGATTGTTTATGATGTCCCATGATTTCACTCCACCAAACCTACACACGGACACTTTCCCAGTATACCGAAGATACCTTATATATAGGGCATACGAAAGGATCAAGCAAACTGCCAGCCCAGTCGCCAGCCCACCACCGCTTCGATATACCACGATCATGCCCTTGCTAGAATTGGCAATACGATTGTATTGATTACCATGTATGTTTCATTGATTAAGAATCCCATGTTCTTTGATCACTGAACTATGATTGAATCTATGATTGAATTTTGATTGAATTATGTGTGCACCTACTAACAATTGTTAACATGTAGAACTAAATCATGTGTGTGTTCTACATTTTTCTCGTTAACCTATGTTAGTAAGTACTAAACATGTAATCACTTAAGAATTTCACTTAAGGTTTACATTTAAAGAATGTTCACAACTTGATTGATTCCCACACAATGGTTGTTTCATCAATGGTTGATTAACACAATGATTGTTTCACCCCATGGTTGTTCCTCAATTGACTGTATCTCGTATGTTTGACTAATGTTCAATGATTCCAGTTGCTCCCGAATCTTCACTTCAAATACGAATGCCGAATTCCCCCTGTCATACTAAAGATAGCTTATATATATGCCTTACGTAGGGTCTAGCAAACTGCCTGCCCAGCCGACATCCCACCACCACTTCAGTGTGCCAGAGCTTGGCCGCCATTTGTATTTTAAGCTAGAATTCCAACTCTTGATTAATTATGATTGATTCATGATTGTTTCTTGAACTATGAATATGATTATGATTGTCAAAACCGAGATTCTTGATTTACTAAAAATCAGGACCTTAGGTTTTAATATATGTGTCCTAGGTTAATTAACCTAGGTTCTCAATACTTACAGTACTGAGTATAATGATCTCCTTGTGTGAACTTCAACTAAAGAATACTGTTACACAGATTCTAAGTTATGAAGTCCTAAAGAAATGAATTCATGATAATGGTATCATGATTAGAATTTCAGATCAAAGATACCAAGAATACAGATCTTTGCCTCTAAAATTCTGTAATGAACTCTGATTGAGAATTTCAGATCAAGGATACTAAGAATACAGATCCTTGCCTCTGATATCCTCTAATGAACTCTGGTTGAGAATTTCAGATCAAGGATACTAAGAATACAGATCCTTGCCTCTTATATCCTCTAATGAACTCTGGTTGAGAACTTTAATTCGGTTTCTAAAATTATAGAATCCCGATCCAAATTTCTTGACTCGATACCTAATCTTAGAAGTGTATCCCTAAGATCTTTCAAGCTTGATGTAGACTTAATGCTCACTTAAGCTTACTTAAATCCTAAGTATCCTCAAGCCTATAGCACTTAGTCCTATGGGGTAGCTTAGGTTATAGTCTAGGTCATTAATTATTGGGTTTTCCTAGTTCTCTACAACCTTGGCTCTGATACCAACCTGTCACACCTCCTGCGCCGCGTGCGGAATCCACGGCGCGGTGACGATATGGTTGAATCATGCACAAGTATTGAATAAGAACAACCACAATGCATTACTAGGTTTCAAAATGTTTAGACCATTGTTTAGTTACAGACATTCCATCTATCTATCAAACGAATAACAACTACAGACCCAAAATATAGTTTACAAAATAAGACTTCAAACAAGACAATTAAACAATCAGGATTTAGTGTGTTTCTAATCCATCCTAGATTGTTTCTTCATCTTGTTCTATCTTAAACGGTCTCCTTAGTTGTCCCTTAGAATGTCTTAAACCTGATTACCTGAAACACGTGAAAAGTAACTGTCAACTACAAAAGTAGTTGGTGAGAACCATAGGTTTAACATTTGTAAATATGAATCTGCATTGTAAGGCATATGTATAAAACAATTAATGAAAATACAAGGATGGTTGCAACCCAAACTAACATCAAGTCCGTAAAATGTGTCCAAACAGTCATCAGACTGTTTGCTAGAAAACAAACATATAATCAAGTCCCAAACTACGTTTGGAGTTAGAAAATTTGTCAGCAACATTGATATAACCATTCGTAACCAAATCCTGCAGTTAGCTTTTAAAACAAATTTAAAAGCTAACTCCAGAATTAGGTCTGCCCAATTGTGTCCGCTTTTCCTTGTTGTGATCACCCAGTACTAACGCTAAATGAATATGTAACTTGATGTGTGTATAAGTTTGTTCACAACGATGAACACCATGCTTTTGAAAAACTTGAATTGAAACCCTTTGATTGAATGCCTTATTTTATTTCCATGATTTGAAAACTTCCCATGAATACCATGAATACCAATGATTGAAATAACTTGTTTGAATACCATGAATTGAAATCCTTTGTTTAAATACCACTATGAAAACCACTGGTTGAAATCCTTGTATTGAAACCCTTGATTGAATACCAAAGATAGTGTCCCTGTGTAATAACAAGGTTTATAACATATCATTTTTATCAAAAAAAACGAGTTTATAATAATAGAGTTTATAAATATCATTAGTTAAAAGTGTTTAGCATTTATAAAACCATTAGTGTAAAGCTGATATAAAACAATTTAAAGAACCTTTATAAAACCTTTTTAATAGCAATAATTTTAACCGTTGATAAAACATTTTAAACAGTTGATAAATCCTTTGAAAATAGTTGAGAAATCCCTAGGATTTCTAAAGTGAATTTGAAACAGTTGAACAATAGCATAAAGGGAGTTTGATCACGTGTTCCACCCCAAAACAGTTGAAAAAAACAGTAAAAGAGGGGCTAAAGTTCTCACCTGTCTGCAGTAGACTCTGAACTATAACAAGTAGCAAGTAGCAAACAAGACCTCTAACTGGTTCCTATATAATTGTGATCATACATAAGATATAAGATTTATGATTGTATAGACTTTGACTTATTGATTGACTTGTGTTATCTTGAACTTGATTAACTCTTGAATACTTGATCCCATGTTTAAGAATGTTGTGTGAATTTGAATATCATGGTTTGAGTCACTTGATTGATAGTTGATTCATGAAAAAGAAGTGTCATGTTCTTTTATGCACAACTCATATGCATAAAATGACAAGTGTTGATGATCTTGATAACCGTTGTTTAACATGTAAATTGAAAAGATCTTCGAATTGTTTTAAGTCTTTGGGGATTATAAATTGATCTCTTAATTATGTTAAGTTTTAAACGTAAACCGAATAAGATCAATTCACAATTAATAAGTTAAAAGGCCAAGATTGGGCCGGGATATAATCCCATGGGCCAATCTCTTCCTTTTGGCCTAGCATTGGTTATTGGGCCTTGGACATACTTAAAAGCCAAATTGAAGTCCTATGGGCCAATTTAACTTAAAGTTGGGCTAGGTTTAGGATGTGTGGGCCAAATTATGAGCCTTAGCCAATTGGGTTGAATCACTACAACGGACCGGTAAACATTGTTTGGTCCTTGTAATTGTGTTGGGTTACTAGGTGTCTTGACCGAGACCTTGGGCCCATCTATTGGGCCGAACAAAGGTGAATTTGGGTCAAGGCCATAGTTAAAGTTGCATGTTGTATCTCGGCTGAACAAAATGGCAGCGAACCCTTTGGTTAGTTTGATCTAGGCTCGCCGGTGGTTAAAGGTTCGTCATGCATGCCCTACCTGGTTCGTCTAGGGTTTAACGTCCACGTTTGGCACTAGGTTCGTTACCATCATGGAGGTTCGTTTGTTAAGGGAGAAAGGTTCGGTGCCTAAGGTTTGGGAACACGTGCGAGGTTCGCTTGATGATGTAGGTTCGTCCCATGCAAGGGTTCGGCCGAGAAGTTGAGGGTTCGGCCATGGCAGGTTCGCTATCCTGGAAGGTTCGTGGTACCTCTGCTGGTTCGTCGTTCGTGGGTTCGGCTAAACATGGAACATGGTTCGCAGCCATGGGGTTCGTCAGTAGAGAACGGTTCGGCAGGCTGAACGAGGGTTCGTGAATGATGAATGAAGGTTCGGCCCTGTAGGGTTCGGCCATGCACCACAGGTTCGTGTCCCATCTGATGCAGCCACCCGACGAACCTGTTATCAACACCATCATTCGACCTCGTCCCTTTAATCCAACCATTTCTATGCTATGACTACTTGTAAACACATCCTCGAAAGTTGTAGGTTTGATTGAAAGGGCTTAGAACCGGCTAGAACTTGGGTTTAGACAAACACACACAAAAATCCTATTTTCGTGAATCTTTCAAGCATCATACCTCGTTTTTGGCCGGATAAAATTCAGATCCTTTGTACTTCCGTGTAGAGGATGTCAAGAGCTTCGCGTAGGTTCAAGAATCATCAAATTTCGGCAAGAAACGAAGGAGATACACGCATTTGAAGTTTGGATTTTAGAGAGAGGATAGGTTCGCAAATCAGGTTTTAGAGAGAGGTTGGAGCTGAAATAAATGAGGAGAAACACCCTCATTTGGTGTTTATATACCCTCGGGTATTCGGGTTCGTTTCGGTTGCTCGGTTCGCATTTTCGTCGCGTTTCCGGAAATTTTACGCGCTTTAAATAAAAGAGTTATTATTCTCATCATTTTGATGAGTTTCAAAATTGTAAAAATGTAAAATAATTTATTTTACTTATTTTTATGTTTCGTTCGTTGACAGATCGTTAAACAACTGCAATTATGTGTATACCCGCAATCGCGTACGTTTTTCGATCGTATTATTTATTTATTGTCGTTTACTCGTAATTATAAGTTCAACATTCGTATCATTATGGATCGTCACACATAACTATACTCAGTCTCGCTTACGTATTACGATTTTGTTTAATTACTTCGCTTGTCATACTATTCGTCTAAACACTACGCACTAACACTATCCCATTACATCGAACGCAGTATATGTATAGGGCATACCCCAGAGTCCAGCTATCTGCCTTATCTGATGCCGTCCCACAACTGTTTCAATATAATACGATACTGTTCTTGCCTAGCGAAATCGACTGTAAATAAATAATACATACTTGTTTCTATTAATTAAGATCCTATCACAAACAAACACAATCATGAACATATGAATCACACTGACTGATTGGACATGAATACACATTGTTTAAACACTGTTTACGACTACCATGACTAAATGTACAGATGTTACAAAATCCATTTCAGAAAAGTATTTTAGGAAAGCCACTTCCAAGGATTGAACTAGGTCCAAGGGGGAGTTTGTAGATGCACTGAATGTCCCTAGTTCGATTTTGTATTATCCATTATGTAAAGTTCATGTTTTTAATGGAAGTTGTCTTTCTTTATTGATTCTTAATGTTTAATATTGACTATATGATTGTTTGATTTGGTTTATTAATGTTTGAGTATGAATTCTGACCATTCGGGCGAATGACTCTACGAATGAAGTCATTCGCCGAATGAACACCCTAGCGAATGACAGGCGATTGTATGAGTCATTCGCCGAATGACTCATTCGAATGACATGTCCATTCGACATAGTCATTCGTCAAATGAGCTGCTTCGGCCACTCATTCGGCCGAATGACTACAGCCTATAAATACAAGTTCAAATCATTTTAAACCTAACTTCTGAGAGCCCTCCTTCTTCCCAGAGCACCTAGTGTCAAACCCTAGAAGATCTGAGCGGCCATTGATCGTCCAAGTTGGATCCTTAACCCGTGGTGTTCGATTTACACTCAAACATCCTTCCTAACCTTCGGATCACCACGGTTGCTGTTGGTTTCGATTGGAAAACCCTGGAATAGGATTCAGCACTATTCCAGAGGCTATTGAGTAGATATCCGTCGGAATCGGATTGTTTCCGAGCTCCAAATAGGTCCTACAAATGGTTATCTTTTCAAACTTATATTTTGATATTCATAAACAACGTGTTTTTTTTACAATATTTAAACCTATGTACCTGACCAACTACTATTCGTAGTTGACAGATTTTCTTCAAATGTTTCAGGTGATCAAAGATTGGCACAGGACATGGACAACTAAGGCGACCTAGTCTAAGATAGAACAAGATCAAGAAACTAGCTAGGATGGATTAGAAACCCATTTAAATCCTTGTTGTTTAATTATCTTTACTGTTCTTATTTTGTAAACAATATTTTTGAGGTCGATTAATTGTATTCTTTTGGTAGTTAGACATGATTTGTAAACATTACTTTAATCATATGAAACCTTGTAATTCATTGTGGTTGTTCATCATTAATCTTGTGCATTGAATCAACCGATCATTCGATCAGTAGCCACCGAGCCGTGGATTCCGCACGCGGCGCAGGGTGTGACACGCGAAGGCCCTCAGACTCCAAAAATCTTATAAATACCTACCAACTCTGTCCAGTGAAGATTTGGAGGTTCAAAGAAGCACTTGGAGGAGCTCAACAAAATCACCACACGTTGTAGTAGCTAAGGAACACCCACCAACTCTGTCGAGCCATCAAACTCATGTGTTAGATAGATTCTAACTTCTAAAGATCCATTAAGGTAATTTCAATGGTTAATCTTGCTTAAAAACTCACATGCAAGCTTAGACACATGCAAATCCAAGAAAAACACGTGCACGAATTTTTACACTTATTAACTTGTATTGGAGTGTTGATAACTGATTTGTGATGTTAGATTGCTATAAAAATGGGTAATGGTGTCATAATATCTTTATATATGCATGTTGCTATAAATAGAAACTTTTAAAGTGATAAATGTTCATGGATTGTGTTTTAGAGATGTTATATAGTCTCAAATGATGATATGTGTCTAATAATTCGCCTATAATAGGTTTGAATGATTTGAGTTGAAGAGACAAAGTTATACTGGTATATTTCTAAATAGAAACTTTGTCATAAAGGGGCATGCATTGCATATAGGGTTTTGCTATGTTAAAACATTAAGACAATGTTAATAATCATAACAACAAGTTAGGATAGTTTGATTGTGGTAAATTAAGTAATCGTTCATAAATTTCCATCAATGGAAACTTTAAATTGGGGATTTCGAGAAATTAAAACTAATGAACATGCTTCATAATGAAATATGATAGGATATGCTATGTTATGATGATCTAGGAGTGTTTGCATGATTATTAGATATATGATAATTTGGCAAACTTACTAAAAATAGTAACTTTTGGTTTAGTGAAAATGGAATTTGAGCATGCTTGTTGATGTATGTTATAATGTACATGTTAACATGAAAGTATCAGGACATGACATGACAGTGAGCGTGTGATAAAAGATGATTTTTGATGCAAACTTACAAAAATATAGAAACTTGCTAAATATGGAAACCTGTTATAAATGGAAACTTACAATAAATAGTAAGTTGTTTGATAAGCGTGCTAGGTATGTTTACGTGCACTTGCTAATTAAGGAAACTTAACAAACACTAAACAAATGCCAAGAACCCAAGTATGTCACCAACGGGCTGTCGAGTCAAGCAAGGTCAAACACAATTAAACATTAATTTTTTGGACAAACACTGCAACTTAAAGTTGTATGAACAAACACATTGGGTTAAATTGACCAGCACAAACACAAACTCACATGCCTATGTGATATAAGGTAGCAGTTAAGGGACAAACAAATCGAAAAGCGTCCAACTCAACACATGTGAGTTTACAGCCCCTTTTTATCATAAATTGTTTTACATCAAATTGGGGGAGAATACATATAAAATTACTTTGTTATACACACTTTTGATATATTACTGGTTATATTGTACAAACATTTTGAGTGTGCTATATCGATTCAAAGTCCTCACAATTCATACCGTTAATTAACACAAACGAGGCGTTATTGGATAGTACTATTGGGTCTGACAAACCCCGCTCGACGACAACTCTGACTGGCGGTCAGGATGAGCGTAATAAACAACCTATTTGCCATTGTTTTAATGATAGACTTGGCGGAGGCCTCGCAGTCTAGGTCGGTAGTGACTCAACACAGACACTCGACGCGTTTAGCCTACACAACTTTAACATTCTAGTATATGGCGTGCAAACTATTGTTACTTATTAACGTGTGAACTCACCAACTTTATGTTGACACACATTAGCATGTATTTCTCAGCTAATTAACGCACTTAAAGACATTGAATGCCTGCATGGAGTCCTTTGAAGAGCTTTACATATTTTAAACTATTGATGTAATTTTATGCTACTACTTTCAATATTTTGTTTAAAACAATTTACGTAGCTTCCACAGAACAATATTTATATTTTTTTCCTTTCTTAAACTCTTAAATCTTACGCTCTTGTTTAATGAAAATCATGTGTTTCCAAGCTCATATAGAGTCGTTCAATATGACCAATGTTTCCGATCCTGCCACATCACACCCAACATGACACCGCAAGTGGTAAATTTAGGGTGTGTGGCAACAACTCATCCCGCAATGAGATGCTCTAGACATCCATTCAAATTTGTGAGATTTTTGACTTATGGGGTATTGATTTCATGAGACCGTCCCGAAGTCTCGAGGGAACCGTTACGTCCTGGTTGTTGTTGACTATGTATCTAAGTGGGTAGAGGCCCAACCTTGTCCCACGAATGATGCCCGGGTTGTAGTGAGATATCTGAAAATTATTTGCACGCTTTGGTACTCCCAAGGCCTTGATTAGCGATAGAGGCACCCACTTCTCCAATAAGCAGATGGAGATAGCCTTGCAGCGATACCAGGTGACCCATCGTTTGGCTACAGCTTATCATCCACAGACGAGTGGGCAGGTTGAAGTTAGTAATCGGGGTATCAAGCATATTTTGGAGAAGACTGTGAATTAGAATAGGCTAGACTAGGCAGACAAGTTAGATGACGCACCGTGGACTTTTCGCACTGCTTATAACCGAATGGTTCTACACACGATCATGGTTCATATATGATCATCATATTAATGATATCATATACTAGTAGATGGAGTGAGCATATTTTGCACTGAAGACGCTACTGGCTACTGTGAAAGATTTGTGCTTTCATTAGTTGCACGAGTTGGAAGAGTTGCGCGATCATGCATACGAGCATTCTCACGACTACAAGGCACGCAAGAAAGTGTTGCACATCAGGAAGTTGAGGGGAGATAAAGACTTTAATTGTGGGGATGCAGTTTTGTTATAGAACTCGCGATTGAGATTATTCCTAAGTAAGTTAAAATCCCAATGGTCTGGGCCGTATAAGGTGCAGGAAGTGTTCCCGTACAAAAACTATATTGTTATCTTGTAAAATATCAAGTCAAAGTTTATGGTTTTATGGGACGGGCTTCTTCAAAGTAATCATAAAGAAATAGGTTAATCATGAAAGGTAAATAACCGTTGCAGGTGCACATGACACGAGGATTTGTATTACATTAGAATCCTATTGTTGGTTCATTTTTTAAGTTAATATAGGTTTTATGCTAGGTTCGTTTGGCCCACGAACCTAGGCATGGGTCTGTATAGGTTTGGCGAACCTAGTGTTATGTGATGTAAAGGTTCGTCTACCGAATCCGTGGGTTCGTCTAGCGAACCTAATGATTCGGATAGGTTGGCTGAGTTTTGTATATATTGTAGGTTGGTCTGTTTTTGTAGTGTGTGTGACAGAACCAGAGAGTGACAGAACATGTGTCAAATTTGTGTGATTCTAAAGAACTGTGTTCTTATTGTATGTTCTTGTAATCAGATTTCATTATCAATGAACATGATGTTTATCATAATGACTGTATGTCTTTGATTCATAGAGATTCTATCTATATTCCGCATAGATTAAATTGTTAATAGAATTCCAGTGATCGATCTAGAGCAATCTACAGTGGTATTAGAGCTTTTGGAGGAGTTCTATACAAGTTCTTGAAGATTATCAATCGTTGTGAAGATTCTAAAATGGCTGGAGTTTGATTTTTAGTTTACGAACATTTGTTGATATTTCATCATCATGTATTAATGTCTTGCTGGTGGAAATCAGAGATTTTTTGTTAAAAACATTGAATCAGAAGTTTGAAGTTTTGAAAGTTTTCCCTTCAGATTTTGAAGAATTTCCATCCAAAATTTTCAAGTTCAAATCATAGGTTTGTGAGACAAATCTGGTTGATTATCAGTTGAATTCTAAGGTTCGATGAGGTTCGTTGAGGTTGAATTCAAGTTGAGGTTCGTGTGTTAAAATTTTGGAAAGGTTCGTTTGAAAGGTTGTGACTAAGGTTCGTCTATCAAGATTTGTTGAAGGTTTGTTGATCAAGTTTTGTTGCTGGTTCATTGACTAAGGTTCGCTGGTCAAGGTTTGTTGAAGGTTGTTTGATAAGGTTCGTTTGATCAAGGTTTGAAGGAGGTTCGTCTGATAGTTAGGTTCATGAGCTTATAAACAAAGAAGAGGTTCGCTGATAAAAAGTCTGAATCATGGCGGATATGTTTGCAGTAGTTGCTAATCAAAATTCTGAGATTCAGGGTATTTTTATTAGTGAAACTGAGTCGGGAAGCACAAACAAAGTACCAAAACTACTTGATTTGACTGATTATGAAAACTGGAAAGGTCGGTTTGAGACACATCTCAATGGTACTGACACAAATCTTTGGGAAAGAATCTTATCACCATATGAAAGACCAAAGGTGGTTGGAACAGATCTTGATCAAACTCTTGATCTATTGGATGTTGAACAACGAAAGAAATATGATTCTGAGAAGAAAGCATATTGGATGTTAAGTCAAGCTATTCCTAATCAAATTCTTCATCAATTCTATGAACACAAAACATCAATAGTTTATGGAATGCTTTGAAGGTGAGAGTAGAGGGAAACACCAAACTAAAGAAAATGAAAGCCACTGATTTGAGAAAAGAATTTGAGAATTTCAAATATATTGGATATGAGAGTCTTGATGCTTTGATTACAAGATATCGACATTTGTTGACAGAAGTTCATAAGTGTGGAATTAAGTATTCTGAAGAAGAGAAGATAGACTGTTTTGTAGATGCTTTGCCACAACGGTGGAATTTATTGGTGTTGATTTTGAGAGAAAATCTTCCTAGAATGACACTTGTTGAATTTATTCAAAAGTTATAAGCACAGGAAATGAAGGATAAAAGAAAAGCTAGACGAGTTAATGTAACACATGATCCTTTACTTTATGGTGCATCTTTGGTCACACCTCCTGTTTATCTGCAAAAATACAAACAACTTTTGTTTCAAGTACTACGGAGAGTACTTATGTACCATCTGTAGCTACTAGTTCAAGTTCATTTTATTCTGGTGTGAGAATCCGGCAATTCGCGGTTAACCCCGTTAACCAGAAATTAACCGGAATGATGTGAAATCATTCAAAATCAAACTAGAGGGGTTGTAACTGATCAAAAACAGTCTTAGAATGTTAAAACTTCAAGGATTAATGTCGCAATTCAATAAAAATCTCAATTTTGACTTTGAGAGTCAAAATTCGGACATATGTGTAAATAAAATTCTAAATTCGTATTAATTTGATATTAATAACCGAATTAAACTCTCTAGTAACTCATTATGATGATGATTAATAGTTAATCATCCGTTATCAATACAATATTGATCGAATTAAACTCAAATGATGCCCAAAAGTCGTAACCGTTGCATAGTAGCATCAAAACCGCAAAATTCGACTTCACTTCTCACAATTGAACCTACAAGGACTCTGGTCGGCACATTTAGGAAGGTTTTCATATACCAATTCGAGGCAAGAAGGAATGGGAAGGACAAGTCGATCATGAGCCGGCCAAAGAACAACCCTTTAGTCGATCTACTCGAATTGGATACCAAATCAAGTAAGTAATCATCCCTACACCTTCTAACTGAGCCGACTAAGAGTATCCCCATAGTAATTTGATTTATCAACAACGAATTGAGGGATTGCAAGTTCTAGGGTTCTTAACATAAACGGTTTTGGGGGTTTTGAGTCAAACGCGGTTTATAATCAAATTAATACATTCTGAGAGTTTCGGAATAATCTATTAAAAGAAATCCATATGATAAATACATCTAGTTATAACGAATTTCATGATTTCTAATTCTAGGATTTATACTAAGAACAGATTTGGGGGTTTCTTGTTTAAACGGGTTAATAATCGAATTCAACCACATTGAAAGTTTCAGAATGATGCGTTTAAGGAAATACATATATCAATTGTTTGAAACAAAAACGAATTCTAAGATTTTAAGTTTTAGGGGAAAATGGTTTGGGGGTTTTCATTCAAAGGAGTGCAAAAACCAAATTAAATGGTATCACCAGTTCCAGAAAGTTTCGACTAAGCTAAATCCTATGTTAATTTGATGTTAAAACAACAAATCTAATGATTTCGATCAATAGGGTTAATAAGAAAAACGTTTTTGGGGATCTCGACCTAAACGAAATTGTTATTCAAATTAAATGGAACCAAAAGTTTCGAAATGTTATGTTTAATGAAAACCCTATGATTTTAGTAATTAACATAAACGAATTTAACCGGTTTGAATGGGGTGTTTGAATATCCATGTTCAAAACTACGAACATCATGAATTGGATCATGCTTTGGTTGATAATCAAATTAAAAGTGCCTGAGAATTCGTTTATATCCGTAGAAGCAAAGCCCTATAGTTTTGAGCTTAATGGGATTCGAATTGAAGCACGATTGGATGTTAGTTAGTTCGGATAGTAAGACAAAAGGGGAACCCGATGTTAATTGTTAAAACCATTTCAAATGAAACCTGTTAATGAAAGTTGAAATAGATGAGATGGTGAGGTGTGTGTACTAAGAGGTGGAGGTCGCGGGTTTGAACCCGGTCTCTGCTGGTTTTGAGTTTTTAAATCATTTTAATGTTTTACTTATAATACGTTCGTTATAACTTCGATTCGATCCATTTCAGTTGCGTTGGAACCGTAACGGAATTCCGAACAGAATATAATAATAATATTTATATTTTAACACGAAAACGTAATCGCGTATTGTTTAAATAACATCATAAACGATGATGTGATTTTATTAAACTAATTTTAAAGTCACGCGTACTTACGTATGCACGTTTCTAACAAGGCTAACATACGTGTGTTGACACGTATGTGATTTCAAGCACAAAACGATATCCCGAATAACACCAGGTTATTGTTAAAACACAGGTTCTTCGTAGAGGATTTTCTACACGATTTCACGTGTGTGATCATTCTGTTTGCAATCAAAGATGCGTACACGGCCCCTTTTCTTATTTTAACTGTTTTGGGGGAGAAAACATGTGCAACAAACATTTTAGATACATATCACTTGCATGAGTTAGCTGATTACATTAAGTGCAAACATAGCATTACAAGTCCTTACGTTTCGAACCGTTTAGTTTGCCATAGTGCAAAGCGTGGTAGTTGGAAATAGATCTATTAGGCTTGACAAACCTCATTTGGTAGATGGGATCTACGCAAGTGTTTGACTAGCCAATTCACATTACTATTGTTTGTGCTAGACAATAGTGGAAAGGCAAAACATGCGATAGCATGCAACAGTCAGCTTCGGTGTCGACCACATATGTAAATAGTATAAATGACTAGCTATCATGACTATGCATGTGTGATTATGTTATCTGCAACATTTTGTTCAAACAGTGGTTTCAAACCTTTGTAAATACTTAAACCTGTATATGCAACAACCTTTGTGTTGACTTTATTTACATGTTTTCTCAGGACGCTAAGGTACACAAGCAAGCAAGCATGGACAAGGAGATTGAGTCGCATGCATATTTTACATTTCTGTTATTTGGATTTGAACATATAAAACTTTGCTTTGTAATTTACAGTTTTCAAGCCGTTATGGTTGTTTATGTTTTAAAAACGCTTCCGCAACGTAGAACTTTGATATTACAGTTTTAGACCAAAGTATGTTTTGAAAATCATATAGAGGTCTTCGTTATGTCTAATGATCTGAGATCCTGGTTTGTCACGTCCCAAACGGTATGATTCCGTTAGCTGAAAATTGGGGGTGTGACAGATTGGTATTAGAGACATTGGTTATAGTGAACTAGGTTTGCATTAGTAGACTTAGACTATAACTGTTAGACGTTAGACACTTGTTTACACAACTGCTTTTGCCTAGTATTTACATATGGTCTTATGTAACAGATATGGCAGCACCTTCACCACCGCACGTGATCGTACTCTATGATGAGGAGCCGATAGCTCCAGCATTTCAGGATCATGAGGAGGATCCGGAGGACAATCCCGTAGAGGACCCGGACGAGGACCCGGAGGAGGACGACCCAGAGGAGGATCCTGAGGAGGATCCTGAGGATGACCCACAGGAGGAGCCACAGAGAGACCCCGAGAAAGCACCTGTGGAGGATTCCACCTAGGAATCTTCATATCGTATGCCACCTAGGTTTCGTGCCTGTAAGAGGCCACGATTTGAGTCAGATGATGTCGCCCGATTGACATGGGAGTCAAAGTGGGCGAATGATCGGATTGTTGTACACACCCCCAATTTTCAACTAACGGAATAATACCGTTTGGGACGTGACAAAACAGGATCTCAGATCATTAGACATAACGAAGACCTCTATATGATTTTCAAAACATACTTTGGTCTAAAACTGTAATATCAAAGTTCTAATGTTGCGGAAGCGTTTTTAAACAAAACAACCATAAAAGTTTGAAAACTGTAAATTACAAAAAGTTTCAAATATTCAAATCCCAAATAACAGAAATGTAAAATATGCATGCGACTCGATCTCCTAGTCCATGCTTGCTTGTGTACCTTAGCGTCCTGAGAAAAAATGTAAATAAAGTCAACACAAAGGTTGGTGCATACACAGGTTTAAGTATTCACAAATTTTTGAACAAAATGTTGCAGATAACATAATCACACATGCATAGACATGATAGCTATTCATTTATCCTATTTACATAAGTGGTCGACACCGAAGCTGACTGTTGCATGCTATCCATTGTTTTGCCTTTCCACTATTGTCTAGCACAAACAATAGTAATGTGAATTGGCTAGTCAAACACTTGCGTAGATCCCATCTACCAAGTGAGGTTTGTCAAACCTAATAGATCTATTTCCAACTACCACGCTTTCCACTACGGCAAACTGAACGGTTCGAAATGTAAGGACTTGTAATGCTATGTTTGCACTTAATGCAAACAGCTAACTCATGCAAGTGATATGTATCTAAAATGTTTGTTGCACATGTTTTCTCACCCCAAACAGTTAAAATAAGAAAGGGGCCGTGTACGCACCTTTGATTGTGAATAGAATGATCAAACACGTGAAATCGCGTAGAAAATCCTCTACGAAGAACCTGTTTTTTGACAATAACTTAGTGTTATTCAGGATGTCATTTTGTGTTTGAAATCACATACGTGTCAACACACGTATGTTAGATTGTTTAAACTGTGCATCTATAAATACGCGTGACTTTAAAGTCGTTTAAATAAAATCATATAGTCGTTTATGATTTTATTTAAATAAACGTAATTATACGCGATTACGTTTTCGGGCTAAAATGTGAATTTTATTATTCTAATATGTTCAGATTTGAATTCTGGTTCTAACGCAATTCGAACGAGTTGAATCGGAGTTATAACGAAGAAGTTATGACCAAAATGCTAAAAATTAGTTTCAATTTCAAAAACCAGTGGAGTCCCAGGTTCGAACCCGTGACCCTCCACTCCCAACACATGCATTCTACCACTCTGGCCCGCTAGGGTTTCGCATTAGAATTCTCAGATAAATTGTTTTAAGTTTCCCCTAATCGGTTTCCCTTTGGTAATTATAGCCGAAGCAAATGAGTCCCAATTGACCCACAATTCGATCACTTTCGAATCTGAAACCATAGGGTTATGGTTCCAGTGACCCAATCAAACTCAACTATGTCCTTAATTTGATAGATCATCATCTTGGAACTCCGATTCGTGACATGTATGGTTTCGAACTTGAATCCTCAACCCATCATTAAATTTTGTTAAATTCCTTTGTGTTTAACTGGAATTCCTTAGGGGTTTTATAAAAATTTCAATTCCGAAGCTTTCTGAAAGATTTAATTTGAATAACAAGTCCATATAGTTCGAAATCCCCAATATCGTTCGTATGATGAACCCTAAAAACCCAAAGTCATGTGGTTCGTTATGTTTGAATGTAATTATCATAGGTCTATCAATAATCGGACCTTCTGAAACTATAGATACCAATCAATTTGATTTTTGAAGCCATTTAAATCAAAACCCCTAAACGCGTTTATATGATAAACCCTAGAAATCAAAGTCTTTCAATTCGTTGTTGTTTGACTAAACTAACTTAGGGATTCCGTTTATAACCTTGTTTCGAATGTGTCTATAACAATTAATTTGATTCTTACACCCATCTGTATCAATTCCCCCAAAATCGTTTTTACTTAGAACCCTAGAATTCACATTCAAAGCATTCGATGTTATTACCAGCAATTGGTTTATGGTTTAGCTTAATCGGAACTCTCTGAAACTTGTAGTAACATTTAATTAGATTATCAAGTTTGTTTGATACGAAACCCCCAAATCGGTTTTCATATCAAGCCCTAGAATATGAACTTGATTAATTTGCTATAATGTCATGAAATTGTCATAAGGATTTCTTTTAGTATGGTATTCCGAAACCCTCTGCATATATTTAATTCGATTATAAAATGCGTTTGAATCAAAACCCCCAATTCGGTTCAAACGATGAACCCTAGCTATTGAATCCATATAATTCGATGCTGCTAGAACGACGAATTACCATGGGTTTCTTAGTCGGCCTATTTAGAGTGTTTAGGAATGAAAACTTAATTGATGTGATATTGAATTGATGATGTTCGACTTAAAGCTTGATATTCGGCCGCCCCTTGATTCAAATTCGTCTCCCAACAATTCTACGATCGAATTGTTTCTTGTAAACACCTCTAATACCGCTGACTGGTGTATGTTAGAGTTTAATTTGATGAATTATGATCGGCTTATGAGAATTTGATACCCATTTCGAACGGTAACAACTTCTGGTTTCATTTTGAACTTAAATGGCTGCTTAATGATTCAATAACGTATTCTAGATGTTAATAATCATTAAAGTAATGATTATAACTGGTTTAATTCGGGTATAACTACTTATGGGTGTGAAATTTGAGTTCAATTTGATGTTCTAGCCGAATTTTGACTAATGAAAGTCAAAATTGATACTTATAATCATTTACAAGTTTGATTTTTGCAAATTAACCACTTTAAAATTGATTTTGTGTGATTTTATTCCTTTAGGCTTGATTTTGTTCGATTCTGAACACTTTCTGTTAATTTCTGGTTAACGGGGTTAACCCGAAATTTCCGGATTGTCACATCATCCCCTTGTTGAAGGAATTTTCGTCCCGAAATTTGTAAAATGTTAGAAGTAGTTAGGGCACTACTTGTGAGTTCAAATTGTACCTGTTAGGTGTGATGTCTGATCATTCTGTGTGCTTGTGTGTGCTCACACACAAGGTTCAACGTTTGCAACATCACACCGAAGTGTGATCGTTCTGTGTGACTGTTTGCGTGCACACCAGTTAGTTCACCTAACTGTGACTGTTTGTGTTTGATCATAATGTGCTGTGTAATCTTACCCATAGTGAGTGTTCGCAACTGTTTGTTTGTACTATGCATTCCCGCACATAGCAAATGTTTGAAACTCATCATGTATGTACTACCATAACATGTAACATATGAAATGTAGCACATAAAATATAATGTAACAAAACCAATTGAATAGTGTTTGTGCTTACAGTTTGAAATCTGAAATGTTGATGTGTGAAGCATCACGTCATCCCCTTGTTGAAGGAAATTTCGTCCCGAAATTTAACGTGTCTTCACAGTGTTTGTAGTTGTTGTTTTGAACAGATGAGGATATTTCTTCATCATTTGGTCTTCCCTTTTCCATGTGAATTCAGGTCCACGTCTTGAATTCCAACAAACTTTTACTATCGGAATCTTGTTTTGTTTGAGTTGTTTGACCTCTCGGTCCATGATCTCTGCTGGTTCTTTAATGAATCGTAACTGTTCGTCTTCTTGTATTTCTTCCAACGGTACAATCAATGTCGTCAGAAAGACA